>JAFEMH010001942.1:0-399166 GCA_022495995.1 Adenophora triphylla var. japonica | reverse complement strand
CGGAGGGGCTTCTTTTGTTGACAGATTGTGCGTCCTCCTTCGATCTTTCCCCGGAGGAAGCGCAAGGTATGATCCGCGGTCCCGATCATTTCGATATTTCCGGTCTTCCCGACAGATTTAGGGGCTGTGAGGCTTGGTGGATGAGAGCTTATCGGGATGCCGCCCTTTGCACTTTGTATGTTTGGCAATCCCTTTTCATGGTCTATTCCTTTGGGATCTGCCATCGATCTCGCTAGATGTTGCGTCGTTCACTGTCGCCTGGGCGTAGATGTCGTTCCTTCTGATTCCGGGGAGCAATTCTTTTCATGCTCTCGATAGGCCGGCTACTTGGAAGACGGTATATGCACGGGGCATCGCCCGTTCCTCTCTGACTCCAGGCTGATGGAGCTGCTTGGGGGTTCTTCGGGAAACTCCCGACATGATCAAGCCTTGGACATTTGCCATGGAGGGGGTTGCTTGTGGATTTCGATGATCCGTGTGGCTCATGGCGGAATGCGTTGGATGGCTGGTCTCCAGCACCGAAGATACCAGATGGCTCGGTGCGCTTGTCGGCGGGTGGAGACCTCGCAGAGTGCTTCAGATGTGGTCTCAGCAGTGGTCATGCTTCCGGGCTTTCTCGCACCTAGCTTCTATATATTCCGGCCTTTAGTTCTGAGACAGCTCTGGCCTTGGAGCAGGTTCCTTTGGGGGATTTGGATGGGATATAGGCCACCTGTGGTGGTGGCTCCTCGCTTTCCTTATGGATGTTCCCTCGTTGTTTCCATTTCTTTCCCGAGGATGGAGGTATGATACCTTTCCCTCCTCTGTTATTCTCAAAGCGCCCAAGACCGGTGTTCCCGACCACTTGGTACCTGGATTGGTATGAGAGGCATCCGGGGAGAGACTCGTGTGGCTATTTAATATTGTAAGTGCTCCAATTTGAGCTTGTTAGAATTTTCGTTATAAAATTAACGAAAGTTATAACAATTACTAACATTCCTAACTATCCTAACTTTCTAACAAAGTGAGGGTAAATGGGCATTGTTATTTAAGGTTAAACCTTAAAAAGAATCTCAAAAAGAAAAACAAATGAAGAAAACCAAATATAGCAATGCCGGAAACAAAAACTGGCCGGGTCAATTTGAATTTTGAAAAAGATTATTCTTCTTGTCCAAAGTCAAGCCGCATTTAATGAACAAAGGCACGCCGCCCGATCCTATCCGCGCGGACAAGTATGTAATTTTCGTAGGGCTATAAATTGAGCCCTCCACTACAAAAATAAGAAGGAAGAACACAATAGCAACGTAACTCTCGGCGAAATATAGAGAGAAAACAAGTGAGAATTCTCAAGGATTGTCACCTTTTTCTCTCCAATCTTTCCCAACTCATACTCATACATTCACTCTCATATTAAAGCCCTAAACACTCATACACTCAAGCCAAACACTCAAGAACACAAGGAAGATTGGTAAACCCTCCTCTTCCTAACCCTAAATCTCATCCATGCATGCATCTTCAAACTACAAAATGTAGTTCTTTCATCTTTCTCTCTAGATCTAAGAAGATCACCATGGAAGACCATCTCCATGGATGATCTTCTACAAAGATCAACATTATTTTCAAAGCTTTTCTTGCTTACTTGCAAAAATGCACTTTCAAAACCCTAAAAAACCATTTTCAAGCACTAAATCTTGATTTCAAAGGGTAAAATCCCCTCCCCAAGCAAATGAAATGCTTAGTCCTAATGTACTCCCAAGGATGGTTTGGTATAGTTGATTCACCACTAAAATGTCTAGTGATCACTAACCAAAACCTAGGGAAATGGGGACAAGCATGGATGCAAAACCCCCTTAAAATCATATTTTCTTCCTTGAGAAGTTGCTGTCCAGTCGCAATTTTCTCAGACCTCAGTCCATGGTCTTAATTTTTGGACACAGATGAACTTGAATTTGGTGTTGACTACAAAACACTTTTTGTAGCCAACATCCAGAGATTTCCAGACATATTTTTACCTTATTTTTTGGGTGAGTAAAACTCCTCTTTTCAATTTTTCTTTCAGAGGCTAGTTCATCAGCTTCTGGGAATCCAGATCTCATATCTGAGGTTTCCAGAAGGTTTTGACCCCTCAAATCTTCTCCAAAATGGAAATTTCTTTCACACAAAGTTTATTCAAGGAGTCTAGAGAAACTTTCATTCTCTGAGTTCATCCAGATTATGAAGTTTTAGGACCCTTGAATCCATTTCAAAATCAGGTGTCTGCTGCCATTTTCTTCTGGCAGAAGTGACTTCTCAACTTCAAAAGGTTTTTTGAGTACCAAATCTCAAACCAAAAATTCTCCAAAAAATCATGGGATCAGTTTAAAGTCTTAAAAAGACATCCCAATTTTTACTTTTTCCAGTTTCAACTTATTTTGGCCAAAACACACACACACACACACAAATGATTTTCAGCTTGGAAGACTCGTTTTACGAGGCGCGTCGGGTGCACACTAACGTCCTTCCCAACGCGTAACATGACCTCCGAACCTAAATCTCTGATCTCGAGCTTTTTTCAAAGTTTTGGCCCTCAAAATTAAAATGGCGTGGCGACTCCGTTTTTTCCGGTTTTATTTGGTTTTTCAAAGAAACGCAAAAATCGAATTTTTCCCACGAAAAAAGGCAACACATCGTTATTAAAGGGCCGTGACTCCTGGGGACTAAGCTTTTTAATAAAAATGGTATCCGGTATATTGGTGGAAACCACTAAATTTCCCGTTATCGCCTCCTAACACGAGTCGGGGATAAATTGTGGTCTAACAATCCCACGTACCGGTATCACCGTTTTCAAAAAAAAAGCTTTTGAGGGTCAAGCTTCCGTCCCGGCTTTGAAAATCATTTTTGTGTGTGTGTTGATTTTTGCACGCTTTTCATGTTGTTTTGGCCGCCTCTGAGAAAGTCAAAATTTTTGACTGTCGGAATAATGTACCTAACTGTCGGAATTTTCATGCTTACGTGCTTATGTGCTCATAAAAAAAATTCAAAAAAAAAAGATTTTCAAAAAAAGGAAAATTTCCAAAAAAATCATGCATCATATTTTTAAGACACATAAAAAAATCTCTATTTTACTCGTAAAAAGAATATAGATCGCTTGCACACTACGCGCACGTGACCGTACACCGCACACTACGTCCTTAACCCGGGAAATCCTTGTCGCGGTCCGTTTGGTCTTATTACGCCTCTCGGATGAGCACAGGACTACCCAAACATCCCACGGAGCCTCGTGTCGACTACGCACTTGTCCGTGACACACTTTGTCCGAGACCCGGTTGGTTTTTAGTCTCGGTCTATGTCATGCCCCGTCCGTGTATAGACCTTTCCTTTCAAGCCTTTGTCGGCATACCGACTCAATATCTCTCGGGTCCCTAATCGCCGCTAATCGCCGAAGTTCCGCCGGTTTTCCGCCGCAGACTTTGACCAAGATATTGACCGGCGCCTTGACTTCGGCTCGACCGGCACAAATTATACACTCGACTCCCAAAGCATTGACACCGAGTCATCAAGGATTAACGGTTATTCCATGCCTAATTACGGCTTAACCGACGACAAGTCAAGATCAATAGCGGACATTTATCACCCAAATCATGCCGACTTTTCGTCGAGCTCCTGACACAATCTTGACTTTAACGTCGCCTTTGTCCGTAATTTACATCGAATGCTCGTTAAGACTCGATTACCCGCCGACTTCTAGGATCATTTTTCTTTCTGGTCGGTGGGATCCGCTTGCCCTATAGGACCCTCGCCCGGGCCGTCCACCCGGGGAGGTCGAAATACAGGTGGAATACGAGGGGCTTATAGACGTAGTGACGGGCCCACCGATCCAGGATCAGAGTAGTTTGCGAAAAGAAGAGCAATCTTTTCCAACCGATTAGGTTCATAAAGCATGTTTTAAGTAAACGTGAACAAATAATCGCATGTCGCATGAGCCTAAAGTCCAAACACCTACCCTCCTTCCATTCCCGCACATCCGAACCTTCATGTCCTTTCCCCCGCAGCCTCCGCACAAAGCTTGGTTTCGGCACCGGTCACCGTTTGATCAGCTTGGGAAGAGTCAAGCGCATCGTCGCCTTCGCCGTTTGTTCCAACTCCGGGTTTCGTAATGTCTCGCATCGTACGGTAATGATAGGGATAACGTTGCTCCGTTCTCCAAAATCCCTCGATGCACCCGCATTGGATCCAGCTTGGTAGAACAAATGAGACTTCGACATGAGGCCCAAATTGATGACACTCATTGGGAGGTAGTCGCAAGTCATGGTTTGACTATCGCCTCAATTCCGATGGCACCTTTACCGCAAAGACAGAAGAAGGTTCTCCTCCTCTTCTTAATAGTCCTGATACATCAAGATGCTACCCCAAGATTCCTATATTTCCACCGCGGGACTCCCGCCCGCCGACTTACAGGCAACCGGCCCCCAAACAAAGCAGCCGTGGACGAAAAGAGTTCTAGTATACCGTCGCTGTCCCCTCTCAAAGTGATGGTCCCACAAATATCGCCCGAGTGATGAAAATCAGAAACAGCTTAAAGAAATATGGTCAGGCCCATCAAATCCCCGGAAGAACGCCGTAATGTATACAGCTCCGGATCAAGAGGCCACACGCCACTTTGGGACCTTAACAATATCCCAACCGACCGGGGCTACCTTGAAGGACAAACATATGCCCGTTCCCCTGACCTCAATATCTCTCATTATCCGGCGGAGTCCAATCACTCGCTACTGCACGAGCCCAGCAGCCAGATCCCCCGACTCCGCTCCACTCAAAGTCATTCCAAAGACTCAACCCGAGGTCCCAAATCCGCCACCACCGTAGAACACATTTGGTGGGATATTTGTGATCGTCCCGATTGCCTTGAAAGGGACTATCAGATTGGATACACGAGGACCGTCCCTCCTAAGAAAAAGAAAATTTCCTCCCAAAGAAAAATTGAAGGAGAGATTCGAGGCCGGTGATAACAAAGTGTGGGAACGCTCGGGAGCCATCTGGGGGATTTGATTATTATGTACTCTACTGTGCCGCCTTTCCCCAAAGCAAAAAGGGATAAAAGAGCGTAAAAGCCTTGCCAACGACGGAATCGAGACCTTCTGGATACCGTAGAGTACCGCAGAACGTAAGTCCAAACCCCCTCAGGGTCGCCCAAGGTTCAGCTTTGTCCAGCTTCCCGAGTATACACCGATGAAGAAAAACCGACGCCGTGGCCGCGCTCCCACTCAATCAACATGTTGACCGGAGATGGCAACCGCCACAAAAGGCATCAAGCATAACCTGGGGGCTTCGCAAAGACTCGCCTCGCAAGAAAAAGGCACGAAGTGACCGGCTTGATGACTCTCCATCCCGAGACAAGGACCAAATCTATGACCCTCACCTATATGGGAGTATGATCACCTTCTGCGATGAAGATTTGCCAAGAGATGTCTCCCAACACAATGAAGCTTTCAGTACATCACTATTCGGCTCAACACCATGTCACTCGGTATTAGTGGACAAATGGATCATCGGTAAATGTCCTTCCCGATGATGAGGGCCCTCCGCATAAATGAAAGGCGCGTGATCCCATCTACCCTGACCGTCAAAGCCTACGACGGTTCGTCTCGTCCCCATTTGGGGACTGCTGACTCGGGAACTTGGTACGAAACCCAAATGGTGCCCGCGAAGTTCCATGTAATGGATATCCCCTCCGAGTTCACAGCCTCTACTAGGGCGCCCTTGGTTGCATCACATGAAAGCCATAGCCTCCACTCTCCACCAATGCGTCAAATTCATCAACCAGGCGGGAGACCTTGAAGTCATAAGGTGAGCTTCTCATAGGGAACGAAGGCGAAACAATAGCCAAGAACGCCCACAACGTCAAACACCGGGGCTACATCCTTCAAGAGGCAAGTCTCGCCAAAGATCCTTTCGGAATCCAAAGAATGCCAACTATGTCGACACACTCAAGCGAGCGGACTCCGAAGAAGTTCGATTCATCAAATTCAATTGCTATTTCCAACACTTGGAGGCGCATCGGAAGGAAATGTCGAACACCGCCGTGATACAGTGCACACAAGTCCCCGGTCCTCAATCACAGATTTGTCAGCATTCTCGCAAACCCATTCCTCGCCTCGCCGGCGAGGAGGTTTTCATGATAAAAGTCAGCAAACACCGACGTACTCGGCTCGAATCTATGAACGCGCGTGGACGTCCTCCCTTTGCCGAACTACTCCGCCAAGCCTTTCCGCTCGAGTATGGGACATGAGATTTTTCTAGCCGCTCACCGAGACGCAATGCGTCCTTACATCCGGGATTGAGCGATCAGATTATGACGAAACGGAAGTCCCTGAGGTGAGGAAGATCCCTACATCCACATGCTCGGTTCTCGATGCCAAACACAGCTTGATTCTCGGTTCGTACAAAGAGATGATAGCAACGATCAAGAGGGAGCACAGAGACCATGCCTTTCCCGAGTTGTGAAGCCACCAACAGCCGATGCCGCTAAAGAATTGGGAAACTCTCTCGGGCCCGTCCGCGACCAAAGAGGAAATGATCACCAAGCTTGGATTGGTCCCCCGTCCTTTCGTGTCAACCTTTGTAAAGTCCTCCGAGTCTCTCATTGTTGAGTTCGAGTCTCTCGAGTCGTCCGATGGCCTCACGCCCGAAGACTACGAGTCTCGTAGCCAACGTTGTATTCCCCTTCGTCTTCAATGAAATGATGAACCTTTACGAGTATCCCTTAATTGCCACTTTAACTAATGATGAATTAACTAATAATCTAAAAACAGCTTAATAACGATTCACTAGATGAAGAGGCGTACACATTAAATGAACAATATATCAAAGAAATCTTTAAGCAGTTGTCCTGGAAGAGGAAAATCGAGCCCAAGTCGCCGAAGAGATTTTGACAAGTGTGAATTTGGGAACTACCAAGAGCCTAAAGAGACGCAGATTGGTAGTTTCTTCGAAGGGACTCGAAAGGGTTGCCCTAATCGAGCCGCTAAAAGAATTCGTGGATGTGTTCGCATGGTCCTATAAAGATATGCCAGCTCCTCGATCCTTCCATAGTTGAGCACCGAATACCGCTCGACCTTAAGTCAAGCCGCAGCGAAGCTAAGAAGAATTAAGCCCGAATGGTCCTTACAAGTGAAAGAGGAAATAGAAAAGATACTGCAGGGTGGTTCATCGTGTGGTCATTGAATACCCAACATGGCCGTCCAACATAGCGACTGCCGTGACTAAGGCCAACGGAAAGATCCGATGTCGCGTAGACTTTCGTGAGACTTGAACAAAGCCACCCAAAAGACGATTTCCCCACCGCCAAACATCGACATTTTGGTAGATTCCACGGCCAACCACGAAGTCAAATCTTTCGTCGATGGTTTTGCTGGCTACAACCAAATCAAAATGGCGTAAGAAGATCAAGCCAAAACGGCCTTCACAACCCCTTGGGGGCACATACGCTACACGGCCATGCCATTCGGACTAAAGAATGCCGGGGCTACGTACCGGAGGGCGGCCCCATGTACGGCTCTGTTCCATGACATGATCCACAAAGAAATTGAGGTCTATGTGGACGACATGATAATACATTCCAGAGGATCGGATGGCGGCACTTTGTTGATTTGAGAAAATTCTTCTGCCGCCTCCGAGACCACATGAGAGATCGAATCCAGCCTGGCACACCTTCGGTGTAAGACGGGCAAGGTACTAGGATATATGGTGACGTAACGGGGAATCGAAGTAGATCCCCGAGAAAATCAAGGCGATAGTTGAAATGAAGCCACCACGGACACCGACAGTAAGTAAAATCCTTCATGGGAAGACCGCAATACATAAGCCGCTTTGTAAATCGGCTTACCTCGATCATGCGAGCCAATCTTCAAGTTGATGAAAAAGAATGCCTACACGTAATGGACCCTGAATGTCGGCTTGCCTTTGAACAAATTAAGGCATACCTTGTGAATCCCCGATTCTCTGCCCACCACATCGGCAAAAGCCACTCTTGCTATATCTCACTGTCACGGATACGACAATTGGGGCTATGCTAGCTCAAGAGAAAAAAGATTCCAAAGTCGAAAACGCCATATATTTCGTAGCGTAAAGCTCCAAGGAAGCGAACTCAATTACTCGCTTGCGAGAAGACTTGCGCGGGTTTGGTGCAGGTAGTGGGAAAATTGAAACACTACATGCGGTCTCACCCGATACATCTTGTTTCAAGGATAGACCCCATCAAATATACGTTCGACAAGCCTTCCATCTCCATGAGATTGGCAAAATGGTCGTTCTTTTTGGCCGAATATGACATCGCTTATGTTTCAAGGAAATCCATAAAAGGACGCATAATGGCGAGAACATCCGGCCGATTTCCCAAGTGATGAGTCCCGAGGACTCGAACCTCAATTTCCCGATGATGGAATCTTCGCTCTAGAAGGAGAAAATCGGCGGCAACTCTTCTTCGACGGGCGTCAAACAAAAGGGGAACGGGATAGGAATGCTTCGGTCGATCCCTCTTGACGAACACACCCCATAGCAAAAATTTGAACTTCGAAGTCACCAACAACGCCGCCGAATATGAAGCTTGCATACTGGGTTGGAAGCCGCCCTTGAAAGAAATATCAAGGAATTGGAGGTGTACGGTGACTCGCCCTCATCATCAATCAGGTCTCTAACAAATGGAAGACCGTGGATCCGGGTTTGCGAAGTATCATGCTTACATGGAAGAGTTAGTAACTCAATTCAAAGAAATCGGCTTTCATTACACCGCGAAGAGACCGAAACGGGTTCGCGGATGCTCAGCTACACTAGCCTCTCTTGTCGAAATACACGAAGGAAAGTCTGTTAAACCATTCAGAGTCGGGAGAAGAGAAAACCCCGCCTATTGCTTCGAAATTGAAGCGGAAGCCGAACTGATCAATGATCCCTGGTACACTCAGATTTACCAGTACCTGAAGGATGGCGAGGCCTCTTTCAAAAACGAAGAAGAAGCCCTTAAGAGGTCATAATCCGGAACCAATTCTTTGAGAGACCACAAGCATCGTACCTTGTACCGTTCTTCAAAGAAAGACCTTCTCTCATGCATAATTTCCCGGGACCAATCCTTGAACTTGTTGAAAAATGACATTTGGGACTCTTGGGACAATTTTGAGGGAGCTTTTCTAAGGCTTTCCATGGTTTTTTCTCTCTTCCTCCCCGAAAATGAGCATTTTGAAATTTACGGAGGTTGAAGAAGATATTTGAATTTGAAATAAAGCAAAGCCAGATTTAAAGCAAAATCAAAGGACAGTGTCAGATGCTGTCCCCATCCGCGCGGATACGTTTGCTCCCCATCAGAAAAATCTGCAACAGTCCAAGCTACTACACCAAAAGGGGAATATTCCGTCCCGGTTGCTCGAAACTTGTGCAAAAACCCTCCCCAAACCAGTCCATATACCAAACACCCTTGCAAAAAAAAAAAACCAAGGCTCATGCAACACTGCATTCATATTGCATTGCATTCATAAAATAAAATCCTAAATTATTACATTCCAAAAAAAAAAGGAGAGTGTACAAAAAAAACAACAAACAAACATAAATAAAATCCTAAATTATTACATTCCAAAAAAAAAAAGGAGAGTGTACAAAAAAAAAACAACAAACAAACATAAATAAAATCCTAAATTATTACATCAAAAAAAAAATGTGCATGATCTGTACAAATCTAAATCTAAAAAAAAAATAATAATAACAAAAAATCAATCGGAGTCTCCGGCACCCGATGTCTCCCCCCGGCCCCTCTTGCGACTCGGGCCCGCCTCGTCAGGAGCCCTGAAAGTCTCGGGCTCAGAATCGTCCTCATCTCCAGAAAGAGGCTCGTCGGGACCAACCGGCACACTCTGATAGGGTAAACCCGGATCCACGAAGAAATCGAATCCGAAGGTGAAGGCGTCCGACTCCTGAACATACGGAGACGAACCACCATGCCGCCAGACGTGTCCCTGCCCGTACGGATCCCCAAGAATGACGTGATCCGAAGGCAGTGCCGCGCGGTGATCAATGAGAGGAGAAAGAGGGGTCTCGGAAGAAGTCTCCGAGGGAATAGGAGAAGCCTCCCGTCGGACGGAGTGCCGGCCGTGGTCTCCTCGCCCTAGCACGAGGCGCCCGCAAGCAACCATCCTCCGTATGAACCTCTTGGCTCCGATCACTTGCTTCGTCAGTGTCTCGACGACCACCTCCGAAAACTGCACAAAAGCAAAAGCGTCAAAAAAAAAAGAAGTGATGCTAGAGATGATGAAACAAAAGAAAGAAAAGAAGGGGAAAAGGTGAAGCCATACCTTCATACCCGGACGAGGCCGGAAAGCTCGTGGAAGCCGCTCGGCCGAGGGATCTGCACCCTCAATCGGACCCCATCCTGGATGTAGGAAAAATCCGTCCGAGGGTACCGCGGGATCCCAAGCCCCTCCCTCTCTAAAACATGAGGCATCCTCAGCCTCCTCAAGACGAACGTCGCATATGGCTCGATCGCCACGAAGTCCGAGAAGTGCGGACTGCTCGGTAATCATCCCAGTCACGGACCGATCGCTCGGATGCATCATATCGGCGGGAGGCCCCACCGGTGTCCTCAAAGGCGAGTTCACGCCATGCTGGCGCGTCACCCTCTCTCCCAGATAATATGCATCGCAGGTCAAACCCCTCAAAATCCTCCGCTGCACCGTCCAGATCTCAGCGCCCTTCGAGTGCGCTACCTCAAAGCGATCCCGGGGAAGAATATCATCCCCTCATCCGTCTCGGCCTCCGTCAAGGAAGGCAATCCGCGTACACGAGAGTCGTACGCCCCGGAGCTTATCTTTTCAGGGCAGGCTTGGACCAAGACCGCATGGCCGGATACGCCCGACGTACGCCTCAGTGCCTCCACACCGTGACGTGGAAAAACTCCAACGCCCATACTGCGAAAGGTAAAAATCCAATCAATCCGGTGCAAATAAAAGTGCGTGCTCAAAGGAAAGAGGAAAGCAAAAAGAGAGCTTATACCTCGAGCAAACTCGAAAGATAGGGGAGCTCACGGCCTTCCTTTGTATCTATCAAGAGCGAAGTACGGCTTAGCGGCCGGCCTCCCCCGAGGAAATATCTCCAACCGTCTCCATGTCCTCCAAGGACCTCGGCAAGGCAAAGATCGCCGTCCCCTCGGCATGCCCAAAGAGCGTGCTCGAAAAGGTAAACCGGAGGAAGGACCTAGCAATACGCTTCGGCGCTAAACCTATCCTCCCCAGCCTCGTAACTCGCGATGGTCTCCACAATCTTACCGAAGACCACGGCATACTCCATCCCCATCCCCTTTTTGGGAATAGGGGAAAATCCAAGAAGAGCCTGCAGATCAGCATCGCTGTAGCCATCTCTCCACTCAATGCTGCGTCCATTGAAGGACAGGTACTCCGTGATCGCAAAGACATAGTCGAAGGCGTAACGGTCGCCTCGCCCCCGGAAGAAGTGGAATGTGTGGGTCGCATCCCACCAATGCCGCGCTAGAGCGAACATCAAGCCCTTGCTCTTAGGGAACTTGACCCGGTCCCCTCAAGCACTCGACAAACTCCCGAGCCCCGTCTCGACAACGATCTGTCTCGGACTCGGCAAAGCTCCTCGGCCCGCATTCGGAAGCCGATCCCACAAGTCAATCACAGACTCCACCGATCCTCGAGTCTTCATCTTGTTCAGTTGCTCCGTCACAAAACGGTTTCCGCCCTGTAAAAAAAAAAAGAGAGAAAATGTCAAAAGATTGCCTTTGCATTTACATTAAAAAAAATTCGACAGCATAACAGCATACAATGAGCATAGCCCCATTTTTCTCGCATGAAAGAAAACAATTTGCAAGTCCCAATGCATTCATCAAAAAAAAAAAAAGAGGATGCATTCCTACGGAAGTAAAAACTCCGTCCCATTTTCAAAAAAAAATGCATACATGCATATCATCCATCTTACATACAACGGGAGGAAAAATCCGTCCCACTTTTCAAAAAAAAATCCTAAACATACATACATCTCATATTGGCAAAATGCCCATTCTTTCCAAACAAAATGCATGCATTGCATCATCATTCATCAATATCAAAATTCAATTTCAAAAAAAAAAATCATCATCAAGAACATGCAATATTCAATTCCAAAAAAAAAAAAATCACAATTCTTCGAATTTTCACATGAAATTTTCGAATTAAAAAAAAAATGTGGCGAAAATGCCAATTCTTTTCCCAAGCAAAATGCACATTTTTGGGACACTCACAAATTCATTGCAACATTGCATATCATCAATATCAATATTCAATATTCAAAAAAAAATATTCAAAAATCACCCAAAAATTTCAAACAAGAAATCGACAAGAGGATCAAGAGGATTCGAAATATACCGTTCGGAGATGCGGATCCGAAGCCCAATGTTGCCAAGCATCGGGGTAATGCTCCTCCGCAACCGATTGCGAAAGATTGTAATGCCTCCTCATCCGGACGAGCTCCAATCGCCTCTCCGCTATGGGACCACGTCCTTGGCCTTGAAAAGCGCCTTCCCCGTGTTCCATTGCTCAAAAAATCGAAGAAATCGGACGAATTTTGAAGCTCCTAGGCCAACAATGGCGGCTCTGCTCTCTCCCTCTCTCGCCTGTGTTCAAAAAATTGAATGGGGAAGAAGAAGGGCGTTGGCCCCATTAATACCCCTGACTTTCCATCCCTATCCGCGCGGATGAGATTGTCAGGGTCAAAATGACCCTTTTGCCCCTTAAAATTTCAGGACTCTGCAATTCAGTCCCCAACTTGACAAAGTTAACCAAAGTTAACCAAAGTCAGCCCCTTGTCAAGAAAATTACCCCCGGCAGTCAAACGTAAGACCGAGTAACCTGAGAAAGATAACGAGATCCCGTATCTTTCATCAAAATTATCCCCGGCAGTCAAACGTAAGACCGAGTGCCCCGAGAAAGATAACGAGATCCCGTATCTTTCATCAAAATCACCCCTAAGCAGAAACGTAAGACCGAGTGCCCCGAGAAAGATAAGGAGATCCAGTATCTTTCATCAAAATTATCCCCGGTCAAACGTAAGACCGAGTGCCCCGAGAAAGATAACGAGATCCCGTATCTTTCATCAAAATCATCCCCGGCGATCAAACGTAAGACCGAGTGCCGAGAAAGATAACGAGATCCCGTATCTTTCATCAAAATCACCCCGTGATAGCAAAACGTAAGACCGAGTGCCCCGAGAAAGATAACGAGATCCCGTATCTTTCATCAAAATTACCCCTGAATCAAACGTAAGACCGAGTAACCCGAGAAAGATAACGAGATCCCGTATCTTTCATCAAAATTACCCCGGCGGATCAAACGTAAGACCGAGTAACCTGAGAAAGATAACGAGATCCCGTATCTTTCATCAAAATTACCCCCGGTAAAGAAACGTAAGACCGAGTGCCCCGAGAAAGATAACGAGATCCCGTATCTTTCATCAAAATTACCCCGTGATCAAACGTAAGACCGAGTGCCGAGAAAGATAACGGATCCCGTATCTTTCATCAAAATCATCCAACTAGCGTCAAACGTAAGACCGAGTGCCCCGAGAAAGATAACGAGATTCCGTATCTTTCATCAAAATTCCCGGCATCAAACGTAAGACCGAGTGCCCCGAGAAAGATAACGAGATCCCGTATCTTTCATCAAAATTACCCCTATAGCTTAAACGTAAGACCGAGTGCCCTGAGAAAGATAACGAAATCTCGTATCTTTCATCAAAATCACCCCCGGCAGTTAAACGTAAGACCGAGTGCCCCGAGAAAGATAACGAGATTCCGTATCTTTCATCAAAATTCCCCCCGGCAGTCAAACGTAAGACCGAGTGCCCCGAGAAAGATAACGAGATCCCGTATCTTTCATCAAAATTACCCCCGGCAGTCAAACGTAAGACCGAGTGCCCCGAGAAAGATAACGAGATCCCGTATCTTTCATCAAAATTACCCCCGGCAGTCAAACGTAAGACCGAGTGCCCTGAGAAAGATAACGAAATCTCGTATCTTTCATCAAAATTGCCCCCGGCAGTCAAACGTAAGACCGAGTGCCCCGAGAAAGATAACGAGATCCCGTATCTTTCATCAAAATTATCCCGTGATAAACGTAAGACCGAGTACCCCGAGAAAGATAACGAGATCCCGTATCTTTCATCAAAATTATTCCCGGCAGTAAAACGTAAGACCGAGTGCCCCGAGAAAGATAACGAGATCCCGTATCTTTCATCAAAATCATCCCCCGGCAGTCAAACGTAAGACCGAGTAACCTGAGAAAGATAACGAGATCCCGTATCTTTCATCAAAATTATCCCCGGCAGTCAAACGTAAGACCGAGTGCCCCGAGAAAGATAACGGATCCCGTATCTTTCATCAAAATCATCCAACGGCAGTCAAACGTAAGACCGATTTCCCAGACGAATACGTCTGATTTTCCCTCAAGAAAGGCTAACGAAATCCCCACAAAGTTAACGGAATCCCAAAAGCCAACGGAATCGCGAGTAGTACTCGAACTACGAAAGGGCTTGATTCCCACTAGGGATACGTAGGTAGCCTATCATTAGGTCAAGCCCACCGACCAAAACGGCCACCCTCTCCTTCGGCAGCAGACAAAGTCCACCGAAAGGCCATTTCAAATTAAGGTCCGAGGCGCCTAAAAAGCCATCATCATCAAGGTCCGAGGCACCGAAAAAGCCATCATCAAGGTTCGAGGCACCTAAAACGCCATCTTCAAGGTTCGAGGCACCTAAAACGCCATCTCCAAGGTCCGAGGCACCTAAAACGCCATCTCCAAGGTTTGAGGCACCTAAGACGCTATCACTAGAAAGCGATAAATCGCAATCATCCCAGCGAGACCGAAAATGGTCATTCCTATCCCAGCCAGGGGCGGATACCCGTCGAGACCGAAAATGGTCATTCCTATCCCCAAGAGCGGATAGCCATCGGACCAAAAATGGTCATCTCTTATCCCCAACAAAGTTTCTTTCCGGCCAACGATCGTAGAACTCGCTCATCGGGTTCGAGGCACCTAAAACGCCATCATCTCCGAGGGTCAAAGACCCGAACTACGATCGGCTTGATTCCCATTCGGGATACGTAGGTAGCCTATCGCTAGGTTCAGCCACCCGATCACTCGATCATCCTGTCAAATATGGAGCCTTACTCTTATCGACGACCCCGCTTCCTTCGAAAGCGCCGTCGCCGAGGGGCTACTGTAAGTGCTCCAATTTGAGCTTGTTAGAATTTTCGTTATAAAATTAACGAAAGTTATAACAATTACTAACATTCCTAACTATCCTAACTTTCCTAACAAAGTGAGGGTAAAATGGGCATTGTTATCTCAAAAAGAAAAACAAAAGAAGAAAACCAAATATAGCAATGCTGGAAACATAAACTGGCTGCCTAATTTGAATTTTGAAAAAGATTATTCTTCTTGTCCAAAGCTGAAGCTGCATTTAATGAACAGTGCACGCTGCCTGATCCTATCCGCGCGGACAAGTATGTAATTTTCAGAGGGCTATAAATTGAGCCCTCCAGTCACAAAAATAAAGAAGGAAGAACACAATTGCAACGAACCTCTGGCGAAATATAGAGAGAAAACAGTGAGAATTCTCAAGAATTGTCACCTTTTTCTCTCCAATCTTTCCCAACTCATACTCATACACTCACTCTCATATTAAAGCCCTAAACACTCATACACTCAAGCCAAACACTCAAGAACACAAGGAAGATTGGTAAACCCTCCTCTTCCTAACCCTAAATCTCATCCATGCATGCATCTTCAAACTACAAAATGTAGTTCTTTCATCTTCTTTCTCTAGATCTAAGAAGATCACCATGGAAGACCATCTCCATGGATGATCTTCTATTATTTTCAAAGCTTTTCTTGCTTACTTGCAAAAATGCACTTTCAAAACCCTAAAAAACCATTTTCAAGCACTAAATCTTGATTTCAAAGGGTAAAATCCCCCTCCCCAAGCAAATGAAATGCTTAGTCCTAATGTACCCCAAGGATGGTTTGGTATAGTTGATTCACCACTAAAATGTCTAGTAATCACTAACCAAAACCTAGGGAAATGGGGACAAGCATGGATGCAAAACCCCCCTTAAAATCATATTTTCTTTCTTGAGAAGTTGCTGTCCAGTAGCAATTTTCTCAGACCTCAGTCCATGGTCTTAATTTTTGGACACAGATGAACTTGGAATTTGGTGTTGACTACAAAACACTTTTTGTAGCCAACATCCATAGCTTTCCAGACATATTTTTACCTTATTTTTTGGGTGAGTAAAACTCCTATTTTCAATTTTTCTTTCAGAGGCTAGTTCATCAGCTTCTGGGAATCCAGATCTCATATCTGAGGTTTCCAGAAGGTTTTGACCCCTCAAATCTTCTCCAAAATGGAAATTTCTTTCACACAAAGTTTATTCAAGGAGTCTAGAGAAACTTTCATTCTCTGAGTTCATCCAGATTATGAAGTTTTAGGACCCTTGAATCCATTTCAAAATCAGGTGTCTGCTGCCATTTTCTTCTGGCAGAAGTGACTTCTCAACTTCAAAGGTTTTTTTGAGTACCAAATCTCAAACCAAAAATTCTCCAAAAAATCATGGGATCAGTTTAAAGTCTTAAAAAGACATCCCAATTTTTACTTTTTCCAGTTTCAACTTATTTTGGCCAAAACACACACACACACACACAAATGATTTTCAGCTTGGAAGACTCGTTTTTACGAGGCGCGTCGGGTGCACACTAACGTCCTTCCCAACGCGTAACATGACCTCCGAACCTAAATCTCTGATCTCGGGCTTTTTTCAAAGTTTTGGCCCTTCAAAATTAAAATGGCGTGGCGACTCCGTTTTTTCCGGTTTTATTTGGTTTTTCAAAGAAACGCAAAAATCGAATTTTTCCCGCGAAAAAGGCAACACATCGTTACAACGGCGTGAGGCCATTGTGGGTGTGGAGGACCTGACTGTTTCTGAGAGGAGGAGGGCCGAGGGGAGGGCCAACCCTCATGACAGGAGCGGAGACGCTGTGACCGACTATGAGGCTTACGTCAAGAGACAGGAGAGGAGGGCTCCTATGCTACCAGCTAGGCTACAGCAGATGAGAGATGACGCTAGGGCTACTAAGGCCCTGGCAGAGGCTGGTTTGATAGATCCTGTTCCTATACCAGAGCTTGGTAGGAGGAAGACTGACATTTTTCCGGTTCGAAAAAGAAGACTCGAAGGGGAAGAAGAGGGAGAGGCGATACGAGTGGCTTGGAGTGACTACGAGGTTTCCGAGTATCCCTTTCTTGTCATGGCGAGACACATTAGTTTGATCATGTATCTTAGTTTCTTTTAGCAAAGCTGCCGGTTGTAGGAATGAATCGGGCTTAGACTCATCAAAGAGCTTTTAATTTGTAATGAATATTTGAATTGCTTTAGAGTTTTTCGAGACGCTTTCATGGATCGATCAATTGTATTGATGTCAAAGTATGACTTTTATTTGTGTTTTAGACCGAACCGTTTCCGCCGCCTACGTTCCCCTCATTTTGAGGAGCTCGGGTCTTCGTAGTTCAACCCGATTTTTTTTTTGTTGTTGTTTTTTTTTTTGTTTTTTTTTTTTTTGTTTTTTTGTTGTTTTTTTGTTGTTTTTTTTTTTTTTTTTTTTTTTTTTTTTTTTTTTTTTTTTTGGTGCAACCTCGTTTTTTACCTAGGCCGCCCTTCTTGGGTTTTCAACCTAGTTGGGTATTACTCTTTTAGCACTCTTTTCTTTTACGCGTAGTATCTGCACAGCTTGTCACCATTCACTGGGTGTACAAAGGGATTCCCGTCGAGGTCTGCAAGTTGCATGAGCTCCTCCGGAGAAGATCTTACGGACGACATATGGCCCGACCCATACAGGCTCCCATTTGCCGAGGGGGTTGATACGGACTGGGGGCTTTTCTTTCAAAACGAGATCACCTTCTCGGATCTCCCGATGCTTTACTTTCTTGTCGAAGGCCCTGGCCATTCTTCCCTGGTAGGCTCGGATGTGTTCCATTGCTTTCAATCGGCGTTCATCTAGCAGGCCAATTCATCATGGCGACTGGAGCCATTCGACCTCGTTGATCCGGCTTTCCAACGGTATACGGAGCGAGGGTATTTCGGCTCGATTGGGAGTACGGCTTCCATTCCGTATGTGAGGGCAAACGGTGTTTCCCAGTTGCCGTTCGGCGATGTTACGTAGCCCCAGCAGTGCCAGTGTAACTTCTCGGGCCAATCTACGCCTTGGACGGCCATTTTCCGGATGATATTTTCCAGAGTCTTGTTTGCCGCTTCGACGGCTCCGTTGGTTTGGGGCCTGTAAGGAGATGACTTGTGACGGGTTATTCGGAATTCGCCGGCGGCTGTCGCATTCCCCTTCGAAGTGGGATCCATTATACGAAATGATTTAGCCGGCAACCCGTATCCGCACATGATGTTCTCTTTGATGAAGAGGGCAACTTTCTTTGAATTGAGGATTTTGTAGGACTTTGCAGAGCATCCTTTCCAATTCCTTCGAAGAAATCACCAATCTGCGTCTCTTTAGGCTCTTCCGCAGTTCCCAGATTCACACTTGTCAAAATCTCTTCGGCAGCTTGGGCTCGATTTTCCTTTTTCCGGACAACCTGCTTAAAGATTTCTTTTGTTGTTTGATTTTTTTGTTTAATGTGTACGCTTCTTTATCTAATGAATTATTAAAAAAAAAAAAAAATTTATTAATTAGTGGCAATCAAGGGATACTCAGAAAGGTTCGTCATTTCATTGAAGACGAAAGGGAATACAACGTTCGCTACAGACTCGTAGTCTTCAGGCGTAAGGCCATCGGACGACCCTAGAGACTCGATCTTAACAAAGAGAGACTGGGAGTACTTGTCCTAGATTGACACAAAGAGACGGGGGACCAATCCAAGCTTGGTGATCATTTCCTCCTTGGTCGCGGACGGGCCTGAGAGGTTTTCCCAATTTTTTAGCGGCTTTGCTATTGGTGGCCTCATGACTCGGGAAGCTGTCTTTGTTTTGTTTTCCTTTCTCAATTCTTGCTATCATCTCTTGGACCGAGCCGAGATCAATCGATCCGGCACCCGTATCTCTTCTTCGAACAATTGCTTGCATAACCGGACCATCCCAATCATCCGAGGGAAATTTCGTGGCCTTAGCTTTTGGCAATCGTCAATTCGAATTCGGGTTTCGGATCTTCTGGGCGTAGGAATAGTGGTTGTGAGCTTCTCGGCTGTTCCACCGTGTCGACACGCCCGAAGGTATACTCACTCTTCATGGTAGTGGTAGCCCTGAGGTATCTTGGGTAGGTCCAGAACATTCTACGGACCGGGTTAGCCTTGGTTCCTCTAAACTTGTTGAGGCTATCCCGTAGTTTTAGCCATCCCGCCGTAGAGTGGGCTCTGTGATGTTTCCCTGGTTGTGTGGGACCCTTTATAAAAAAGTCAGCCAAATTAGGACTGAAGGGGAGAGATTTAGGGTTGTCGGCCAGGGACCTTTCCTGTGGCAGCTTCAAATCTTTTTCCTTTTGCAGGTCCACCGAGGAGGCCTCATATCCTGTGCCGCGGCGAGTATTCTCGTCCTTTCACCTCGATGAGTTTGTGAGTTCCTTGTTGGTGCTTCCTGCACCGAGGCCAGGTAGATAGCTCATTTTTCTCATCATTTTCAAGACCGGTGGGATTTTATCCCGAGTGACCGTTAGATCTATGTTGCACACTTGGGCCTCGGGAGGCTCGACCGTGAAGCCCGTTAGCATGTGACCTTCCTCGTCATGTTTGATTTCAGAATAGGTATTCCGCCCGTATCTGTGCCCTCTAAAGTGACTAAATCTCCGTAAATGGTCGTCAGATCCCCATTCGAGACTAATTTCACACACTGGTGGAGGCTTGAGGCGACTCCTTTGACTTGATGGAGCCAAGGTCTTCCCAGCAGGGCATTGAAAGTAATCGGGATGTCGATAACCTGGAATTCCACAGGTATCCATTTCTCGTCCAAACCGAGAGGTCCAAAGTAGCAACTCCAAGGACTGCTCGGGATGGTGAGTCGTAAGCTTGGACGGGGCGGGAGGAAGGCGTCAAGTCTGGAGTCTTGATATCAAGCAGGCTCATGAGCTTTGCCGGGAGAATATTCATTCCGGAACCGTTATCAACCAGGACCCGAGGAGGCGTCATTCATCCAATTGGACTGTGATGAAGAGAGGCTCGTTATGATCAGCCCCAAATTGAGGGAGGTCGAGATCTGTGAAAGTGATTATGTTCCCGTAGTGGATATTTCCAATCAGCTGTACCACGTCATCGGGAGTAGCATCAATAGGGACTAGAGTGCGGGCCAGGCTTTCTTCCAGCTTCAGCTTATGGGGATAGGACGAGGTGAGTAGAGACCAGAGGGAAATGTTGGCCTCGTGTTTGCTTAACCGGGTGAGCACGGGATCCTCTTTTTCAGTGGTCCTGGAGTTTCACTGCCTTAGCATAGGGGCGGCGATCTTCTTTCGGTGCTTGATCTCGTGGCCTTCTTATCTCGCCTTGGGATTTCCTTGGAAGATCTCGCCAGATCGGGTCAACCGCATTAACTTCCTCATCCGTCGTCTCTTGGATCGGATTTCTTCAATGCCGCTAAGGTCAACTGGGAGCCCTTTTGGCTATTGGCCACCGGCTGACGGAGTCTCCAGTGACAGTGAGGGGCCTGGCTGCATCCGGCTCCTTCCCCGGGCGGCCCTTATAACTGCTTCCCAAGTCACAGGCTTTTGGGTTTGGGGTTGTGCTGTTGCCCCTTGGATGGCCCAAAGAGCTAGGGCGTCCTCCGATCTCATGGCCTGCCTCGCTCATAGTTATCATGCAACAAGAGTCGCTATTGTCGGGGCTCGGGGGCTTTTCGATCTTATCCCCGGTATAGCGCAGCCATTCTGGTTCCTTTCTGTAATACTCAGAGTTGGAGATAATTATAGCGTTCTGTGTGGGAGGCGCATCCGTTATCATGCCAGTTTCTAAGACTTCTCTGAAAGCTGACATACATTCGGGGAAGGTGACCTCTTCTTGGGTAACCCTGACAAGGAGTGTTACTTTGTTCCGGGGTGGATTTGATCTAACCATGGTTATTTTGTCATTTGGGCGGATGGGAGTTAATTTTCTTCTTTCGATCAGATCTTCGACTATCAGCCTGGATCGGACACCTGAAAACCCTTTCCCCAAAGCATGGTAGGCAGTGTTGAATTCTAAGACATCCACGTGCTCAGATCCATGAAACTTCATGGCCTTCATGTCCTCGATCTCATATTCGTCTTCCGAAGTTTCTTCGTCGTCGCTTCCTGATAACCAGCCATTGTGCCTGGCTCCAATGGGCTCATTTCTGGCATGATTGTTCCAGATTGTTTCCGGATCGGGGGCCTCAGTTGACTCTTCACTCTCGTCATCATCATCATCATCGCTGTCATCGGAATCTTCTTCCCATCCTACCGGGATTTCGGCTGAGAGGGAACGCCGATCAAACCCGTTGGGGGATATGGGTGCGTGCAGCCGCAAAAATTGTCATATGCTCCCATTCCCGGAAGTGGCAATTGTGACTCAGCTTCTCCTCCCGTAAATTGCGGGGAAGAGTGAGAGGGGGTGGCACGTATTTAACACCAGGTAGAATGTAGAAGGGTTCTTCCTCCTCTCGATTCTTCGTTTCACCGCCTTCGGGGTCGTATTTGACTTCTCCAATAGCCAGTTTGCGTGAAGTGTACTAGCTCCGCATGCTCTTCGGCCTCTTTGCCGATAAGCCCCGAGACAGCGCTCGCCGGAAGCTTTCTTGTTCGATTCTTCTTGATTGTTCCAACCATCTTGTGTAAATGGTCCTCTCATATTTTGACCGGAACAGCCCCAGCTTTTCAGTATTGGCCTTCCCTTCATCCGAAAAATAGCGGGCCTCGTATTCTTGCAAGGAGTCTCTCGACATGAGACCAAGATGGGTTGATTCGTTCGATATCCTCAAGGCCGAGGGGAATCCGAATCTCAGGATCCTCGACGAGGTTGGCCACGGGTATTTGGGGACCTTCATCGCATCTTCCTGGGCATGCGAAGATTCTCCGCATTCAATCATATTTACCTCGATTATGGTTCCTTGGGCAGGATTTTTGATCGTGTTAGGCCCCTGGGCCTTCCAACTTTCCTTGCTCTATTAGCCCCCCGGATTGCCTTTTTCGAGTGAAGCAGTTGTCGATCCGATGTCCGTGAGCTTGATGAAAAGCACAATACTTTGTAGTATCCACGGGAGCATTCGGATTTCTCGGGTTGGAAATTCTCCAAAGGCCGCGGCAAGCCTTCTTTCACCGAGTCCCCTAAAGATGTCATTCAGAGGCATCCCAAAGTTTTCGAGATTCATGACCCGTGGTCTAGGCTCTACTGCTTTTTCCGGGAGCAAAAGGAGTTGTGTTATTACATTCCCGTCCCGCATAGTTAATCATTTCTTTGCCTTTAGCGCAGCGAGCGGTGTTTGCGGGAGGAGCCCGATATCCGTAGGCGAGTGCGCGGCCGGTCCGATTGTAAGCCTTTTCAAACTTAGGCTGCAGAGTTAACCATGGCCCGTAAGTCTCGAGTACGGAAAGTGGCGAGGGAGGCTCTCGTGATGCGGTTTCAAGCATGACCGGAAGATGTCCAGTTGTTCCTTTTCGGAAGGGGGATGGCCATTTCACCGAGTTTCAGATTCCACCGCTTGTAGAAGTCCCCAACATTCTCATCGTGACGCCGCACCGTTGTTTGTAGGTCAACCCTATTTGTTTCCCATTCCAAGTTGGCCTTATATTTTTCTGTGAAGGTATTGGTAATCTGGTCCCACGTAGCCCTGGCTTCAGGTTTCAAACGGAAGAACCACTTTAAGGCGCCGGACTTCAAAGATAGATCAAATAATCAGCCAACCGCCGATTGGTACATCCTTTGGCCTTCATCGCCAAGGTATATGTGTCCAAATGGGTTTTCGGATGCGGTCCCATCAAAGAGATCCAAATTAGGCATCACGAATTTGTGGGGCAGAGGAACAATGGAGTCCGGTCCGTAGGCCGGAAGGCGTACTTCTTGGCGGTCGGTTCGGCGATCTGCGCTTTCATTTCCATGTGTTGTTCCATGAACCGTGCCAGATGAGGGTCTTGTGGCGTAACCATGGCATTCAAGCTAGTGGCCGAGCTAGAGAGAGGAGCTACCACCGGAGGCAGACCGGGTGGAGGGAACGGCCGACCCGGGACGTAGGTGAAAACCCGTCCCGGGGCCGAGTTACCCCGGGGAGCATGAGTAGGAGCTCGAGCAAAAGGATAGAACCTTGCGGCTTGCTGTTGATTTTCAACTGGCAAAGTAGGTGGAGGCAGCCCCGATGTAGCCGGATAACTTGGATTTCAGTGGGGCCCGTAAGTAGGCTTGAGTGCGGGCCGTCCCGGATTGTTGAATTGCATGGCCGCCTGTGGTGAAGGTGTGTAACCCGGGTACTGCGGTCCCGGTGATTCGGATGACACCGGATGGAGGCTTGGTAACCCATAGAAGTCTGAGTGAGGAATGGATTTGTGTGAGGAGCCGAACTAGTACAATCGTTCTCGAGGAGGGCTCTGACCGTGACCTGAACCAAGTTGTGGCGGCATCCCGAACTGGCATTGTGGCCCTTTCAACTTGCGAAGGCCGGATTGATCGGTTCCAAGCGTGGCGGGATCCCGATTAGCCGTGGCATTCCGAGATAGCCCCAACCATGAGAAGACATTCCGTACCGATTTTGCCCCCACCGATTTGTGTCATCGGGCCGCATGGATCCTGGTGGTCTGTGGTTGGGGAGCCTGGTACCCGAAAATCGAGGAGCATGGGTTCTGGTAGTGGCACCATAGGAGGTGGGTGGCGGCATCCTGGTGTAGTCGTGGCGACCGAGAGTAGGGTTGGCATCCTCGTCTTCTTCCACGGTGAAGGTGCCATCTCGGATTGAGGCCTGGCGGCCGTCATGGCTCTTAATAGCCTCCATAAGGCTATTTAGCCGTGCTTCCTGTCGTAACCTCATCCGTTCTCGCTAACCGATTCCACCGTTGCTCGTCCGAGGGGTTTCGGGAGGCGGAGTGACGTTATCCCCATCATTACCGGCCGATGCAGACATTCGAAACCCGGAGTCGGAACAAACGGCGAAGCCGATGACGCGCTCGACTCTTCCCAACTAATCAAACGATGACCCGGTGCCCGAAACCAAGCTTTGTGCGGAGGCTGCGGGAAAGGACACGAAGGTTCAGATGTCTGGGAATGGAAGGAGGGTAGGTGTTTGGGCTTTTGGCTCATGCAACATGCGCTATTTGTTCACGTTTACTTAAAACATGCTTTATTAACCTAATCGGTTGGAAAAGATTGCTCTTCTTTTCGCAAACTACTCGGGATCCCGGATCGGTGGGCCCCGTCACTACGTCTATAAGCTCCTCGTATTCCACCGGTATTTCGACCTTCCAGGGTGGACTGCCCCGGGCGAGGGTCCTATAGGGCAAGCGGGTCCCACCGACCGAAAGAAAACGATCCTAAAAGTCTGGCGGGTAATCGAGTCTTAACGAGCATTCGATGTAAATTACGGACAAAGCCGACGTCAAAAGTCAAGATCATGTCCGAGGGCTCGACGAAAAGTCGGCATGATTTGACCGATAAGCGTCCACAATTGATCTTGACTTGTCGTCAGTTAAGTCGTAATTAGGCATGGAATAATCATTAATCCTTGATGACTCAGTGTCAATGCTTTGGGAGACGGTGTATAATTTGTGCGCCGAGCCGAAGTCAAGGCGCCGGTCAATATCTTGGTCAAAGTCTGCGACGGAAAACCGGCAGAACTTCGACTGATTAGGGTCCCCGAAAGATATTGAGTCGGTATGCCGACAAAGGCTTGAAAGGAAAGGTCTATACACAGACAGGGCATGACACAGACCAGACTAAAAACCAACCGGGTCTCGGACAAAGTGTGTCACGGACAAGTGCATGGTCGACACGAGGCTCCATGGGATGTTTGGGTAGTCCTGTGCTCATCCGAGAGGCGTAATAAGACCAAACGGACCGCGACAAGGATTTCCCCGGGTTAGGGACGTAGTGTGCAGTGTACGGTCACGTGCGCGTAGTGTGCAAGCAGTCTATATTCTTTTTCTGAGTAAAATAGAGATTTTTTTTATGTGTCTTAAAAATATGATGCATGATTTTTTTTTGAAAATTTTCTTTTTTTTTGAAAATCCTTTTTTTTTTTGAAAATCCTTTTTTTTTTTGAAAATTTCAATGAGCACATAAGCACGTAAGCACGAAAATTCCGACAGTTAGGGACATTATTCCGACAGTCAAAATTTTGACTTTCTCCGAGGCGGCCAAAACAACACGAAAACTGTGCAAAAATCAACACACACACAAAAATGATTTTCAAAGCCGGGACGGAAGCTTGACCCTCAAAAGCTTTTTTTTTTTGAAAACGGTGATACCGGTACGTGGGATTGTTAAACCACAATTTATCCCCGACTCGTGTTAGGAGGCGATAACGGGAAGTTTAATGGTTTCCACCAATATACCAAGTATCATTTTTTTAAAAAAAAAGCTTATTCCCCAGCGGAGTCGCCACTGTGATGAATGTGTCGCCATTTCTCGCGGAAATGGAATTCGATTCCTTTCGTAGTTTCTTTGAAAAAAACCAAATACAACCCGGGAAAAAGAACGGAGTCGCCACGCCATTTTTGTTTTATGGGCCAAAACTTTGAAAAAAGCCCGAGATCAGAAATTTGGGTTCGGAGGTCATGTTACACGCCGGGAAGGACGTTAGTGTGCACCCGGAATGCCTCGTAAAACGAGTCTTCCAAGCTGAAAATCATTTGTGTGTGTGTGTGTGTGTTTTGGCCAAAATACTTTGAAACTCAGAAAAGTAAAAATTGGGATATCTTTTTAAGACTTTAAACTGATCCCATGATTTTTTGGAAGATTTTTGGATTGAGATTTGGTACTCAAAAGACCTTCTGAAGTTGAGAGTCATTTCTGCCAGAATGAAAAAGGCAGTGGACCTTTGATTTTGAAATGGATTCAAGGGTCTTAAATCTTCATAATCTGGATAAACTCAGAGAATGAAAGTTGTTCTAGACACCTTAAATAAGATTTGTCCGAAGGAATTTTCCATTTTGGAGAAGATTTGAGGGGTCAAAACCTTCTGGAAACCTCAGATATGAGATCTGGATTCCCAGAAGCTGATGAACTAGCCTCTGAAAGAAAATTTGAAAAGAGGAGTTTTACTCACCCAAAAAATAAAGTAAAAATATTTATGGAAATATCTGGATGTTGTCTACAAAAAGTGTTTTGTAGTCAACACCAAATTCCACATTTATCTGTGTCCAAAAAATTAGACCATGGACTGAGGTCTGAGAAAATTGCTACTGGACAGCAACTTCTCAAGAAAGAAAATATGATTTTAAGGGGGGTTTTGCATCCATGCTTGTCCCCATTTCCCTAGGTTTTGGTTAGTGATCACTTGACATTTTAGTGGTGAATCAACTATACCAAACCATCCTTGGGGTACATTAGGACTAAGCACTTCATTTGCTTGGGAAGGGGATTTTTATCCTTTGAAAATGAGATTTGATGCTTGAAAATGGTTTTTAGGGTTTTGAAAATGAGTTTTCTTTGCAAGAAAGTAAAAGAACTTGAAAATAATTTTGATCTTTGTAGAAGATCATCCATGGAGATGGTCTTCCATGGTGATCTTCTTAGATCTAAAGCAAGAAGATGAAAGAACTACATTTTGTAGTTTGCAAATGCATGCATGGTTGGAGTTTAGGGTAAGGAGAAGGAGGGTTTACCAATCTTCCTTGTGTTCTTGAGTTTTTGGCTTGAGTGTATGAGTGTTTAAGGCTTAAATATGAGAGTGAGTGGATGAGTGTGAGTTGGGAAAGATTGGAGAGAAAATGGTGACAATTCTTGAAGAATTCTCACTGTTTTCTCTCTATATTTCGCCAGAGGTTCGGTGCAATTGGTGTTGTTGCTCCTCATTTTTGTGACTGGAGGGCTCAATTTATAGCCCTCTGAAAGATGGAAACCTATCCGCGCGGATGGGATCCTTCAGCGTGCACTGTTCATTAAATGCAGCTCCAGCTTTGGACAAGAGGAATATTTCTTTTTGAAATTTCAAATTAACAGCCAGTTTATTGTTCCCAGCCATTTCTATTTGTGGTTTTATTCCTTTTGTTTTACTTTTTGAGATTCTTTTTGAGGTTTAACCTTAAATAACAATGCCCATTTTACCCTCACTTTGTTAGAAAAGTTAGGATTGTTAGGAATTGTTTGAAATGTTATAACTTTCGTTAATTTTCTAACGAAAATTCTAACAAGCTCAAATTGGAGCACTTACACTATGCCATTTTAGTTTAGGGCCAAAACTTTGAAAAAAGCCCAAAAAGTAGAGAAACGAGTCCGGAGGTCACGTTACACTCCGGGAAGAACGTTTGGCGTTCACCCGGAATGCCTCGTATGACGAGTCTTCCATACTTGAAACTTTTTTGCGTGTATGTGTGTGTATTTTGAAAAAGATTTTGACTTAAAAGGATTTTCTGGAAATAAAAGGAGTCTGAGGGACTGGACTGGAAAACAGTTTAAAAACAGTGACTAAACTGGAAAACAACAGAAACTGGAAACTGTTTGCAGATGACAATGTCATCCACGTGGATGACTTTGTAGTGAAACATCATCCGCGCGGACAAGGCTGCAGTCTCAATATTTTACAGTTTCCTAATCAGTCACTGTAATTTCCAGAAACTTAACTGGATTTATAGGACTTAATTGGAACTGTAACTGAAAAAACAGAACACAAAGGGATGTTTGGATTTTTGGCATCCATGCTTGTCCTATCTTTCCCCTAGACTTTGATTAGTGGTCATTAGTGATTAATCTACTTAATCAAGCCATCTGAAAATTAAATTAACAAGAAAATTAGGTCAAGATGTATCAACTTTAGAGGAAGATCTCTAAGGTGGTCACAAGAAGGACCATCCTTGAGACCTAGGCTCAAGTGTATCTCTTACATCTTGGTGTGACCTAAATGTGTAAGTCTTAAGGATGTTCATCCATGGAAAAAGGTTCCAAGGTCAGCATCTTAGACTATGGGGGGGGGACATTTACAAGGAAATAAACAATGTGGACCATTTGAAGTGATCATCTATGGAAATGGATTCCAAGATGACCACATTTTAGGTCAAATGAACAAGTAAAAACTAGTAATGTAAAGGGACATGGGAGGTAAAAATATGGACCACTTGTAGAGAATCATCCACGGAGATGAACTCCATGGAGATCCTCTTGGATCCTTAGGACAAAGGGGGAAGGGAGATGAACAACAAAGTAAACAAGATTTACATCATGAAGACATGAAAGAAATGCATGAATAAAGAGTGTTCAAGTAGGGAGAATAAGGGTTTACTAATGGTTCTTGGCTTAGTATTTAGGGTTTGAGGACTTCAATGGCTTATGTTTGGTTTGGTAATGGATTCGTGTTCAATTTGGTGTTGAATTTGAGTGATGGGAGTGTTTAAGGCTATTTTGAGAGTGAATTTCGATAGAATAACAGTAGGTAATGGGATTTTTTAGCCTCCTGAAACTGAGGGGGAAGGGCTGTATTTATAGGTTGGCCAGTGTGCAATCTCATCCGCGTGGATGATATTGTTATGCTAAGTTCATCCGCACGGATGGGATCAGCAGCGTGCCTGGTTTTGCAGAAAGTTATTTTGGCTGCTTCTCCCTTGGTCAATATTCCTTTTTTTCTTGGAAATGACACATTCCAATGAGGTCCTAGGCTTTTTTCTTATTCCTAAGAGGTCCTTCCTCATTCAAATTGTCTAAATATTGTTCGAAATGCCCCTTAATGATTATAAATCATTAAATTTAGCTGACGAAACACTAACAACCCAGATTGGGGCACTTACAGTAGCCCCTCAGCGACGGTACTTCCAGGGGAAGTGGGGTCATCGACAAAAGTGAGGATCCCAATCTGACAAGCTTTTACCTAGATGGGAGGTGATCGAGGCAGTCGGATGGCTGGACCCTTTTAAAAGATTCCTACGTATCCATGTAGGAATCAAGTCGATCGTAGTTCAGATCTTGCGGGGGAAAGGAGTGACCAAGGTGGTCAGACGAATGGACCTCCCCACCGCATTTTTCATTACCAAATATGGACTCGACTAACGAGGGTGTTGCCGATGATAGACTCGACTAAGGAAGGTGTTACCGAAGATAGACTCGACTAACAAAGTTGTTTCCGAAGATAGACTCGACTAACGAAGGTGTTTCCGAAGATAGACTCGACTAACGAGGGTGTTGCTGAAGATAGACTCGACAAACGAAGGTATACTTTTGTCACCTGCAGACTTGCTCATTTGGAAAAGCTGGGGAAAATTCAGGCTTATGATGACTGTCGGGGAAAAGGATTTGGGCTTACGATGATGGCCGAGATTTATCTACTAGGGATATATATTCTCTTTACGGGCTTACAATGACGGCCGGAGAAAAGAATTCGGGCTTACGATGACGGCCGAGAAGGGATTCGGGCTTACGATGACGACCGATAAGGGATTCAGGCTTACGATGACGACTGAAGTTGGGAATGGACTTTCGTTAAGAAAATCAGGCTTATTTTGGAGGTCGAAGTTGGAAATGCGAAAGGGAATGGACTTCCATTAAGTTCCATTGAAGAAGTTAACTCCTGTTAAGTTTCTGTTAGACTGGGGATCTGGATGCAGAGTGCCAGGAATTAAAAGGGCAGAATAGGGTTTTTACCCTACGATTTATCCGTACGGGCAAGACCAGCGTGGCGACAGGTTCAAAAAGCAGAACAGGTCGTACCCTTCTTCTTCCTTATTTTCAAACGCAGTCAGCCGAGATAAAGAGAGAGAAAAGAGTGAAAAAAACCTCCATTGTTTTCCAAATTCTCCGCCAAAACCTTCGAATTCGAGGCCATGGAGCAAGGGGAAGGAGTTAATGCAGGCCGCCGCGGTCGGGTGAGCAAAGCAGCTGCCGAGAGGCGGCTTGAGTTGGTGAGGATGAATCGCCATTACACGCTCTCACAATCGGTAAACGACGAAGTTTATCCTGATATGTGGCAACATTGGTCCACGGATGACGACCTCCGCATGGTATGACACTCAATTTTGTTGGTTTCATTGATTTTATTTACAAAATTGGTCCAGGCTAGAGTTTAGGGCTTAAATGTCAAAATTTGGGGCTTTTGTTGATTTTGCCCTTGTAATGTGAAATTGACAATGCATGTGTTTAATTGAATGTATGGATAGTATGAATATGCAATTTGTTTGTAAAAAACATGAGTAATTTGCATAATGTGAAAATAAAGGGGTACAAATTTACCGAATTTGGGGCGGACTCTTTCATGTGAGATTTTTGTGATGGAAACTTATTTTTGTGAATGCATGTGTGATGACACAGTTACTGAACGTGAGAAAGAATACGTGCATGCTAGATTTATGAAAATAAAGTGCATGGAGAAAATGTGTCCAAAAATGGGACGGAGTTTGTTTTCTCTTGTCTGTTTGTGTTCGTGCTATGTTTGTAAAGTAGTATGCAATTTTATTGACATACTTGTGATGTGTATACCTGCAGGGGAGAGCGAATGTCATCCAGGACAAGTTGGACAAGCTAAAGATTCATGGCTCTATGGAGGCAGTTGTTAAGCTTTGGGATGCTTTGCCCACAGCCGATAGGGAGGGTTACAGGAGTCCTCGACAATTTGTGGTTGCCTCTAACCTGTACGGTTTTGTTGAGTGTTTGAGGGGGTTAGTGGGGTTACATAAGAGCAAGGGGCTCTATCTGGCTTTGATTGAGCATTGGTGGGATGTTACCCACACGTTTCACTTCTTTTGGAGGGAGGCCACCGTGACCCCCATTGACTACGCTGCCATTACTGGCCTATCCTTCAAGGGGCTCAGCTTAGAGTGGCATGACGGGTATACTGATAGGGAGCTCGTGGATCTGCTGGGGATTGTTCCCGCACCGGGGAAGGGGATGGGCATGGAGTATGCCGTGATTGATGGGAAGCTGACCGAGAGCATAGCTCGGTATGAGAGAGGGGATCAGACCATCTCCGCTGAGCAGATTGCCCGCTGCTTCTTGTGGTTTGCCCTTTCCAGCACCTTATTTGGGCATGCTGAGGGCACAGCTGTGTTCGCTTTGCTGGGGTCTTAGGCGGATATTGATAGGATCGATGAGTTTGCCTAGGGAGAGGCTGGTTTGGCGGAGTTGTACTTCGCCCTGGATAGGTATAGCAGGAAGGCGTCCACCTCCCTAACCTGCTTTGAGTTCCCGTTGGAGGTATAGTCTTTCTCCTGTATCTTTTGTACATATTGTGTATGTATCTTTTGCATTGACGGGTTCCTCTTGTTGGATGCAGGTCTGGGCTCTTGAGATTTTTGGATGCGCCTTGTGGGACCATGTCCCGGGGGAGGTTTTTGCATACCCGGCTATGCTTTGGTGGATAAAGGAGGCTAGAGTGAAAAGGAACAGCATGACCAGGAAGAAGGTGAGATACCAGGACATGGTGCCATTTTTAGGGCGAAGACGAGCGAGAGGATTAATTTGTACCCCTGGGGGTCGGTTTGAGGTTGATCAGCTGGACGGTGCCGAGCGCTGGACGGATCGGAGGTGTATCATGCAGGGCCTCACCTGCGATGTTTATTAGTTAGGGGAGAGGGTGACTGGGCAGCATGGTTTAGGGATGACCCCTTTGACACCGGTAGAGCCTCTAGAGGACATGTTGTATCCCCAGGAAGGGACGATGAGCTGGCAATGGTTTAGGGCTGGGCGGCCTGCCTTAGAGTATGTCACTAATGAACCTTATCTGGCATTTGCGAGGCGCAGGCTGAGGACGCCTCAGGTGCTGGCTAGGGAGGGAATCTCGGTCGTCAGGCTCCCTCGAGCTGATTTCTCATATGTCCAGGAGGGGGTTAGGATGCGGGCGCATATACCTCTTCTAGAGGTGACACCTCGTGCTTTTCGGCCCCGAATTGAGGCCCAGGTATGTGATGGTCACATTTCGATATTTTAGCTTTTGAACATCTTATGTCATTGCTTCGACTATTTCTGATGCTTTCATCATTTTTTGTGCAGTACTCGGCTCGAGTTGTCGATCGGCTTTTGCGCCAGGTCATCGGGGCCAAGAGGTTCATCCGCAACCTTGTGACACGGGGGAATGCTCGGGGCTTCGAGAGGACATCGCGGCTAGTGCCTAGTGCCTCTATGCGAGAGAGGTCCCCTATTCCGACTAGTGGGCCTATGCCAGGCAGGCAATCTATGGAAACTCCCCGCTCTCAGCCCAGAGAGTCGGTTCCTCTCCGGCAGTCGGCGAACATCCCTCTTTCTCCATATATGGATAGGAGCGTTGAGATCTCTTGGGATCACGTCATTTTCGGGGGTATGGAGGGATCGGGCTACGTCCAGGGTGGAGCCGGTGAGGCCTCTTCTTCGCACCAAAGAGGTTATGGCGCCTTTCAGCCACAGGGGGATTACAGGACTCCCTTGTAGACACAGGGGATGTATGGCCAGGGCTCTAACGCCTTTTCTTTCGGCTACGACTTCTTTGCTGACATGGGGTGCCATACCGAGGTGTTCCTACTGATCCTGATGACACTTATTCTGACGCCGAGCAGGACGACGTAGAGCCGGGGGTGGCTTTCCCAGAGGCAGCTGCTGAGGGACCGAGCACGGCTCAGAGGAGAGTTCGGAGGCGTGGCAAGGCGATCATTAGGGAGGATGATCCCGATTCTGATTCGGATAGTGACTCTGACTGATGATGAGTGCCTGTACTTGTTAGGGCAGAAAGAGAGAAAATATATACATTTCATGCACATTTTTTCTACTTCTATTTTTTTTTGGATTGTAATAACTAGATTACTACATTTTTTTATGTTTTCTCTTTTTTTTTTTTATGTGTTGAATGCAAGTTGCATGAGCCCGATTTTGTGCTTTATATGGGCATATATGTGATGCTTGTTGGGATTTTGAATGAAAAATGGGAATGGGCAGATTTTGTTGCTTGTTTGGTTGTTTGTGGAATGGGTGTTTCATTGGGGGACATCAGTTTTTACTGTTGTCAGAATTTTTCTACCTGGGTGACAATATCATCCGCGTGGATGAGTTTGAGGCTGCAATCTCATCCGCGCGAATCAGGTTGGCATCTGACAAGGTTATTTAATTTTTACCTCAGATCTAGTTTACCTCTTCCCCTTTAATTCAAACATCTTCTTCTCTGTTTTCAAACTTTTGAAGTTTCGGGCCAAACTCACAAAAATCCATGGAAAATTTCTCAAACATGAAGAATTCACCCAAATTGCCTAAGGAGATGCAAATTATCTTCTTCAAAAAGTTCAAGGAGTGGTCCTGGGAAATCATGCATGGAAACAAGGTGTTCTTTGAAGAAAGGTATAAAATCAAATCTTTGTGGTCTCTTAAGGAGCTTATCCCAGATTACGACTTGATGAGAGCTTCGGCCACATTTTGGGAAACTCGGAGGCACATATTTTGCCTTTCTTACAACGAGATGGTTCCCACCCTTGAAGATTTTAGGGCTTTACTCGGAGGGCCTGAGGTGGAAGAGGTTGTAATTACCTTGCTCGGAGGGATGTCTTTTGTCAATAAATTATCTAGCCTTCTTCAAATCTCCCCGGAAGAAGCCCAAGGTATGATTCGAGAATCCGATTATTTTGACATTTCTGATCTCCGGGATAGGTTTAGGAGTTTGAGTATGGTTGGTGATTGTTATTGGGATGCATTTGCCCTTTGTGTGATTGGGTCCTTGTTTATGGTCTGTTCCTTCGAATGTGTCACCAACTTATCAGCAGGTGCCTTTCAAAGTATAGAGAATAGGTTGGCTGTGGTCATAACAGTGACAAATGGTGAAGCTACTGAGCTAAGAAGAGTTCTGCAAGGAGTTGGTGCTGAAGGCTCTGCATATGCCAGAAGAACTTCCTCCCGCCCCTGCTCCACAAGCTGATCCTGCAGTCAACAACTACATCAATATCAGAGATCGTGACAGTTTTGACCTGCCTCTTCCTCCTCCCATATGTTGAAGATTTGAAGTATGAAGATTATGAAGACTGAAGAATGAAGCCCCTAGGAATCTTTTGTTTTGGTGCTTCCTTTCTTTTATTTAGATTGAAACTTTTTCTAAGCTATAATTTTTAATCCTTATGAATTTGAAATGCATCATTATGGCTTTGAAAACTTTATTCATTCAAACTACATTTTTGTAGAATAATGATTGCATTATTTCTTAACTCATACATATAGCTTAAAACTAGCACATCTCATACTTATGCATGTTTTCATACATTTAGTTTAAATGCATTCATGAACTTCATGTTGACATCATTGAATGCACTACGTGTTTGTTTCTTACTTCCTCTATGTAAAGTTTTTTTTCATTTTATAGGAAGTTAGAAATCTATAACTTAGGCTTAGTGTGTGCATTGACTTGGGACATGAGTTACCATACTTATATTTTTGGGCACGTTTTTACCAAGTACAATGAATTAGCCTTTGTTATAGTAGGTAATGGTCTCAATCAAATAGGGGGAGATTGTTGGGTATGCTTATTATAAACCCCTCATATTACTTGATTTGATTGATATCATCACCTATTTGATTTTACATGGACTATAGGATCTTATGTATGAAGTTTTACACTTCAATTTTTAGTTAAGTCCATTTTTATAGTATAGTTACTTAGACTTTAGAAGGATAAAATTTCTAAGTATTTTGGCACAAAGAAGGACTGAAGATCTGAACCATGCGGTCAACCACATGGCTGACCGCACATCTCAAAGCAAGCTAATTTGAATCACTTCATGCGGTCGACCGCATTGACCATGGCTGACCGCGCCCTCTCAAGTCCTTAGCCAAATTGAAGATTGAAGATTTGATCTTGGTATAATTGAATCTGACCACAACTCAAAGTTAACTCAAAGAATTATACCGTTGTAGAGTTCACTCAGAGAATTTCAAAAAGATGACAGTTGTGATCATTCGTATAAAGGACACACTACCTTCCCACTAACTTTGCAACATGAAGATAAAAAGGAAATGTGCTCCAATCAGACATCAACAGCACATTGTCCTTGAAGATTGTCCATCAAGAAATTCCAATGGCTACTTTATTTCCAAGGCTATAAATAGACCTTGAGATCAAGTCATGAAGAATTTCTAGAGACGTTGTTAGAATCCTCAAAAGTGTTGAAGCTCAGAATCTCCAGAATCATTTGAATCTTCAAACACTTCATCTTCAAAGCTTTCAAGATATATTACTTACCCAGAAATTTCTCAAGCCTTGTAACCACAACAAGATTCATCAAGCTCTAATACTTTTATTATAAAGAGCTCTTGAATCTTAAACACACATACACTAGTTATAGTCTAGGATTAGCATTCATAGAAAAGATAGTTAGGTTTGAGATTGATTCTCAACTTTGTATTCCTTGTAACAGCTACTCAATATCTAAATATACTATCACTCTTAGAAAATCCAAGACTAACCATCTTGGTAGAGGATGTAGATCATTTACGATTGAACCTCTCCAAATACCTTGTCAAACACTTTCTGCACTTTACTTTGATTGTTCTTAAAGTTTTCTTATTGCTTCTTGTGTTTGATCTTCATTGTTATCTAACCGCACTTTGAATTGTGTTTATAGTATAAATCTGCCTTAGCATATTTTTCAACCTTGCGGTCGACCAAACTTTCCCATTTGCGGTTGACGACACTCATTTTCACTACTACACTTTTGTACTTAGAAACTTTCGTTTTGCATTTTACTATCTTGATAGTTGGTTTTTAATTGACCACACTTTCATCATAGTAAGCCAAGGTTGATTTTTGAAAAGGGTTAGAAAAATTTTATACAGCTATTCACCCCCCCTCTAGTTGTTTTTCATACCCTTGTTGCACCTTTGGGATCAACACATGCGCTCTGCTATACCATTTTGGTGTGGAGTACCCCTGATAGTGAGATGTCTAGAAATCCCCACTTGTTTACATAACTCATTGAACCCAGCACTACAAAACTCCAACTCATTATCTGTCCGGAGTCGCTTGATCTTCTTCCCTGTGATTCTCCACTAATGTCTAAAATTGTCTGAAATTGGTGAGAGCCTCTGTCATGACCCTAAACCTAGGCACTATTTTGGTCACGTGTTGAGCACGTGGGGGTGGGTGCATTGCATCTCATGTTAGGCATTATATAATATTTGGATTGGTTATGGGTTTATTTGAATATTTTGCTAATTTACGTGATTTTAGATGTTAATAAATTATTTTTAAATATATAATGTCTGTTTGGGCCAAAATTAAGCAATTTGACTCCAAAACATGAAAATTGGGCACAATGGAATATAAATCCTAAGAATCAAGATGAGACGCAAGAATTTAATGAGGAAAGCCTTTGAACAATTGTTCGCCGGCACAAAACCTCGGGAGGTTTAGGGATACCTGCCTTGACCTCGGAATTCACTAGTTATCAGAGGTGAGTACAAGCTGAAAGTGTTAAGAGAGAGTTACAGAGAGTATTACGAAAATGTGAGTGTGTGTTTACATGTGTGTGTATCCCTTTATATACCCAAAAAGTAAATAAAGATATTAACTAACAAGCTAAAAATTCGGAGGAGATAGATGAGGAGAGTTACTGACGGGATTGATTAAACCTTTTCCATTGGAGAATCATGGTTTGAGTAGGTCTTTGATCGTTGTTGAAACGCCTTAGGACTTGGTATTCAATTCGCCTGAAAAATAGGAGTGTAAATGTAGATTCCTTGTGGACTTAGTCTTCGTAACAGCCCTTAAGAATAGGAATTTATAGCAGTCTTCAAGATGTCGATCCAAGATGTCAAGTCAACATGTTAAGCCAACATGTTGAGTCAGGATGTCAGGTCAACATGTTGAGTCAAGATGTCAAGCCAACATGTTGAGTCAAGATGTAAGACGTCAGTGGAAGGTGTCAATCCAGGATGACATTTATTCTAAAATCATAACGGTCCCTAATCTTCCTCCTTGATTTGTGGCTAGGAAGTAAATGTAGATAATGATGGTTGACTTGGTCCCTAACTGCCCCTTTTCTTGCTCCATGTTTTGATATCGGTTCCTAGAAAATAGGCTCAAAATAACAGCCCTAGAGGATGTTACTCAGGTTGTGAACTCAGGTTGTTGGCTCGTCAGGTTGTTGACTCAGGTTATTAACTCGTGATGAAATGCCAGGATGTTTATTTTTTCTGCCCCCGACAATGTCTAAATGGAATAAATAGGAAGTGTTGAAGTAAAGTTATAATATTTGAAATTTCAAATGAAAAGTAAAAGTTGTCGAGGAGCTTTAAGTGTAAATGTAAACTTAATGTGGCTGGTTGTAGGATTTGATTCTTGGAGGAGCTAGAGTGTAAATAGATTTATATAAATCTTTAAAACCTCACCAGAAGATTCACTCTTTCTCTCTCGGTTCTCTCTCTTTCCCCTACGTACCAGAAACATCTATTAACCTAGGGTTACCTTCATAAAATCCCTATAATTCAACCGTTGATCCGTTCCTCATTTTGATTTCAAATAAACCCTTAGGGAATCGAGTGGAACATTTATAGTCGATTAGAATTTTTCTTATTTCCAAAATATTTTGGTAAGTTATTATGATTTCTTTCAATAATTGTTCATGTCATGTTTAAAGATGATATTATGATGAAATAAATGAGTCTTGATATTTTTAGTAATTTATTTGGGTTTTAGAATGAAAGAAAAATGAGTTGGAAATGAGTATGGTGAAGGTGGTATCATGGTTAAGTTTAAATAGAAAAGATTGATATCTTCATGTATATTGTTTGGTGAAAATAGGTTAGATGGTTTGGAATGGGTTTGGAAATGCTATACTGATGTTGGGACTTGTTGTGAAGGTTGAAGTATAGGGATATGAACAAGCATGTCATTCCTTTGCCTTGGCTGCTGATGTTCAGCTTGGTACTGATTTTCTGGGGAAGGGCACGAGTCGTGCCTGGTCATGCCATGTATTGGACGACTGTATCAGAGGGGGTGTTAAGGTGGCACGAGTCGTGCCCTGTCCTGTTGATTGTGAACCATTTTTCAAGCCTTAGAAACCTAATCTACCTAGTATATAATTAAACCCTCTTTGACTATAATTTTAGTACAACATTAGGGCTTTATAATGAAGTCTTAAATGGTCCAAAATGATATAGGTAAGGTCTTTAAATATGGTCCTGAAATTGGTTGAAAGGCCTTATGAAACCTTAGCCAAAGTTGTCAAAACTTGGTAATTTAATCTGGAACCTTTATAGAAGACACTCAATGTGATGTCATGAATACGTAGGGCTTACTTGTGTTACATGGTATCTCTACGTGGTTACATATTCATGGTTATTGGTTTATATAGTGCATGAAATGCATGTTGCACTACTTCATTGGTTTGAACATGAGTATTAATACCATGTTATTGGTTTGATATTATTCAATAGTGTTTTCAATGTAAGTTGCACTATTGTGATGGTTTAACATGAGTAATATCACCATGTTATGTATTGATATCCCAATGTGTGGATTTATTTTCAAGTATCTATTATGTGCTTGAATGTGGTTATATCAGCTGATATGTAGGGGTATAATGGGATACGATCAATTATGAGAATTGTTCCATAAGGTGATCAGATTACATTATACCTGTGACTGTCCCCTTCTGTGGCCACAGACTGGGGTTGAATGCTTCTGTATCGAGCCAAAAGCCTTACAGATAGCTGCAATCTTATATGGTTCTCCGAATTGGGAGTCTTATAAGATGTGAATATGCCTAAGCAGTTCACAAATGAGTGGAGTTTTTACTCCCGACGTTGTACGACTTATTGTTCAGATGGGAAATGTAAAATGAGGTAATGTAATGTGTTTACCGCTTTACCAATATGATTATGAGCAACCTGGTTATGTGTTGCATTATATATGGCATATTGTTGTATCCATAATAACTTATTGAGATTTATTCTCACCCCTTCTCCCTTTACTGTTTTAGATCCCGCTGAGACAGGTGGACCAGACCTGTGAGGCCGGAAAGGAGTTTGGATCGCGTACTTTTGGGTTGTCAGGGTATGTATTTGGTTTGGGAGTTGGGAGTAGTTGTGGACATTATTAATTTGGGAAGGTTGTATATAAAACATTTTCAGTTGTGTTATGTTGTAACTAAATATGGGATTGGTTATATTTCAAAGTTGGCTTTTGTAAGCTTTTACATTTGTAGTGTTTGTAACTAAAACAGGTTATGACTTTTCAAAGATGGTTTGTTAAAGGTTGTTATACTTTCAAGTTAATTAAACAAAAAGTTAGTTTAAATGGAGGTGGTTTAGGACCCTCCAGCTCGGGGCACGAGCCTATAGGTCCCGGGTCGGGGAGGCCCCACAGCCTCACTCTTGTGCTTTATAATAATTACCCAAGTCTTCCTCGAGTAGTCATCAATCATAGACAAGAAATACCTATGACCCATCAATGATTCCTAACGTGAAGGCCCCCTACAATCCGAGTGAATGTAATCCAGACTGCCCTTCGTTCTATGAACCCCATTAGGAAACTTGCTTCGCTGCATCTTTCCAAGTACACAGTGCTCGCAGAACTTAAGATCTTTGACCTTATGGCTACATAGAAGACCATGGTTAGCCAATATATGCATCCCTCTAATGCTCATGTGCCCAAGCCTAATATGCCACAACTTTGTCATATCCTCCTTGACCACTTCAGATGATGTAACCAATAATGACCCAGAAAGCGTCCTTCCTTGGAGGAAATACAGGAAGCCCCGCTTAAAGCCTCTCAAAATCACTTCAAAACCTTTGCAGACATAAATTGCTCCACCTTTACCTTTAAAACTGTACCCTTTGCTATTGAGCTGACTAAGAGATATCAGGTTCTTTGTCATCTGTGGAACATGCCTCACATCATCCAAAGTGAAAAACTTACCATCATGTGTTCGCAGTTTGATAGAGCCAATACCAACCACCTTGCAAGTAACATTGTTGGCTATATGAATATTACCACCATCTACCTGCTCATAGGTTGTAAACCACTCTCTCCTCGGACTGATATGATAAGAAGCTCCAGAATCAAGAATCCACGCATCTGACTGTAGGTGTTAGTGCCCTAGGCCTATAGAGATAGACCTTTATGTAATGTCATTGTTCATTTATATATGAGATTGTTTATTTGATTATTATATGTGTTTGCATGTTTAGTTATAATAATCGTGTCCCTAGTACTTATGAAGCACTAGTATGAAGTCTAATGGATAATCATGTGATGATTATATGCATGGAGATGCACATTAGATTCATGGGTACTTGTTAGAGAACAAGGTACTGGACTTGACCCATTATGAGATTTATGTCATGGTCATATGTCATAAATAAATCTCATATAGTCATATCATTGATATCCTTTGACCTAAGATTATCATCGTCTTCCACTCGATGAATATCATGTTTGATATAGTTTAACGTTGTCTTTAACCGGACAACAATAAGGGCTATTATTGGCATGATATGATTCTTGTTGGGAAGAATGATAAGTCAAGATGGAAACTTGTCCCTCGTAAAGAGAGATGTTTGCTTGGCCACTCGTGAGTAAGATTGATGTAGTGCATGGCCATGCCCGAATGAATTAATATGATTAATGTCATTCGATTAATCAATTTACTTGGTAACGAGAAAGCATTGAACAATATGAGTTGACGTGGACCATGACTCATGTTCAATATAACATCGTGTGACAATGGGATTGTGATATGTTCTATGTAGGAAAAATTGAACTTAATATTATACTATTTGGGTAGGCATGATGGCTTGCTAGAGTCCGCTCATGTCTTATGAGGATCGATGTGATCGGACTCATTGCCAACATAGTATAGTCCTATGGGGTCACACGCATCGAACGAATTGTCAAAAATGGAATTATGGATTTCTGGTGTGTTGGGCGACCGCCCAAGGTTCTATGGGCGACCGCCCATGTTATTTGAAAACCGGGCATTAGAGACTGTCCGCATGGGCGACCGCCCTTGCCCTTATGGGCGACCGCCCACGATGGTTTTGAATAAAGGGATTAAAACTCTGGACACATGGGCGACCGCCCATGTCCTGATGAGCGACCGCCCATATGGGGTTTCGGAGGAAGGATTCAAGCTCTGGACACATGGGCGACCGCCCATATCCTGATGGGCGACCGCCCATGTCCGCTGATGCTGAAACCGTTTTTTTCCCAAGGGTTTTAATAGGGCATATATTTATTGAGTATAAATAGTATCCTTATACAACCCTAGCAATCGGTTCCGTTTTTGAGCTTTGAGAAAGACAAAAAATAGAGAGGATTTTCAATTGTGAATTGAAAATCATCACACCAATTCCACAATTCATCATAGATTGAAAAGGTTTCAATCAAGGGATCTAGCAATCCTCCTAGAAAGAGTTCTAGGGTTCGTTCATCGCGTGGATACTCGTAGAGGATCTTCGCTTCTCAAGATCCTTTTGTTCGTGATTCAAAGATCGTATATTGAAGACTTTCTAACTCTTCAATCTGGAGTTGGAACACGTATATCAACGACAAAGGCAATCAAGGTTGGTAACCCTAATTCATACTTCTTAATTATTCATCTAGAACGGATTCTAGGGCTTTGGGTATTCGAGTTATTTGCATTATTCCGCTGCGCATGGACCCTCGAAACCCAACAGTGGTATCAGAGCCCCGTTCATGATGTTTAGTTAGATAATCATGATTATTGTGTAATGTGATTATATGAATTTTCATGATAAATATGATTTGGAATGTGAAATTGTATGAGTATTGCTTGTGAAGTAATTGTATATAGTGATATACCATGATTATGAAATTGAAATATGTGATTAATATGATTAATCTAGGTTATGGGATGTCAATTTCATTTATATGATTAATGTGATTAATCTAGGATATTTGTGAAGTATTACTTGGTATATGGGCTGGACACCAAAACCTTCCCCACAGGCACTTCGATGGAAGTGTGGGATAACCTTGGAGCACGTGGCCGCGTACTAGTAATTACTGACCAAATGTGATTTGTGTTGTATCATTCCATGTTCATAATTATGCTCATATAGTTTTTCATGAATCAACCTTGCCATGTTAATTGATAAACATGAAAAATTGAACCTTCTTTGAAATTTTGAGTTTGTTTATGCTACCCACTTTAAACACTTGTGAGTACACGGGTAGTTTTATGTAGGCTCGCCATAGCGAGGTACATTAATTCTATCTTTGTATGATCAAGATGAGCAAATAGTGATTGCTATACGTTTAAAATGGTTGAACTCAATAAGGCTATCAAAACAGTTTTGGGCCTAAGGCATAAGATGAGATTGAAACATGTGACATATGATGTCTATAATCTCATAAAAGATCTAAGAGTCATATGTTGATATGATTGATAAATGTTATCTACCTTTTAGTTTAATTTTGAGCAGTCGTGCCATAGCCGACTTGAAATTAAATTAAAGTTGGGTCTTAGCCTATTAAATTATATTATGCATGTTTGTATATGAAGGTTATATAATTTAGTGGGAATATTTGTGAAATACATTATTTAATCTCTTAAATGAAATTGGTGCTCATATATGTTTATATCTTGTTGCATATCTTTGTAGATCAATGGCTGCTAACACTAATCAGAATTTGTCACTGCGATCAGTCCTTGAGAAGGACAAGTTAGAAGAGAATGGCAACAACTATGTGGATTGGATCCATTTGTTTGAGAATTGTTCTCAAACAAGAAAGGAAGTTGTACATTCTCGATGGACCCATTCCACCCGAGCCTGCTGATAATGCACCTAAAGCTGAAAGGGACCAACATAAGAAACATGTGAATGATTCTATAGATGTTGGTTGCCTGATGCTGGCTACTATGTGTAAGGCCCTTCAGAAGGACCTTGTACACATGGAAGCTTATGATTTGGGAAATCATTTAAAGGAAATGTTCGATTGCAAGCACGTCAGGAAAGGTTTGACACTATGACGGCTCTTCATTCATGCAAGATGATTGAAGGACAACCTGTTGGGCCTCATGTGTTGAAAATGAAAGGTCACCTCGAACATCTTGAGAGGCTTGGGTATCCTATCCAGTTAGAGCTGGCTACGGATATGATATTGCATTCACTCCCTGAAAGTTATAATCAGTTCGTTCTGAATTATAACATGAATGGGATGAATAAATCTCTGTCCGAATTGCATGGGATGCTAAAGAATGCGGAGAACAATATTACCAAGAAAACCAATCAAGTGTTGATGGTGAACAAAGGAAAAGGGTTCAAGAAAAACAAGGTTAAAGCAAAAGTTGCTAAACCGGAGGCAAAGGTTGCCGTTGTTGAGAAGTCTCAACCCAAATCCCAAAAGGATGCGGTATGCTACCATTGCAATGAAACTGGGCATTGGAAGCGTAAGCGCAAAGCTTATCGGGAAGGGTGAAGAAGAAGGGCAATGTGATTGCCACGACTTGAGTATCTATATGATAGATGTTCTACTTTCTACTTCTAGTTCTTGGGTATTAGATACCGGATGTGGATCTCACATTTGTCTAAATGTGCGGGGACTTAAGAATAGAAGGTCGCTCAAAGAGGGTGAAGTAGATTCGCGGGTTGGAAATGGAGCAAGAGTTCTTTGCATTGGCCGTAGGGACTTACGAAGTCACTTTACCTAGCGGATTAATTTTAGTTTTAAATAACTATTATTATGTTCCGGATTTGAGCAGAAACATTATTTCTATTTCATGTTTAGACAATGAGGGTTATAATTTTCTTATTGCGAATAAGAAATTTTCAATTTATTTGAATGACATGCTTTATTGTGTTGCTCATTCTTTTAATGGCCTTTATGTCTTGGATGTTGAAAATAATGTTGAGAATGTTTATCATGTTAGTAAGAAATCTAAACCAAATGATGTGAACAACACATACAAATGGCATTGCCGTCTTGGTCACATAAACGAGAAACGCGTATCTAAACTCCATAAAGATGGATATTTAGACTCATATGATTATGAATCATATGATGTTTGCGAGTCTTGTTTATTGGGCAAGATGACTAAAGCTCCTTTTACTAAGAGTAGTGAAAGGGCTAGTGATTTATTGGCTCTCATACATACTGATGTGTGTGGACCAATGAATAGCATTGCTAGGGGAGGATTTCGGTACTTCATAACGTTCATGATGACTTCTCCGGATATGGCTATGTCTATCTGATGAAGTACAAAAGTGAAGCATTTGAGATATTCAGAATATTTCAAAATGAGGTACAAAATCAACTTGGCAAAACTATTAAAACCATTTGATCCGATCGAGGTGGTGAATACTTAAGCCAAGAATTTGACGATCATCTGAAAAGTTGTGGAATTGTTTCAGAACTTACTCCACCCGGAACACCACAATGGAATGGTGTATCCGAGAGGAGAAATCAAACTCTATTAGATATGGTTCGATCGATGATGAGTCAAGTTAACCTTCCTATTTCTTTTTGGGACATGCACCGGAAAGCAGTGCTTTCACGCTTAATAAGGTCCCTACTAAATCGCCTCCTAAAACCCCACATGAGATGTGGTATGGAAGAAAGCCTAGCTTATCTTTCATGAAGATTTGGGGTTGTGAGGCTTATGTAAAGAAATTAGTTTCTGAACATAAACTTGCACCTAAATCTGATAAATGCATTTTCGTTGGATATCCTAAGGAAACGAAAGGATATCTATTTTACAACCAATCCGAGAACAAAGTGTTTGTTGCTCGAAATGGTGTCTTTCTAGAGAAAGAGTTTCTCTCTAAAGAAACTAGTGGGAGTAAAATTGATCTTGAAGAAATTCAAGAACCCGAAAATGACAAGGAACCGATAGTAGAGACGGAACCAAGTTCACAAGTTGTTGTGGAACCGGTTCAAAATACACAAGTTCTTCGCAGATCGGATAGGATACGATCCGAACCTGAGAGATATGGATTTCTCATGACGGAAAGTAATGAAGTAGTAATCATTGAGAATGATGAACCTACTTCCTATCAAGAGGCGATGTCCACTCCTGATTCGGACAAGTGGCTAGGAGCCATGGAATCCGAGATCAAATCCATGTACGATAATCAAGTTTGGAACTTGATTGATCCACCCGAAGGTGTAAAAACCATAGGGTGCAAGTGGGTTTTCAAAGAAAGCGACATGGATGGGAAGGTACATACTTATAAGGCTAGGCTAGTTGCTAAGGGGTATAGGCAGATTCATGGCGTTGACTATGATGAAACCTTTTCGCCCGTAGCAATGCTTAAGTCTATTAGAATCTTAATTGCCATAGCCGCATATTACGACTATGAGATATGGCAAATGGACGTCAAAATAGTGTTTCTTAACGGAAACCTACTTGAGGATGTATACATGATACAGCCTGAAGGATTTGTCGATCCAAAGAATTCTAACAAAGTGTGTAAGTTGCAGAGGTCCATTTATGGATTGAAGCAAGCTTCCCGGAGCTGGAATCTACGTTTTGATGAATCAGTCAAAGAGTTTGGCTTCATCAAAAACGAAGATGAGCCTTGTGTATACAAGAAAATAAGTGGGAGCATAGTCCTATTTCTGGTGCTATATGTCGATGACATCTTGCTCATTAGAAACAATGTTCCTGCACTTGAGACTCTTAAGTCTTGGTTAGGAAAATGTTTTTCAATGAAAGATATGGGTGAAGCGGCTTATATCCTTGGTATCAAGATCTATAGAGATAAATCAAGAAGGATGATTGGTTTGAGTCAGAGTACATATATTGACAAGGTCCTTAGAAGATTCCGCATGGAAAATTCTAAGAGAGGGAACTTGCCAATGGGACATGGCATTACTCTTAGCAAGACTCATTGTCCTAAGACAAATGATGAGCGAAAGAGGATGAGTGATATTCCATATGCTTCGACAATTGGATCTATCATGTATGCCATGTTGTGTACTAGACCCGATGTCTCGTATGCTCTAAGCGCAACGAGTAGATACCGATGCGATCTGGTGAGAACCATTGGATAGCTGTCAAGAATATCCTTAAGTACTTGAGAAGGACTAAGGATGTATTCTTGGTATTTGGAGGAATGGAAGATGATCTGGTTGTAAAGGGTTACACAGATGCAAGCTTCCAAACCGACAAAGATGACTTTAGATCTTGATCTGGTTTTGTTTTTATGCTAAATGGAGGTGCCGTTTGTTGGAAGAGTTCCAAGCAAAGCACTGTTGCTGATTCTACAACAGAAGCCGAATACATAGCAGCATCGGATGCGGCTAAGGAGGCGGTTTGGATCAAGAAGTTCGTTAGTGGCTTAGAAGTCGTTCCGAGTATCACTAACCCGATAGAGCTGTTCTGTAACAATAATGGTGCTATTGCCCAAGCAAAAGAACCAAGGTCACATCAGCGATCCAAACACATTTTGAGACCTTTTCACCTCATACGAGAAATCTGTGAAAGGGAGGACGTCAAGATATGCAAGGTACCAACAGATGACAATATTTCGGACCCTCTCACCAAGCCTTTGCCACAAGCTAAACATGATGGTCATGTTAGGTCCATGGGTATAAAATACATGAGTGACTGGGCCTAGTGCAAGTGGGAGACTGTAGGTGTTAGTGCCCTAGGCCTATAGAGATAGACCTTTATGTAATGTCATTGTTCATTTATATATGAGATTGTTTATTTGATTATTATATGTGTTTGCATGTTTAGTTATAATAATCGTGTCCCTAGTACTTATGAAGCACTAGTATGAAGTCTAATGGATAATCATGTGATGATTATATGCATGGAGATGCACATTAGATTCATGGGTACTTGTTAGAGAACAAGGTACTGGACTTGACCCATTATGAGATTTATGTCATGGTCATATGTCATAAATAAATCTCATATAGTCATATCATTGATATCCTTTGACCTGAGATTATCATCGTCTTCCACTCGATGAATATCATGTTTGATATAGTTTAACGTTGTCTTTAACCGGACAACAATAAGGGCTATTATTGGCATGATATGATTCTTGTTGGGAAGAATGATAAGTCAAGATGGAAACTTGTCCCTCATGTTTGCTTGGCCACTCGTGAGTAAGATTGATGTAGTGCATGGCCATGCCCGAATGAATTAATATGATTAATGTCATTCGATTAATCAATTTACTTGGTAACGAGAAAGCATTGAACAATATGAGTTGACGTGGACCATGACTCATGTTCAATATAACATCGTGTGACAATGGGATTGTGATATGTTCTATGTAGGAAAAATCGAACTTAATATTATACTATTTGGGTAGGCATGATGGCTTGCTAGAGTCCGCTCATGTCTTATGAGGATCGATGTGATCGGACTCATTGCCAACATAGTATAGTCCTATGGGGTCACACGCATCGAACGAATTGTCAAAAATGGAATTATGGATTTCTGGTGTGTTGGACGACCGCCCAAGGTTCTATGGGCGACCGCCCATGTTATTTGAAAACCGGGCATTAGAGACTGTCCACATGGGCGACCGCCCTTGCCCTTATGGGCGACCGCCCACGATGGTTTTGAATAAAGGGATTAAAACTCTGGACACATGGGCGACCGCCCATGTCCTGATGAGCGACCGCCCATATGGGGTTTCGGAGGAAGGATTCAAGCTCTGGACACATGGGCGACCACCCATATCCTGATGGGCGACCGCCCATGTCCGCTGATGCTGAAACCGTTTTTTTTTCCCAAGGGTTTTAATAGGGCATATATTTATTGAGTATAAATAGTATCCTTATACAACCCTAGCAGTCGGTTCCGTTTTTGAGCTTTGAGAAAGACAAAAATAGAGAGGATTTTCAATTGTGAATTGAAAATCATCACACCAATTCCACAATTCATCATAGATTGAAAAGGTTTCAATCAAGGGATCTAGCAATCCTCCTAGAAAGAGTTCTAGGGTTCGTTCATCGCGTGGATACTCGTAGAGGATCTTCGCTTCTCAAGATCCTTTTGTTCGTGATTCAAAGATCGTATATTGAAGACTTGCTAACTCTTCAATCTGGAGTTGGAACACGTATATCAACGACAAAGGCAATTAAGGTTGGTAACCCTAATTCATACTTCTTAATTATTCATCTAGAACGGATTCTAGGGCTTTGGGTATTCGAGTTATTTGCATTATTCCGCTGCGCATGGACCCTCGAAATCCAACACTGACTGTTTTGCATATTCTTCTATCACTAGAGCATAATCCCCATCAAAGCTGCTCTTATCAACTGCAGCAGCGTTAGGTTCATTACGATTTAGAGGCTCGACTCGCTTCTTTCTAGGACAATCTGTCTTCCAATGTCCCTTCCCCTTGCAGTAATTACAAACATCAGCAAGTTTCGGGCCCCTCTTACCAGAAGACTTTTTCTTCTTCTGTTTACTGCTAGAACCCCTGCTGCCTTCCGCAACCAAACCTGCTGTCTGATTATCTGTACCACTATTATCGCTTGCCTTACGACGTAACTCTCTAGTCTTGAGCGAGGATTTCACATCCTCTAGAGTCACCGTCTCTTTACCACTGATACTAGAGTCAGCGTAGTGCTTAGATGATAAAGGCAAAGAAACAAGAAGCATAAATGCAACATCCTCATCAGCAACCTTAGCATCTATATTACACAGTTCAAGTAATAAAGATGTAAATCTATCTAGGTGATCCCTAATGGTCGTACCTCCTGCATTCGGAGAGAATATAGTCTCTGCTTCAGATATAGCTTGTAGGCCCTCTCATCTAGCGCGATCAGATCTGCCTCTTCCTTCTCTGCTATCTTCTTCGCTTTCTCCGAACGTTCGCCTTGCAGCCGCGACAAAGACGATACGGCTTCTGCTTTGCCCATTGGATCCTGTCGATCCCCGATTGCAGCAGTCACTGGAGCCCACAAGCCCTTATCTCTTAACAAGGCTTTCATCTTGATTTGCCAAAAAGAAAAACTATTCTTCCCATTAAACTTGTCGACCGGTGATTCAATTCCTGATCTCATCTTCTTCTGCAGCGGAACAACCCTAGACCTTCCTCAACCTGACTGGCTCTGATACCAGTTTGTTAGAATAGAGTCTATGTAGAAGATAGAAAACAAGCAACAATCACACAACACAAGAATATATATGGTTCACCAACTTGGCTACGTCCACGGGCAGAGGGAAATAATATTATTATTTTCTAGAAATCAATCGATTACAATCTTTAATCTAATGTATGAATTTTTGGTAAATAATTCACATCTGTGCAAACCCTAGATCTAGAGAAACAGATGAGCAAAAAGCGACTACTAATATGGTTGGGGGTAGACTTATTTATATGCCCTACTCCTAACCCTGCAGGGTTTTACAACCATGTGCCAAATTGCCATTGAACAGGCCAAATCCGGCATAGGACGCGATCACCCCCATTATAGGGCGCAATCGCCCCTTCTCCAAAACGGGCAACTGCGCGATCGCCCCAATTAGGGTGCGATCGCTCGCTTTGTCCAGTAACTTGGCGCGGTCGCGCGCCTCATTTCGCGCGGTCGCTTCCCTTGGCTGTGTCAGAAATTCTGAATTTGCTTGTTTAATTCTCTAATTTAGGCGTTCTCAACTTAGATGACACCAAACCCAACAATTTGTATTTTTTATTATTATTAATTTCAGGATATATATTTTTGTTGAATAAACTTAGTTTTAAAAAATAATTTTCTAAATTAACTTTTATAGTTACAATAACTCTTATAGTTTAGATAATCTTATTTGTTAAAGTTTTTTAGCCGTGCGTTTAAAGTCGTTCGACTAGTTATTTTAATATATATTTTGATACAGAGCCGAAGATAGTTATTTTGGAAGGGGAGAAAGGGAGTAAATAAAATACTCCCTCTCTCCAGAAATCATCTATCTAAACAAGAACTAAAAAGAGCACATTTCAAAAGAAGAAAAAGAAAATTGTTCCATCCCAAAAAAAATCTTTTTCACTTTTTTGGGTAGATAATACATTTTTTTTGAATAATACGAAGGTACTTTAACACTAAATTTAAATTAATTTAATTATTCTCATGAAAATTTAAAATTTATTATTAATACACCATTATAAATATTACCAATTATAAGTTTTAAATTTTATTAGAATAACTAAATGAATCTAAATTTAGTGCTAAAATTACCTTCGTATTGATGACCAAATAAAAAGGTAAGAACATTATTTCGAAACGAGGAGACTATGTTTCGGTAAGATTATCAACAACAGTTTCATTCCACTCCTCCATTTCATCAAACAATTTTTACACTTTTTTTCATCCACCTAATATTTCATCTATCCATTTCATTTACCCCCCTACAATGACTAACTTAAATTAAATTTCAACTCCCTCCAACTCATCATCCTATACCCTATCACTTTTATTTTATTTATATTCTCTATTTTTATGATTTATAAAATAATAATAATATTTATTATTATTTATAATTAAACAAATATTTCACACTTAATTAAACGCTGTATTGCATCAATTTATAGGAAAAATAATGATTTTTTTAAATAAAGGCTAAAATGAAGAATGATAATTGAGAAATGAGTATTTTTTTTTGTGTCCAAATCAAATGAAACTTATATCAATTTGTAGGGAAAAAAATGATGAATTTTGGTGAAAAAATAATTAAAAAAAATTAATTTACTAGGTGATAATTCAGCTCAAAGATTTGGGATAATTTTTTTTTTCGAAAATCCAACTGACCTATCAGAGCTTGACACTTGCACAACCAGGAAAAAAAAAAAAACCCATGCGCCTCACGCACCTAGCCGGGGCATGAGGCGCACGCGCCATGTCTCCTCCAATTAAACGCTGACACGTGTCGAATAAAGAAAAAAAAAACTTTCAGCTGGATGAAAGTTTTTATTCCGTTGTTTCATCTCACCTGGTTTCACCCCACCACTGCAGCGTTTCAACTGGGATGAAATGGGTTTCATCCCCCATTTCATCCCCCATTGTACAAAGTCCAAGGTGGCAAAAGTAAGATAGATCCTAAAAAAGGTTTAATTTGTCAAATACAAACTTTCAGTTTCAGGTGCAGTCCTTTGTTAAAAACGGGAGATATCAGAAATGACACTAACACACTCACAGTCACAGATAGTACAAGAGCTTCATCGTGAGAAAAAATCAAATATGTTATTCAAGAAAGAATAATTAAATCTACAATTAAATTTGTCCGTCACTGCGGAAAAAAATAATAGCGTGCCTAGCATAGAAAGAAAAAAAAATCACTAACTCAATTGAAAAGTATAAAAAGACCTCTCCCAGAAGCAATATTCCTACATACTCATTTAACTGTTAAATTGACCGCTATGAGAATTGCATATACAAATATCAAGTAGAGGGCATGTACAACATGGCTACCCGGAAAAGGCAGGATGGAATCAAAGAATGATAAAATCCAATCGTTAAATTAATCACTGACGCTTTCTGACAATAGTTTGATGCAATTGCCACGACCATAAGATTAAGAATACCATAAGGCCAATTGCGACAGATGTCCATAACATAACCAACCACGTGGGCATCGGAATGGGAAATAATCCTGCAAGGCATCAAATATTTAAAGTCATAAAAAAAAAATGTTTTAGTTGGTAAAAAATGAAACACAAATATTTAGTCAAAGCTTTGACTTATTGATGAAACCGTCCTACAAATGTTTCAAAGTAATGATAAAGCTGAGAACGCACCGTGGCCAAACTTGATACAAATAAGAAGTTCTATTATGCAGATTGCAACCGAAAGCCAACAAAATGCCCCCACCTTCTTCACGGGCTTCCTGGAAAGATTTTAAGTAATCAAGAAAAATTAATGGTGTATCAACAAGTCAGATACAAGGAGAGAGAGAGAGAGAGAGAGAGAGAGAGAGAGAGAGAGAGAGAGAGAGAGAGAGAGAGAGAGGGAGTACATGTCTTGTAGGTAAGAATTGTATTCTCGAATTGTCGGGATTGCAATTAACCACCATAGCACCAATCTATAGACAACAAGAGGGTTCCGGGGAGGAATCCATAGGCAAAATTTGAGGAAAAATGTGTTGAGCTCGACAGTCAAGAAAGCTATGCAAAGGAAGAGGACTTGGACAAAGCGCCAAGGACCAAGAAGAGGATGCCATTCATCTTTATCCCAGTGTGCGGGCGTGAACTGACTAAGAGTTCTTTTTACCTAATCAAAAACGAACAAAGAATAAGTAGACTCAAAAAAAGAGTGAATCAAATCAAGGATAAATCCACTAATTAATCTCTCAACAGGCATAACCTAAAAACTGGAAAACAAGATAGGTCTCAAGATGTTTGACAGATGTAGCAGCCATTTCAAAATGTACTCCCCCTGTCCCATAATGATAGTGTCTTTTGACTGATCAAACATTTTAACAACCTATTTTCATTCTCATCACTAACCTTAATGAGTTTTACTTAATACTCCATTACTTCCTCATCTTCCTTGGTTGACTCTCATCTTCTAATTCCTTGGTTGGCAATTTCGGAAGTTCAATGATTTTAACCAAACATTTATGAAAACGGGACAATCTTTTTTGGGACAAACAAAAATAGCAAATGGGAACATCTTTATTGGGACTGAGAGAATATGAGAAAAGAAAACCTTGCAAAAAAAAAAAATCAATTACCCAACAAACTTCCAAAGGTCTCTCAACAATATCTACAGACTAAGCCCTCATGGAGCTAAAAGAGAAATAGAGAGTAATATAAGAGTAAAAACAATGAAAACTGAATCTGGCTATAAGTGAGCACCCTTTCTCTCAAAGTTTATCCATCCGAACTAGGATTAATAAAAACTCTGGACTACTACAGTTTGAAGAAACAAGCATCAAGATCACTAAATTTCATTTTTCATCATTTAGGCCAATGGACTAATCCTCCATTCCAAAATAGGCACTCCATTCACTTCCATTTGATTTTGTGGACGGACAAACAGTAGACAATAAAAATACTGCTAGTACTACGCCAGAGATTTTTGACTGGTAATTTAGTTCAGCATCTTCCATTTTTTCCTTCCATAGAATCTAATGGAAGCGGTCGAGGTACCTATTTTGACTATATAACTTAAGTTTGGACGACTGTAACGATGAAAATATAAGGTTTGCAGTGAACTTCACTAGAGCACCATGTCTAAAGTTTGTGTTAAAGCCTTCAACCTAAAAACAACGAATGACACAGATTGTACCACCGTCATGGGCTCAAAATATAACCCTACTTCCACTTTTGAAAATACAAACTGAAATTAAAAGAGGGAAATAGTCAAGGTACCTACAATCCACAACAGTCCACAGGAATACGGAAGCCAAATTCATTGATATATCTTTAATAATTAATCTTCTGAAAAAACCCATATGTATTCCCTACCCCACCCCCTACTTCCTTTACACTTTTGTTTAACCCTGTTTTCTTTTTCTTTACACACAAGTCAAATTCTTTGGCTAAAAGATGTAGTCCCGCATAAAATGCAGATTCTTGACCATGGTGCAACAGGAACCCGTAATACAGTATATGAATGATCTTTAAAAAATGCATAACTAATCCAAGACAAGCATTGAGAACAACATACTTTTCCCATTATATTTGGCTGGCGGCTTATTCCAACCCACTCATACGTTCTACCATCAAAATACCGAACAGTGCGCATTCCTGCCCAAATGCCTGCAAATAAAAAGATATTTCAGTATTTGAATTCACATAGAAGCATGTAACTCATCTTTGGAAGAATAATTGGATAGAAACCACAGGGAAATTATTAAAATTACATGTAATCAGTAGTGCACATATTGGTGAAATAAGATCCTAAATGTTTCCAGATAGAATTGGATATAAAATCCTACCAACTACAGGTCCTACTTTGATTTTCTAACATCATTTTAGCTGCCTACTCCGTTGGAATAGCAACAATATTAATTACCCGCTTACAGGTGCATTCTGCTTTGCTTGATAAATGTATGGTGAATGTGGCTTTTGGAGTTGAACTTAGTTTAAATTACTTTTGTACGGATTATATGTTAGGTGTCTTACAGTTTAGAGTTCAAATGTAAGGGATGTCTTTGGGTGATTTAGGCATGTCTAATTGTTCATGATAAGATGTACAGAGTACTTTCTGAGCAAATAAAAGGTAAAACCAAGATATCGTATAAAGCACCATACCTAGGAAATAGTGCAGAGTTAGACAAACTACTCACTCCATCCCAAAAATGAATGTCCATTTGGGATTTAAGGGCCATTTTGAAAAGATTGATTTTTAATAGAAAAAATCATAAACATTCTAGTTATTCATTTTCAAAATTTTAGTTTTGCAAAAATATAATGAACCATGAAATTTTTTTGTTAAAAAAATGATTTAGGGATGAAGTTATTGAAGGTAACATTTTAAAAGGTCATTCATTTTGGGACAAAAAAGGACATTCAATTTGGGACAGAGGGAGTATGTGATTTTGATGTTGGGATATTCAGAGGTTCAATCAAGAATCAAGGGCCACTCACTGAAAGTAGGCCCAGATCCTACATTTCCGGGATTCTTTCATAAAGCAAAACAAGAACTTGCATTACCATTTTCATTCCAACAAAAAGCTACTGTTCATTTCATCTAGTAACGTTTTCAAGTATATTAGTTCATTGCTACTTGTAGCTAAGAAGGCTGAGAGGTTGCTGTTGCACAGAGATCCAAAATACCCCATAGTGGAAGCAAGCAATGAAAACCAGAAAGCTTGTTCCCAGAGCTTTTAAACCCTCGTATGATGATATGTCTCCTTCATGTTCTCAATAGTGTCTTTTAATGCGGTTCGACGGACACAATAAAAAAATCCGCACGGGAATATCTCCAAATATCAATCTTGAGAGTTCAATCGTTTCTGATAAAATTTCCCATTCCTTACCCTTCCCTTCCAAAAATCTCTTTTACCATTGTTTCTTATCTTCAGCATACTATTTAATAATTAGTAATATCATCAATATATCCTATTACTTTTGTCAAGTAGATATCGTTTTCCAATTTATATAACCAAGAACTACTTTCCTTAAATAAAATTTTCCTTGCTACAAAAAAAAAAAAAAAAAAAAAAAAAAAAACAGCAGTACTACTAGCCAGGTCATAAAGTATATGTTAGCAGATGTAAACTTTGTGATAAATGGCAACAAGACTAACAGGACAGAACTCAAGATGTTCATCGTAGCTATCAGCATGAAATTCTACAAATCAATAATGATAAAGCAACAAAGTGGTTTCAGGGTCCTCACCAAACCAATTGCAGATTAATATATCGAGAATAATGCTGTCCCACCAGCACTCGTTAAAATTTGGTAACATATGTCGGAAGGTGAGCTGAAAATGACAGTGAAATAATTAGTTTGTCGCAATAAAAATGTAAATCACAAAAAGCCCCATTATTATGCCTCCATCAGAATCTAAGTGCAGAGCATAAGCAAGTTGTAAATGTATATGCTAGATGAAATAAGAAATAAAAAATAACATTTTATTTGATGAAAATCTAACCTCCATTAACTCAAATCCTGTTGAAAGTACCCATAGAAGGGGTTGATTACGGATCATGATAGCTTTTCCCCACCATCCAAATATATGAGCAGGAACAAACTCATCGAAAAGGGTCTCCTGAAAACAAACATTTAGACAGCAAGCAGAATCGTGAATATAATTTTGTGCCACAGGAAGAGAAAAATAAAAAAATGCAGTGAAAAGGGTGGAATAAAAGAAATCATACATAAACATTCTTAAACCTGTTTGTGGGATTTTCAGGTATATAGATTCGACAATCTGCACCATAAGATCTTTCAGGAAGTTCTGCATCCATATTACAGGAAATTGAGCATCACAAAAGAATTTAAAAAGTTGAAAAAAATCCCAGCTGATATATCAGTTAGTATGCTAGTTAAACAGTTACAAAGAGCTAAATATCTTACCAACACCAAGATCGGGATGTAGATATTTCATAAACTGACGAGCATCATCACGATTCTGAAATAAGAAACGAAAAGACATGTTTCAGTAATCATTCATCGAAAGTTGTATAGTCATGCAGCTAAAATATTTATCTCCTAAAATTGCCTTTTTTCAAGTATAAAGAAAATTCTGCCGGATTTAGGATTTAATATAGTTAATCAATTATAGAGTACTAGACTTCAACTACAGCATCAAAGGTCATGCCTCAACAACCAGAAAATAACATAATGACTCATGTTGTGAAATATGTTTCGTAATTCGACAGGCTAAAGAAAGAAAACAGTAACAGCAGTGAGATAAGGCAGTAGACTGACCTGGAAAAGCAAAAATGTCAAAGCAACAAGGTAGATAACAGCCATTCCATGAACCAGGCGCCAGATTGCAGGATGAGGCCTTATTAACAACCTGGTAGATCATACGCACATGATAGTCAATTCAGTGAATACTACGTTGTAATATGATAATCTTGTTAAGCTATCAGAAACTTCAAATGTAAAAGCAAGGAAGACTCGAATTGTTTCTGGATAAGCTTTCAGAAAATTGTTTTCCACATATCTAATGTTTGGTAACAGTTCAAAAATCAAATACTTCCTCCGTCCTGGAATGACAGTCGCATTTACCATTATGTTCGTCCCAAAATGATAGTCCTGTTCAAAGTTGATAGGTTAAAATCATTAAACATCCAACATTGCCCACCAAGGAAGAATAGGGGGAGGGAGGGGATGATGAGAGCTAACCAACAAAGAAGAGGGAGAGAAAGAGAGTAATAGAGTAATAATTAAACCTCATTAAAGGTAATAATGTATATGAAAATAGGTGGTTATAATGTGTGAAACTGTGAATAGTCAGAAAGGACTATCATTATGAGACGGAGGGAGAGGGGGTATAATATTTCAAGGGTCAACAGAGATGGAACGGTTGAGTGATGACCTCCAGAGTGATTTATTAAGCCTAAAAATGTATCCACGGTTTTGTCTGGTGAATCATTTTGATAAGCTATCAGATATTTCAAAATATCAAGAGGATTATTCTCCCTGCTTTCCAGCTTTATGCATGTTTGGAAAATGACGTATAACTTGCCCTAAAGAAACAGAAGAAGACCTGCAACACTACGTAGAAAGACCGTCATTTTACAATAGTCATATATCCATCCCGGTATTTTTTTGTTGACAGAAACATCATCCAGTAAATGATCCTACTGAACTTCCATCATCATCTTCTTCACCCTTCTCACACTTAAAGATATTCTATAACCTAATTCAGATTCATAAACACCAAAGTTGAGGCCCTGGTACCAAAAAAAAATCACCACCCTTAAATATAAAACCCAACGTGTAAATGATAAAGAATCCCCCCAGATAATAATTTCTCCACAATAGTCAACCACCATTCCTTTATACCCTTGTTCAAATTTCAAATTGATGATTCTTCAAACCCTCAATAGATCATGGTTCCAAACTTACATTCGAAAATCAAAATAGTTCCAACTGAAAAAGCATTTTTAATATATAGAGAAAGTTTTCCAGAATATTTTCAGAATGCCTTTCCCAAAACAACAGGAGCCTTGATTGCATAGGTGTTCACAATCTAATACACCCTCCGGTTCAAAACAGATGTCGGTTTTGGAAGCTAAAATTTAGTTCAAAATAGGCAAAAAGCATATTTTTTATTACCAAACTTTAGGCCTTTTTCATATATTCTCACTGGACTTTTTCTTTTTCAAATATTCTCATTAAACTTTACCTGTTTTTCTAATGTGCTCACTCTGTCCAAAATTTAGCTAAAACCATAACGAAAATTAGTTTCATGACCTCACATAACTAACCTCTATTAAAATTTATTATAATTTATTAAATTTAATGATATTGTAAAAAAAAGGAAGGAAACATACAAAACCTGTCTTCAGTGAAGATGGTTGAGGTTGTAGCCGTAGTGATGGTGGTGGTGTGGCAGTAGTGGTGGTAAAAATGGGTTTTTAAATTTAACAAAATGTTACAAAACTTAATGAATATTATATGAGATTATATATGATTGTTAAGTTTTAAACAATATTATGGATGGACTGAGCACATTGGAAAAACTGAAAAAGTTTAATGAGAACATTTGAAAGAAAAAAAGTTAAGAGAGAACATTTGAAAAATGCCTACAGTTTAATGACTAAAATATGCTTTTTGCCTTCAAAATACTTAGTCATTTTTGGGCTTAAAGCCATTGAATTCCAATTTTACCCCTACATTGAAACTTGTGTCATTGCATTAATTGTATTTTTTGAGTGAGATAATGCATGAGAGAGAAACAATTAATAAGGGTATTTTTGGTACTTAATAAACTTGTAGTAATAATTGTATTTCTTAAAACATGTGAAAACCTCTAAAACGACATCTATTTTGAACTGGAGGGAGTACATTGTTTTCCTGGTCCCATGCCACCATGACCACCGTAAATCTAGCATATTCCACTTCAGGAAACTACTGGTTACTAGTAATTCAGAATCAATGTATTAACCCCAAATAAGCTTCTCAAATGACATTAGCCGTCATTACCTATGTGGCTACGTCTGAGTCCTTGTCACAACTACATGGTTCTTTGCAAACTTTTATCCGTTTGTGCTTCAGCCTTGTTTTATCTTTCAAAAGATTACAAGCAAATTGAACTTTCTTCTTGTGATTTACGAAAGTAATGTTTTTAAAGTTCAATATCTGATGTAAGTTGACCAAACCAATTGTTACAAAAACTAAATCAGGCAACTTACGTAGAGGGAGCTTGCAGTAAGCAGTAAGAAAGAAAAACTGCTATCATTGCCCATATTCCCCTACCAAGCACAATACAATCAATTTGTTAGTTCCTTTGAGGAATTGAAGAATGAAAAAATGTCTGTATAAGCCTGCTAAACCATCTACATAGCAAGCACTCACCTTTTGACAGATGAAGCAAGATCGTCTGATGAACAACTTTCAGGGTCAAGAGCTCCGCTTGCCCAACTGATAAACATATTCAGACAAATCAGAGCACAAGTATATAAATTGCCTAGACCGATTATAAACCAAGCTCAGATAACAATATTGTAGTTTCTCTTAAAGGCCACAAATCTTCCTCACAAAGAAAAGATAATCCTTTCAGCATCCATCTTTCTGAAAGCATACTTCTTGGAAATGCTATTCAAGTGAAAATTAAGAACAAAGAAACAGGTGTAACACATCATAGAGTAGCCCCACCAGAGTGGTTAAGTAAATTCCTAAATTTCCAACAGAGAGATATATGAGTCGAGAAGAATGCACATATTCCACATGCAAAAAGATATACTCCCTCCGTCCCATAAAACCTTACCCATTTTACTATTTTGGGTGTCCCACTTTAAAGTCACACTTTCCTAAAAAGGAAACTTTTTAATACTTCTTTATTCATGGGACCCACATGTAATACTCACATCACTCTTCAAATTTACTATTCTCTCCGCTCATTCTCTCTCCTACCCACTCACAACTCCTACTTTAATAACATTATTCCTTATTTTCCGTTCTCAACAGTAAACGAGTAATGTTTTAAGGGACGGAGGGAGTATACAATTAACTGGCATCTGACACATGCCTAATATGCAATATAATATCTCATACATAACGCGTGAGGTTGGGGGGGGGAGAGAGGCTGGTTTTTTGACACGAGAAAAAGAATCATGGCCAAATGTGAATTACGTTACCTTTAGAGCCTCTCAAACGATTAAAAGACACATACATATAGAGAATTATTTGCTATATGTATATGTAGGTTCACGGTCATGCGTTCACACGCGTGTGCTATTTTTGGAAATAGAAAGAAAAACTTCACCTTCCAAGATCAAATATATAATCCTTTAAAAGGCCTTCACTCAATTCTTTGGTTGTTAATGAAGAGAGATAGAAAGAACAAGTGAGACCAGAGAGAGATAATAACACCAATCCCAAACCCCCAAGCCATGGGTCCAAACACACCCTAGGTGTGCAATGTAAAAGATGAATAAAGTCAGTCCGAGATCAAAAGTGCTACCCTTTTTAAGCATTATAAGGAAATTTACATGGCAGAAATGACGTATCAGAAGATCTAACTTCCCTTTTAAAGCATTATAGCTACACAAGGAAGCAAGAATGACTTAAAAGGCAAATTCATATTTGCAGGCAACTTACATAAGAAAGCATGCACCAACAAGTAACAAAGTGATGGTACGTGGTTTATATGCCCACGCGGTCCATGGATCCAGTTCATCATCAATATTTGATGTACTCAAATCACCATTTTGCTGATGTGCATAATAGTCTTTTCTCCTGCTTTTTATACAACCATTAGGCTCCATAAGCCTAGTTCCCAAAAGAATAAGCTTGATCACTGCATTTTGTGAATATAAAACGAGGTTAGCAATCATAGTTCCGGAGGCATGACAATATGAGTGAATATCCAACTTGTATTCAAAAGCAATTATTATAAAAGTATAAAAGGGAAAAAAGAACGAGGGAAGAAAAGATAAGAATGAATGACACCACATCATTAGCTAATTTCATGAAAAAAATCATTTCCTTTTGTAAAGCAAGATTCTTCTAAGAGGGGAAAAGCTGGATAAACAATTTGTTTCAAAGAAATCACCTAAACAACATAACACAAATGCGCATACCACATAAAGTTCATATATGCCACCTATACCAGCCATCATCCTTTTTTCAAAAAGAAATGGGCCACAGAAAGAGGTAAATCCTAAATGACATAACCGACATACAAATGGATGCCCTTCACTATTAAAAACATATACCATGGTGATATATATACTTGACCAAGATCCTAATATATAATTTCAAAGACGTGTTTTGAAACTTGCTTGAAACTAAAGAAGAGTTCAATAAGCTTCACTAAGTTAACTCTATCTATGAACTAAATTGATACGTCTTTGTAACATAACCCATTCCCCTAATTGTAAAAACCCACAAAATCAATTTAGCTAACTTCATTGCACGGAAGGCACTATGCTCTATTTCAATAATTTTATCATATGCGGTGACAATAAAGATTGACCCAAAATTGAAGTCGGATAAAGCCAAGCTTGCCAAGTTATGCATCACCGTATCAAACATTAAATCAACTTTAGTCAACCCAAATACTCAAGATGTTAGTCATGTAAGTTATGCATTAACAAATTATGTATCAAAACTTCCTCTCAATCACAAGTTGAGGATGAAAGCTCAAATAGTCTCATTTAAATTTAGTGTCCAACACCACACCTATATATGGACAACATTAAACAATTATACAATCGAATTCATGTTGAAAAGGTACAATGAAGCAAAATAAAAAAGGTTCATGATTCAATAACAATCAATGAACACCCTTAACTCCATCATTGTAACTTACTAAACCTCCCCTTCCCCACAGACACACATCAATTCAAAAGTAGACACGCAGTACATCAAACAGCTGGACTACCAAACAGCCACCCCCTCCCCATAGAAACACATTAATTCAAAAGATATTTAATTTGAAAGAAAAAAAATACAAACAACACAGTATTCTAAAGCACAGAAAGAACACATTTTTACTCTCAAGTAGCTTAATTTACAAAAAAAAAAAAAAAAAAAACCCATCATACAAAGATTTTAAATAAACAGAACCAAGAACATCAAAAAAAGAAGAAGAGAATCAGAGATTAAAGACAGAGAAGGTAACAGTGCATGCAAGTGAATGAATTTCAAATTGGCAACAAACCCTTAAAAGCTAATAGTAAACATCAAGAACTGAGAGAGAGAGTATTGAGCTTTTTTTGTAAAGAAGGGAGGGAGGGAGGGAGGGAGGGACTGAAAAGGGATATCCCTAGTCGTACGATTAAAGGACGGGAATAGGATATTGGGCCGTCCGATGAAAAATAATTGAAACCTGAGACTGGAAGTCTGGAAGAGAGAAGTTAAAATGAACTAGGTCTCTGTGTTGTCTCACAGTCGCTCTCTTTAATCTATTAATATAAAGAAGAAGAAGAGGTAGTCAAAAGAATGACAATGTTTAGAAAGAAAAAGACGGTCAAAGATAGATTTTGAAGGTTGGGTTTAATTATAGATTCGGTCTTTTTTTGTAGATAGTAGAGGCTACTAGCAGTTGCAGTGGTAGTACTCTAGTATAATTCACCTTTCCTCCTTCCTAATCCTTCCCATCTGTCATTTCATTTTCTCGGTCCCAAAAATTTGTTCTGCTTCACTTTTTTAATCAATTCAATTAAATTTTTAAAAATACTCCCTCCGTCCCAATAGTAGCTTCCCATTTTGCCATTTTGGGTGTCCCGTTAATAGCTTCCACTTTCCTTTTTTGGCAAAGGAATCTTCACTATTCCCTCCACTCATTCTCTCTTCTCCATTATTTTAATACTCACAACAACATTATAATTTACTATTCTCTCCACTCATTCTCTCTCCTATTTTCAAATTACACTCACATCATTTTTATTTCCCCCCCAATTTCTTAATTTGCGTGCTGCCCAAAAAATGGGCAGCTCTTATTGGGACGGAGGGAGTATTAATTTTATAAAGTTTTAGTCAAAATCTAATTGAGTTGCTAAATATTATTATCAACTAAAATTGGTTGGTATTTTGCCTTCTCATCATCTGATGATCTGATAATGATGATGTCAGAAACGATCGGATCAATCCAAATCCAGTGAGCGGTTGTACTCTGGCGATTGATCAGCCTGAAACAGGAAAACAAACATGTAAACTAAGCCGGGGCTTTTTCGGCTAAGGCCCTCCGGCGTGAGAGTAAGTATTTACTTTGAGAGAGAGAGAAATCACTTTGACATATTAGAGTCAAAAGATAACGTACCAAATAATGTGAATTATGGCTTGTATTTATAGATTTAGCAATGTAGAATCCATGTTGAATTGGATTGCTAAGAGATAAGATATTAATCCCAAGAGGATTATAATTGAGAAGTCCTTATTATACCTGAATTTGGTATGTGAGTTGTTTACAATCCTAGAAAGATTATAACTGTTGAATGTCCTTAATTGAATAGGACTGGTATAAACTGCAACTCTGAACGAAAGTCGAGATGGTCTCTTCCTCGTCATACGTGGTTAGGTCGGCCTACGATGAGTTGGGGAGGAGGTAAGAGACAACTGGAGAAACCCGTCATAGTTTGATAGCCGAGGAGGCCTCCTCCTCGTCAAGGGAGCTCCAGCTCGGCCTTGGAGAGAGGTCTCCCTCGGTTTTACGTTGGGCCTTAATCATTTCGCCTGCTGGGCCTATGTCGACCTAGGGGAATGATGAGGTAGCTTTGGTACGAGGAAGCCCATTTCCTTCCTCGTATATGAGAGACTTGATGAATTATGTTTAGAGCCCAATCCACTTGGGTCTTGCTCGAACTAGCCCAAGTTCGTATCTCGATTTATAATGTTCAGTGGCCCCCGACTTTCTAGCTCGGCTATGCCGAGGAGGAAGTGAGATCGACCTCGACTTACGAGAATACGAACAGGCGTCACATGGCAGGTGTCACTTCAATATCCGCCGGTTAAATAGTACAATGATGGAGCGTGGTCCACGATGTCTGACACACGTCTTGGAAACCCACAACGCCATTTAATGCTTGGGGCAAGGACGGCGTTTGACCCGTTTTGACCCGTTTCAACTTGGATCTGACCCATTTGTGATGGTTATAAAAGTAAAACCCTTGTTTCAATTCCAATCTTTATCACCCTTAGCAATTGAGAGCGAAACATCAAGATTCAAAATCCGTTCGTGTTCTTGAGTTCGAGTGCCCAGGTTCTCAAAATCGTTCGATTTGTTCGTTGATTTCTATCAATCTTCAACAGAAAAAGGTATATCTCTTCTCCTTCTACTATTTCTGCATTTAATTTGTAACTTTTATGGGTTTTGGTGAATTTTTCTTTGAAACCGCCATTGATGAAGCTTGAAGCTTTTCTGAATTTCTGTCTTGATTCCTTTCTTGAACCTTTTTGCCCCTTCGTCCCACTTTAGAAATGGCTCGATCCTAGGAACATACCCCCCGTATTATCCATGGCTACCACAAAGGTAATCTTAGGGTTTACCGAAGGAACAGAGGGCCATGGTTGTTAGTGCCTCTGTAAGAAATTGGGGAAATGTTGACGAGGTATGGATGTCTGAGGGAAGATCTCCGTTATTCGAGCAAGTTTAGGATTGACCGAGTAGATGCTGAATCCTAAAACGTCGTAGTATTCCACAGATGGGCTAAGATGATGGACCACATCATTCTCTTTTATCTGACGCCGGACCATCTAGATCGTCCCTTCTTGGGTAAGGCTCCCTCCTCGGCTTTATTATAAATGACGAGGAGGGGTAATCTTCCTCTTCCGCGTCTTTATGCCTTGGAAGATTTTGCTGACTTGCTTTCCTTGGTTTTATGTAGATATGACGGGAAGAGGAAGTGAAGCCTCGACGTCGGCCAACATAGTAGACGCCTTTATTGAGGGAGAACAATTGAGGGCTGAGGAAGATCTGGCCGAGGAGCTGCCAAGGTAGATCTGGCCGAGGTAGGGCTTACACTCCTAGGCCCAGACAAGTTAAGGTCGGTGAGCCAATGTTGGAGGTGATGTATTCTAAGTATGGGATACCGAGGGAGGAGTATAAACTAAGTTATCTCCCTCATCGTACCTTTGAATCCGAGGAAGAGAAGCACCAATTCTACTATAGCCTTAACCACGTCCATTTTTACTTCAAACAGTTCCAGCAAGGACTTCGACTTCCCTCAGACCCCTTCATAAATGAATTCTTAGGAGACATGCAGGCCATCCCCGCCATGCTAGGAGCCAACACTGTTAGGTTCCTCGTAGGTTTCATTGTCTTGTGCCGTAGTTTGGGGTTTGAGCCTACCCAGTCAGCCTTCCACCACTTCTTCTCAGTAGGGTATATCAAGGAGACTAAGCTTATAGTGCTTAGGAGTGACTCCAAGAAGCCAAAAATCATTCTTCCCATGTCCAGCAAGGTGTCTGGCTGGGACAATCATGTTATAAGAGTGGAAATTCAACAAGGCTGGGAGTTCGCTGCTCCGTCGCGTATTCCTGCAGCGCCCAAGGAGGTACTGAGGGCTGAATGGACCGAGGCGTTGATAGCCCTGCTAACTGAGTTTGCCGAGGTAGGAATTCTAGATTGGTCGGCCCTAGAGACGGATGATCGATATTACATACAGGCCGGGATCAAGCCAAGACCTAGGGATGGTTTGGAACCCCTCGTCCTCGTCACTAGGGGGAGGAGATTCAATAACTGGAGGATTCATCCCGCCCTGGTCTTCCATTCTGACTGTGACCACTGCAAGCTTGATCCCAAGGATCAATGTCTGAGAGAAGAGGATGTCGTTGGCTGTAATTATTCCTCCTTCCTCGTACCTTCATACTTATAAAGTTTTCTTGTTATTTGTCCATGTCGTAATCTAACTGTTTCTTCCTCGTACATGCAAATTGTTGGTGTAGTGCCCTAGTGTGATGATGTGTCGCCATTTCGCGGGAAAAAATTCAATTTTTCGCGTTTCTTTGAAAAAAACAAAATAAAACCCGGGAAAAAGAACGGAGTCGCCACGCCATTTTTGTTTTAAGGGCCAAAACTTTGAAAAATGCCCGAGATCAGAAATTTGGGTTCGGAGGTCATGTTACACGCCGGAAAGGACGTTAGTGTGCACCCGGAATGCCTCGTAAAACGAGTCTTCCAAGCTGAAAAACATTTGTGTGTGTGTGTGTGTGTTTTGGCCAAAATAATTTGAAACTCAGAAAAGTAAAAATTGGGATATCTTTTTAAGACTTTAAACTGATCCCATGATTTTTTGGAAGATTTTTGGATTGAGATTTGGTACTCAAAAGACCTTTTGAAGTTGAGAGCCACTTCTGCCAGAATGAAAAAGGCAGTGGACCTTTGATTTTGAAATGGATTCAAGGGTCTTAAAACTTCATAATCTGGATAAACTCAGAGAATGAAAGTTGTTCCAGACACCTTAAATAAGATTTGTGCAAAGGAATTTTCCATTTTGGAGAATATTTGAGGGGTCAAAACCTTCTGGAAACCTCAGATATGAGATCTGGATTCCCAGAAGCTGATGAACTAGCCTCTGAAAGAAAATTTGAAAAGAGGAGTTTTACTCACCCAAAAAATAAAGTAAAAATATGTATGGAAATATCTGGATGTTGGCTACAAAAAGTGTTTTGTAGTCAACCCCAAATTCCACATTTATCTGTGTCCAAAAAATTAGACCATGGACTGAGGTCTGAGGAAATTGCTACTGGACAGCAACTTCTCAAGAAAGAAAATATGATTTTAAGGGGGGTTTTGCATCCATGCTTGTCCCCATTTCCCTAGGTTTTGGTTAGTGATCACTTGACATTTTAGTGGTGAATCAACTATACCAAACCATCCTTGGGGTACATTAGGACTAAGCATTTCATTTGCTTGGGAAAGGGATTTTTATCCTTTGAAAATGAGATTTGATGCTTGAAAATGTTTTTTAGGGTTTTGAAAATGTGTTTTATTTGCAAGAAAGTAAGATAACTTGAAAATAATGTTGATCTTGGTAGAAGATCATCCATGGAGATGGACTTCCATGGTGATCTTCTTAGATCTAAGGCAAAAGATGAATGAACTACATTTTATAGTTTGCAAATGCATGCATGGATGAGAGAATTTAGGATAAGAAGAGGGAGGTTATACCTATCTTCCTTGAGTTTGTGTTTGAATGGGTTCAAGGCTTGAATGTGTTTAGGGTTTGAATTTGAGAGTGAGTGTGAGTTGGGAAAGATTCAAGAGAAAATGGTGACAATTCAAGTGAATTCTCACTGTTTTCTCTCTATATTTCGCCAGAGGTTCAGTGCAAATTGTGTTGTGGCTCCTTATTTTTGTGACTGGAGGGCTCAATTTATAGCCCTCTGAAATGACAAAGGTATCCGCGCGGACAAGGTTGGTAGCGTGCACTGTTCATTAAATGCAGCTCCAGGCTTTGGACAGGAAGAATAATCTTTTGAAAATTCAAATTAAACAGCCAGTTTATGTTCCAGCCACTTCTATTTTTGGTTTTCTTCCTTTGTTTTTGCTTTTTAAGATTCTTTTTGAGGTTTAACCTTAAATAACAATGCCCACTTTGCCCTTGCTTTGTTAGAAAAGTTAGGATTGTTAGGAAATGTTAGGAATGTTAAAACTTTCGTTAATTTTCTAACGAAAATTCTAACAAGCTCAAATTGGAGTACTTACAGTAGCCCCTTGGCGACGGCGCTTTCGAAGGAAGCGGGGTCGTCGATAAGAGTAAGGCTCCGTATTTGGCAGGATGATCGAGTGATCGGGTGGCTGAACCTATTAATAGGCTACCTACGTATCCCGAATGGGAATCAAGCCAGTCGTAGTTCGGGTCTTTGACCCTGGAGATGATGGCGTTTTAGGTGCCTCGAACACGATGAGCGAGTTACGCGATCGGTTCTTTGGAGAGAAACTTTGTTGGGGGTAAGAGATGACCATTTTCGGTCTGATGGCTATCCGCTCTGCTGGGGATAGGAATGACCATTTTCAATTTGGTGGCTATCCGCTCTGCTGGGGATAGGAATGACCCTTTTCGGTCTGGTGGCTATCCGCTCTGCTGGGGATAGGAATGACCCTTTTCGGTCTGGTGGCTACCCGCTCTGCTGGGGATGATTGCGATTTATTGCTTTCCTAGTGATAGCGTCTTAGGTGTCTCGCACCTTGATGATGGCGTTTTAGGTGCCTCGAACCTTGGAGATGGCGTTTTAGGTGCCTCAAACCTGGATGATGGCGTTTTAGGTGCCTCGAACCTTGATGATGGCGTTTTAGGTGCCTCGGACCTTGATTGATGGCGTTTTAGGTGCCTCGAACCCTGATGTGAAATGGCCTTTCGGTGGACTTTGTCTGCTGCCGAAGGAGAGGGTGACCGTTTTGGTCGAGGGGCTGGACCTAATGATAGGCTACCTACGTATCCCTAGTGGGAATCAAGCCCTTTCGTAGTTCGAGATCTTCTCGAGATTTCGTTGGCTTTTGGGATTCCGTTAACTTTGCTGGGGATTTTGTTAGCCTTTGCTGGGGAAAATCAGACATATTTGTCTGGGAGATCGGTCTTACGTTTGACTGCCGGGGATAATTTTGATGAAAGATACGGGATTCCGTTATCTTTCTCGGGGAGATCGGTCTTACGTTTGACTGCCGAAGGGTAATTTTGATGAAAGATACGGGATTCCGTTATCTTTCTCGGGGAAATCGGTCTTACGTTTGACTGCCGGGGAAGATTTTGATGAAAGATACGGGATCTCGTTATCTTTCTCGGGGAAATCGGTCTTACGTTTGACTGCCGGGGAATAATTTTGATGAAAGATACGGGATTCCGTTATCTTTCTCAGGGAGATCGGTCTTACGTTTTACTGCCGGGGAGGATTTTGATGAAAGATACGGGTTTTCGTTATCTTTCTCGGGGAGATCGGTCTTACGTTTGACTGTCGGTTGATGATTTTGATGAAAGATACGGGATCTCGTTATCTTTCTCGGGGAAATCGGTCTTACGTTTAACGGCCGTGGAGGATTTTGATGAAAGAAACGGGATTCCGTTAGCTTTCTCGGAGAAATCGGACTTACGTTTTGACTGCCGTTGATGATTTTGATGAAAGAAACGGGATTCCGTTATCTTTCTCGAAGAAATAGGACTTACGTTTGAATGCCGTTGGATGATTTTGATGAAAGATACGAGATTCCGTTATCTTTCTCGGGGAAATCGGTCTTACGTTTGACTGCCGAGGAAGATTTTGATGAAAGATACGGGATTCCGTTATCTTTCTCGGGGAAATCGGTCTTACGTTTGACTGCCGGGAGTAATTTTGATGAAAGATACGAGATCTCGTTATCTTTCTCGGAGAGATCGGACTTACGTTTGACTGCCGGGGAAGATTTTGATGAAAGATACGGGATCTCGTTATCTTTCTCGGGGAGATCGGTCTTACGTTTGACTGCCGGGGAAGATTTTGATGAAAGATACGGGATCTCGTTATCTTTCTCAGGGAGATTGGTCTTACGTTTGACTGCCGGGGAAGATTTTGATGAAAGATACGGGATTCCGTTATATTTCTCGGGGAAATCGGTCTTACGTTTGACTGCCGTTGGGTAATTTTGATGAAAGGGGCTGACTTTGGTTAACTTTGGTTAACTCTGTCAAGTTGGGGACTAAACTACAGAGTCCTGGATTTTTAAAGGGCAAAAGGGTCATTTTGACCCTGACAATCCTATCCGCGCGGATAGGAGCTTGTTCCAGAGGGTTTTAATGAGGGCCAACGCCCTTCCTCTTCCCCATTCAGTTTTTCTGAAATTACGAGAGCAGAGAGAGAGAAACTGCAAAAAACCGTCATTGTTGGGCAAAAAAGCTTCGAAATCTTCCGATTTTCTTCGATTTTCGAGCAATGGAACACGGGAAAGGTGCTTTTCAAGGCCAAGGACGTGGCCCAGTGGCGGAGAGACGATTGGAGCTCGTCCGGATGAGGAGGCACTATACTCTTTCGCAATCGATTGCGGAGGAGCCCTACCCCGATGCTTGGCAACATTGGGCTTCTGATCCGAGTCTCCGAACGGTATACTTCGAATCTTTTCATTCCCTTTGTCGATTCTTGCTTGAAATTGAATTTTGGGTGATTTTTGAATTTTTTTTTTTTTTTTGAAAATTTGAATGATTGATGTTCTTGGCTTTGAATTTTGATTTTGATGCTTTGCATGTTGTAATGAGTATATGAGTAACCCAAAATGTGCATTTTGCTTGGGAAAAAGAATTGGCATTTTCGCCATTTTTTTTTAGTATCCGAAAATTATGGATGAAAATTGTGATGATTTTTTTTTTTTGAATATTGATCTTGATGATATGCATGTTGTAATGAATTTGTTGGTGTTCCAAAATGTGCATCTTGCTTGAGAAAAGAATTGGCATTTTGCCAACATGAGATGATGATATGAATGTATGATTTTTGATTGATTTTTTTTTTTTGAAAAGTGGAACGGATTTTTCCTCCCGTTGATTGAATGCATGTTATGTATGCATGTTATTTTATGAAAATGGGACGGAGTTTTTACTTCCGTAAGATGTAGAATTTTTTTTTTTTTTGAGATGATGAATGATATGCGTGCATGCATAGGAACTTCTTTTTTTTTTTGAAAATGGGACGGAGTTTTTACTTCCGTAGGAATGCATTTTTTTGATGAATGCATTGGGATTTCTTGGCTTGTCTTTTGTGCGAGAAAAATGGGGCTATGCTCATTGTATCTTGTCATCTTTGTCGAATTTTCTTTGAAATTTCATGATGCATATGTATGCTCTTTTTTCGTGCAAATGTAAATGCAATTTTTTTTTGACATTTTCTCTTTTTTTTTTTTATTGCGGGGTGGAAACAACTACGTTACGGAGCGGTGAACAAGATGAAGACTCGAGGATCGGTGGAGTACCGTAGTTGACTTGTGGGACCGGCTTCCGAATGCGGGCCGAGGAGCTTTGCGAGTCAGAGACAGTTGTTGTTGAGGCAGGGCTTTGGGAGTTTGTTGAGTGCTTGAGGGGGGTCAAGTTCCCTAAGAGCAAGGGCTTGATGTTTGCTTTGGCGCGGCAACGGTGGGATGCGACCCACACGTTTCACTTCTTTTGGGCGAGGCTACGGTTACGCCTTCCGACTATGCTGCGATCACGGGTTTGTCCTTCAATGGACGCGGCATTGAGTGGCGGGATGGCTATAGCGATGCGGATCTGCGAGCTCTTACGGGATTTTCCCTATTCCCAAAAAGGGGATGGGGATGGGTATGCGGTGGTCTACGGGAAGATTGTGGAGACCATTGTGAGCTATGAGGCTGGGGAGGAGAGGATAGGCGCCGTCAGTTGCCGGGGCCTTCTTGTGGTTTGCTTTTCGAGCACCCTCTTTGGGCATGCTTTGAGGGGACGGCAGTCTTTGCCTTCTTGAGGTCCTTGGAGGACATGGAGATGGTGGAGATGTCTCGTGGGGAGAGGCCGGGTGGCAGAGCTTTACTTTGCTCTTGATAGGTACGGCGGAAGGGCTGTGAGCTCCTTATCTTGCTTTGAGTTTGCCACTGGAGGTATAAGCTCTCTTTTTGCTTTCCCCTTTTTTTTGAGCACACACTTTTCTTTTGCCTTTGGATTGATTGGATTTTTACCTTTCGCGGTATGGGCGTTGGAGTTTTTCCACGTCACGATGTGGCGGCGGCCGCGGAGTACGTCGGGCGTATCCGGCCATGCATTCTTGGTCCAAGCATGCCGGGAGAAGATAAGCTCCGGGCGTACGACTCTCGGATACGCGGATTGCCTTCCTTTGACGGAGGCTGAGACGGATGAGAGGATGATATTTTATCCACAGGATCGTTTCGAGGTGGCGCGGTGAAGGGCGGCGAGATTTGGGCTGTGCGGCGGAGGATTACGAGAGGTCGACTGCGATGCCTATTATGCGGGAGAGAGGGTGACGCGCCGGCATGGCGTGGGTCGCCTTTGAGGACACCGGTGGAGCCTCCCGCCGATATGATGCACCCGAGTGACGGATCTGTGACTGGGATGACTACCGAGCCGGCCGGCACTTCTCGGCATTTGTGGCGGCCGAGCCGTACCCGTATTTGTCTTGAGGAGGCGAGGATGCCCCGGAGTTACTGGATAGAGAGGGCTTGGGATCCCGCGGTACCCTCGGACGGATTTTTCATATATGCCCGAGGATGGGGTCCGATTGAGGGTGCGAGATCCCTCGGCTGAGCGGCTTCCACGAGCTTTCGGCCTCGTCGGGTATGAAGGTATGGCTTCTCTTTCTTTTTTTTTTTTGCTTTTGTCTTTTCTTTTCTTTCTGTCATCATTTCTTGCTTCAAGCTGTTTCGACGCTTTTGCTTTTGTGCGGTTTTCGGAGGTGGTCGTCGAGAAGGCGCGAAGCAAGTGATCGGAGCTAAGAGATTCATCGGGAGGATGGTCGCTTGCGGGGCTCCTCGAGCTAGAGCGAGGCGACCACGGCCGGCGCACATCGGGCGGGAGGCTTCCCTATTCGTTCGAGACTTCTTGAGAGACTCCTCTGTCTCCTCTCATTGATCCCCGCGCGGTCTTTGCCTTCGGATCACGTCATTCTCGGGGATCCACACGGGCGGGGACACGTTTGGCGGCATGGTGGGTCGTCTTCGTACGTCCGGGAGTCCGACGCCTTCACCTTCGGATATGATTTTTCGCGAGATCTCGGCTTGCCCTATCGGAGCGTGCCGGTTGGTCTGACGAGCCTCTTTGCGGAGACGAGGACGATTACGAGCCCGAGATTTTCGGGGCTCTGAGGAGGCGGGCCCGAGTCGCAAGAGGAACCGGGGACGAGACGTCGGGCGCTAGGGATTACGATTGATTACCCCCGATTTTTTAGGCGATTTTACGAGATTTTGAGATTTATGGCCCAGGATTGAGATTTGTACAGTTTATGCACACATTTTTTTTTCTTTTTTCTTTTTTTTTTGGGATGTAATAATTTAGGATTATTGATGCCTACTTTTTTTTTATTTGATTTTTTTTTTTTTTTGCACACTCCCTTTATTTTTGGAATGTAATAATTTAGGATTTTATTTTATGAATGCAATGCGGTATGAATGCAGTGTTGCATGAGCCTTGTTTTTTTTTTTTGGCAAGGGTGTTAGTTTTTGGTGTATGGGCTGGTTTGGGGAGGTTTTTGCACGGGTTTCGAGCAGCGGGACGGAATATTCCTCTTTTGGTGTAGCGGCTTGGGCATTGCGAGATTTTTACGATGGAAAGCAAATCATGTCCGCGCGGAGGAGTCCTGCATCGACATTGTCCTTTAATTTTGCTTGGAATCTGGTCTCACTTTATTTCAAATTCAAATATCCTCTTGAACCTCAGTCAACAGCCATTTTCGGGGAGAAAGAGAAAAACCATGGAAAACCTTAGAAAAGCTCCATCAAAATTGTCCCAAGAATCCCAAATGTCATTCTTCAACAAGTTCAAGGATTGGTCAGGGAGATTATGCATGAGAGGAGGTCCTTCTTTGAAGAAAGGTATAAGGTGAAGTGCTTATGGTCTCTCAAGGAATTGATTCGGATTACGGTCTTTTGAGGGCTTCTTCCTCATTTTGGGACACTAGGAGGCATGTCTTTTGCCTTTCCTTCAACGAGATTGTTCCGGCTGTCGAAGAATTTCGGGCCTTGCTTGGAGGTCGGAGGTGGAAGAGATAGCGGTTCCTTTGCCGGAGGAGCTTCTTTTGTTGACGGATTGTGCGTCCTCCTTCATCTTTCCCGGAGGAAGCGCAAGGTATGATCCGTGGTCCCGATCATTTTGATATTTCCGGCCTTCCCGATAGGTTTAGGGGCCTAGGCTTGGTGGATGATGCCTATTGGGATGCCTTTGCACTTTGTATGTTTGGCACCTGTTCATGGTCTATTCCTTTGGGATTTGCCATCGGTCTTTCTTGGATGTTGTCGTTCGCTGTCGCACAGGCGAGAGATGTCGTTCCTTTGATTTTGGGAGAGACTTTTCATGCTCTCGATAGGGCGCTACCGGGAAGCGGTATATGCGCGGGGCGGCCCGTTCCTCTTGACCTGTGGGCGATGGAGCGTTTGGGGATTCTTCGGGAAACTCCCGACATGATCGAAGCCTTGGACATTTGCCGGGAGGGGGTTCTTTGTGGATTTCGATGATCGGGGCTCATGGGAGCGTTGGATGGCTGGTCGCCGAGACGAGAAGATATCGAGATGGTCGGTGCCTTGTTGGCGGGTGGAGACTCGCGAGTGCTTCGGGACGGGTCTCATGTGGTCATGCTTAGGGGCTTTCTCGGTCCGGCTTCTATATTCCGTCTTTGGTTACGAGACGGTTCGGCTTGGAGCGAGGTTCCTTTGGAGAACTTTGATGATATAGCCACCGGGGTGGTGGCTCCTGTTTCTATGGATGATCCCTCGGTGTTTCCATTTCTTTCCCGAGCATGGAGGTATGACGTCTTTCCTCCTCGGGTTATCCTCGGGCGTCAGGCCGGTGTTCACGACCACTTGGTACCTGGATTGGTATGAGAGGCATTTGGGAGAGACTCGAGGTGGCTATTTTGAGACGGCGTGAGGCCATTGTGGGTGCGGAGGACTGTTGTTTCGGAGAGGAGGAGGGCCGAGGCGAGAGCCATCCCTCGCAGCGAGGAGCGGAGACGCGCGGCCGACTATGAGGCTTACGTCGAGAGACGGGGAGAGGAGGGCTCCTATGCTACCGGCTAGGCTACGGGAGATGAGAGATGACGCTAGGGCTACTAAGGCCACGACGGAGGTTGGTTTGATAGATCCTGTTCCTATACGAGCTTGGTAGGAGGAATCCGACATTTTCTGTTCGGAAAAAGAAAACTCGAAGGGGAAGAAGAGGGGAGAGGCCGATGCGAGTGGCTTGGAGTGACTACGAGGTTTCAGTATCCCTTTCTTGTCATGGCGAGACACATTAGTTTGATTATGTATCTTAATTTCTTTTAGCGAGGTTGCCGGTTGTAGGAATGAATCGGGCTTAGACTCATCAAAAAGTTTTTAACTTGTAATGAATATTTGAATTGCTTGAGTTTTTCGAGACGCTTTCATGGTACGATCAATTGTATTGATGTCAAAGTATGACTTTTATTTGTGTTTTAGACCGAACCGTTTCATTTGCCTACGTTCCCCTCATTTTGAGGAGCTCGGGTCTTCGTAGTTCAACTTTGATTTTTGTTTTTTGTTTTTTTTGTTTTTTTTTTTTTTTTTTTTTTTTTTTTGGTGCAACCTGTTTTTACCTAGGCCGCCCTTTTCGGGTTTTCAACCTAGTTGGGTATTACTCTTTTAGCACTCTTTTTTGTTTTTTTTTTTTTTTTTTTTTACGCGTAGTATCTGCGCGGCTTGTCACCATTCCTTGGGTGTACAAAGGGATTTCCGTCGAGTGCGCAAGTTGCATGGCTCCTCGGAGAAGATCTTACGGACGACATATGGCCCGACCCATACGAGGCTCCCATTTGCCGAGGGGTTGATACGGACTGGGGCTTTTCTTTCAAAACGAGATCCCCTTCTCGGATCTCCCGATGCTTTACTTTCTTGTCGAAGGCTGCGGCCATTCTTCCTTGGTAGGCTCGGATGTGTTCCATTGCTTTCAATCGGCGTTCATCTAGCGGGGCCAATTCGTCGTGGCGACTGCGGAGCCATTCGACCTCGTTGATCGGCTTTCCGGCGGTATACGGAGCGAGGGGATTTCTAGCTCGATTGGGAGTACGGCTTCCATTCCGTATGTGAGGGCAAACGGTGTTTCCCCGGTTGCCGTTCGGCGATGTTACGTAGCCCCGAGTGCAGGGTGTAACTTCTCGGGCCAATCTACGCCTTGGACGGCCATTTTCCGGATGATATTTTCCAGAGTCTTGTTTCTTTGCTTCAACGGCTCCGTTGGTTTGGGGCTGTAAGGAGATGACTTGTGACGGGTTATTCGGAATTACGCCGGCGGTTTTCACATTCCCCTTCGAAGTGGGATCCATTATACGAGATGATTTCGAGTGGCAACCCGTATACGCACATGATGTTCTCTTTGATGAAGAGGGCTACTTTCCTTGAATTGAGGATTTTGTAGGATTTTGTAAGTTATCCTTTCCAGTTGCTCCGAAGAAATCACCAATCTGCGTCTCTTTAGGCTCTTCGCGAGTTCCCAGATTCACACTCGTCAAAATCTCTTCGGCGGCTTGGGCTCGATTTTTCTCTTCCGGACAACTTTGCTTAAAGATTTTTTTTGTTGTTTGATGATTTTTTTTTCATTTAATGTGTACGCTTCTTTATCTAATGAATTATTATTAAGTTTTTTTTTTAATTCATCATTAGTTAAAGTGGCAATCAAGGGATACTCGAAAGGTTCGTCATTTCATTGAAAACGAAAGGGAATACGGCGCTTGCTACGGACTCGTAGTCTTCGGGCGTAAGGCCGTCGGACGACCCTAGAGACTCGATCTTAACAAAGAGAGACTGGGAGGACTTGTCCTAGATTGACACAAAGGGACGGGGGACCAATCCAAGCTTGGTGATCATTTCCTCCTTGGTCGCGGACGGGCTGAGAGGTTTTCCCAATTTTTTAGCGGCTTTCTTTGTTGGTGGCCTCATGACTCGGGAAGCTGTCTTTGTTTTTGTTTTCCTTTCTCAATTGCTGCTATCATCTCTTGGACCGAGCCGAGATCAATCGGAGTCGCACTGGACTTCTTCTTTGAACAATTCTTTGCATAACCGAGACCATCCCAATCATGCGAGGGAAATTCCGTGGCCTTAGCTTTTGAGTGCTTGTCAATTCGAACTCGGGCTTCGGATCTTCTGGGCAATCGGGTTTGTGGTGGTAAGCTTCTCGGCTGTTCCACCGGAGTCGGGCACGCCTACGAAGGTATACTCACTCTTCATGGTAGTGGTAGCCCCGGGTATCTTGGGTAGGTCCGGGAACATTCTACGGACCGGGTTAGCCTTGGTTCCTCTGAACTTGTTGAGGCTATCCTGTAGCTTTAGCCATCCTTACGTAGGAGTGGGCTCTGTGATGTTTCTGGTTGTGTGGGACCCTTTACAAAGTAGTCGGCCAAATTGGGGTGAAGGGGAGAGATTTAGGGTCGTCGGCGGGACCCTTCTGTGGCGGCTTCAAATCTTTTTCCTTTTGCGGTGTCAGCTGAGGAGGCCTCATATCCCGGGCCGTGGCGAGTATTCTGTCCTTTCACCTCGATGAGTTTGTGAGTTCCTTGTTGGTGCTTCCCAGGCCAGAGGCCGGGTAGATAGCTCATTTTTCTCATCATTTTCAAGACCGGTGGGATTTTATCCAGTGACCGTCGGATCTATGTTGCACACTTGGGCCTTGGGAGGCTCGGCCAGTGAAGCCCGTTAGCATGTGACCTTCCTCGTCATGTTTGATTTCGAGAATAGGTATTCCGCCGTATCTGTGCCCTCCAAAGTGACTAAATCCCGTAAATGGTCGTCGAGATCCCCATTCGAGGCGAATTTCACACCTGTGGTGGAGGCTTGAGGCGACCCCTTTGACTGGATGCGGCCAAGGTCTTCCCAATAAGGCATTAAAAGTAATCGGGATGTCAATAACACTGGAATTCCACGAGGTATCAATTTACTGTCCAGAACCGAGAGGTCGAGGTAGCGACTCCAGGGTGCTCGAGATGTTGAGTCGTAAGCTTTGATTGTGAGGGAGGAAGGCTTCAAGTACGTAGTCTTGATATCAAGCGAGCTCATGATCTTTGCGGAAGAATGTTCATTCCGGACCCATTATCAACCGGGACCCGAGGAGGCGTCGTTCATCCAAGCGGGTGTGATGAAGAGAGGCTCGTTATGATCGGCCCCAAATTGAGGGAGGTCGAGATACGTGAAAGTGATTATATTCCCGTAATGGATGTTTCCAATTAGGCTGTACCACATCATCGGGAGTAGCATCAATAGGCACGAGTGCGAGCCGGGCTTTCTTCCGGCTTCGGCTTATGGGGATAGGACGAGGTGAGTAGAGACCGAGAGGGAAATGTTGGCTGTGTTTGCTTCATTTGGTGAGCACGGGATCCTCTTTTCGGTGTGCAGGTTTGTTTGTCTTAGCGTAGGGGCGGCGATCTTCTTTCGGTGTTTGATCTGTGGCCTTCTTATACGCCTTGGGATTTCCTTGGAAGATGCGCCGGATCGGGTCAGCAGTTAACTTCCTCCTCGGTTGTCTCTTGGTGGATTTCTTGAGTCTTTGCTAGGGTCGATGGGGGAGCCCTTTTTGGCTATTGGCCCTTGGTTACGACGGAGTCTAGCAACGGTGAGGGGCGAGGCTGTCTTGGCTCCTTCTGGGCGGCTCTTATGGCTGCTTCCCAAGTCACGAGGCTTTTGGAGTGCAGGGTTGTGTTGTTGCCCCTTGGATGGCCCGCGAGCTAGGGCGTCCTCCGATTCACTCTCATGGCCTGCCTTGCTCATAGTTATCATGCAACAAGAGTCGCTATTGTCGGGGCTCGGGGCTTTTCGATCTCATCCCTGGATGGCCCACGAGTTATGGCTATCGGCCTCCATTTCATCGTATATCCTTTTTCTTTCAATCTTGCAAGTAGGGCAGCCACAAGTGAAGGATAGGCAACGTTCCCCTTCGGAGTTTGATGTAGCGGCTCGATAGATGCGTGTCCAAATAAGGAGCACCGGGGTCCATTGTCGGGCGCTTTGGAGCAATTAGGAAGGCGTCATGTGGATTCATAGGTATGAAGGCCCTTTGGGGAGACGTTCGAGATCAATAACCCTTTTTAGTGATTGCGAGGCACTCGGCTGCGCTCGAGCGGCCGGTTGTGACCCTTACGGTTGTTATGCCATCCGTTCTCGGGAAAGAAGAAAAGGATCCGATAACGTTTACGAATTCTTCATCTTAGGTGGTGAAAACCTCCATGCTCGACCGGTGCTTCAATGAACCCTTTCCATTCACCGGTCGAGGTTCTTATAAGGGAACGTTGTGTTCTAGGATTTCGGATATGTACGGATGCAGGCGCGGGCTTTCTTGTCCCTCATCCTCTGAAGTATCCAGGACATTGACCGCATGTACATCTTACGAGGTGCGGTTCTTGGGAGTCCACCCCTGCGGCATTTGACTTGCATTTTCCGGTGGTCCTTCATCGTCACTTGTTGACAACCAACCATTGTGCACTGGCTCCCATGGGCTCATTTCCGGCATGATTGTTCCAGTTGTTTCGGATGCGGGGCCTCGGTTGACTCTTCACTCTCGTCATCATCATCATCATATTGTCATCGGAATCTTCTTCCCATACTACGGGATTTCGGCGGAGAGGAACGCCGATCAAACCCGTTAGGGAATATGGGTGCGTGCGGCCGCGAAATTGTCATATGCTCCCATTCCGGAAGTGATAATTGTGACTCGGCTTCTCCTCCCGAAGCTGGGGGAAGAGTGAGAGGGTGGCACGTATTTGACACCGGGTAGAATGTAGAAGGAGTCCTCCTCTTAGATTCTTCGGTTTTCTCGGGATCGTATTTGACTTCTCCCAATAGCCGGTTTGCGAAGTGTACTAGCTCCGGATGCTCTTCGGCTTCTTTCTTTGATAAGCCCGATGCAGTGCTCGTCTGAAGCTTTCTTGTTCGATTCTTCTTGATTGTTCTAACCATCTTGTGTAAATGGTCCTCTCATGTTTTGGCCGGAACAGCCCCGACTCTTCGGTATTGGCCTTCCCTTCATCAGAAATAGCGGGCCTCGTATTCTTGCAAGGAGTCTCGACATGAGACCAAGATGGGTTGATCCGTTCGATATCCTCAAGGGTGAGGGGAATCCGAGTTCGGGATCCTCGACGAGGTTGGCCACGGGTATTTGGGGACTTTCATCGGCATCTTCTGGGCATGCGAAGATTCTCCGCATTCAATCATATTCACACGATTATGGTTCCTTGGCGAGAGGATTTTTGGCTGTATTAGGTCCCTCGGGGCCTTCCAATTTTCCTTGCTCTATTAGCCCCTGGATTGCCTTTTTCGAGTAAAGCGGTTGTCGATCGGATGTCCGTGAGCTTGATGAAAAGCACAATACTTTGTAGTATCCACGGGAGCATTCGGATTCTGGGTTGGAAATTCTCGAAGGCCGCGGCAAGCCTTCTTTCACCGAGTCCCCTAAAGATGTCGTTCGGGGGCATTCCAAAGTTTTCGAGATTCATGACCGTGGTGCAGGCTCATTTGGTTTCTGGGAGCAAAAGGAGTTGTGTTATTACATTCTGTCCCGCATAGTTAATCATTTCTTTGCCTTTGGCGAGAAGCGAGGCGTGTTTGCGGGAGGAGCCCGATATACGTGGCGAGTGCGGCGGCCGGTTCTTGATTGTAGGCCTTTTCAAACTTAGGCTGCGAGAGTTAACCATGGCCGTAAGTGCGAGTATGGGAAGTGGCGAGGAGGCTCTCGGATGTGGTTTCAAGCATGGTGGAAGATGTCCAGTTGTTCCTCTTCGGAAGGAGGGATGGCCATTTCACGAGTTTCGAGATTCCACGCTTGTAGAAGTCCCAAACATTCTCATCGGGACGGCTGTTGTTGTTTGTAGGTCAACTCTATTTGTTTCCCATTCCAAGTTGGCCTTATATTTTTCTGTGAAGGCATTGGTAATCTGGTCCCATGTGGTCACGGCTTCGGGTTTCAAACGGAAGAACCACTTTAAGGCGCTGGACTTCAAAGATAGGCGAAATAATCGGCCAAGCTGGCTGATTGGTACATCCTTTGGCCTTCATCGCCAAGGTATATGTGTCCAAATGGGTTTTCGGGCATGCGGTCCCATCAAAGAGATCCAGATTAGGCATCACGAATTTGTGGGGCGAGAGGAACAATGGAGTCGGGTGCAGTAGGCCGGAAGGCGGACTTCTTGGCGGTCGGTTCGGCGATCTGCGCTTTCATTTCCTTGTGTTGTTCCATGAACCGGGCCGGATGAGGGTCTTGTGGCGGAGCCATGGCATTCAAGCTAGTGGGTGAACCGAGAAGAGGAGCTACCACTGGAGCGAGGCGGGTGGAGGAACGGCCGACCGGGGACGTAGGTGAAAACTTGTCACGGGGTGAGTTACCACAGGGAGCATGAGTAGGAGCTTGAGCGAAAGGATAGAACCTTGCGGCTTGCCGTTGATTTTCAAGCGGCAAAGTAGGTGGAGGCAGCCCCAATGTAGCCGGATAACTTGGATTTCGAGTGGGGCCCGTAAGTAGGCTTGAGTGCGAGGCTGCTTGTCCGGATTGTTGAATTGCATGGTTGCACTGTGGTGAAGGTGTGTAACACAGAAGTGCTGCGGTCTGGTGATTCGGATGACAGGGATGGAGGCTTGGTAACCCATAGAAGTGCGAGTGAGGAACATATTTGTGTGAGGAGCGGTGAACTAGTCTTGTTACGAGGAGGGGCTCTGGCGTGGTCCCGAGAACCAAGTTGTGGTGGCATTCCGAGCTGTGGCTGTTGTGGCCCTTTGAAGCTATTCTGCGAAGGCCCGGATTGATCGGTTCCAAGCGTGGCGGGATCCCGATTAGGCTGTGGCATTCGAGATAGCCCAAACCATGAGAAGACATTCCGTACTGACTTTGTCCCCACTGATTTGTGTCGTCGGGCTGCATGGATCCGGTGGTGCGTGGTTGGGGAGGCTGGTGACCCGAAAATCGAGGAGCATGAGTTACGGTAGTGGTACCATAGGAGGTGGGTGGCGGCATCTTGGTGTAGTCGGGCGGCGAGAGTGGGGTTGGCATCCTCGTCTTCTTCCACGGTGAAGGTGCCATACGGATTGAGGTGGCGGCCAGACCGTGGCTCTTAATAGCCTCCATAAGGCTATTTAGGCGTGCTTCTGTCGTAACCTCATACGGTTACGCTAGCGATTCCCTTTGTTGCTCTGTCGAGGGTCACGGGAGGCGGAGTGACGTTATCCCCATCATTACGGCGGATGCGGACATTACGAAACCGGAGTCGGAACAAACGGCGAAGGCGATGGCGCGCTTGACTCTTCCCAACTAATCAAACGATGACCCGGTGCAGAAACCAAGCTTTGTGAGGAGGCTGCGGGGGAAAGGCACGAGGGTTCGGATGTGCAGGAATGAAAGGAGGGTAGGTGTTTGGGCTTTGGGCTCATGCAACATGCGATTATTTGTTTATGTTTACTTAAAACATGCTTTATTAACCTAATCGGTTGGAAAAGATTGCTCTTCTTTTCGCAAACTACTCTGGATCTGGATCGGTGGGCCCCGTCACTACGTCTATAAGCCCCTCGTATTCCACTGTATTTCGACCTCCCGGGGTGGACGGCCCGGGCGAGGGTCCTATAGGGCAAGCGGGTCCCACCGACCGAAAGAAAAACGATCCTAAAAGACGGGCGGGTAATCGAGTCTTAACGAGCATTCGATGTAAATTACGGACAAGGCGACGTCGAAAGTCAAGATCATGTCCGAGGGCTCGACGAAAAGTCGGCATGGTTTGGACGATAAGCGTCCACAATTGATCTTGACTTGTCGTCGGTTAAGCCGTAATTAGGCATGGAATAATCATTAATCCTTGATGACTCGGTGTCAATCTTTGGGAGTCGGTGTATAATTTGTGCCGATCGAGCCGAAGTCAAGGCGCCGGTCAATATCTTGGTCAAAGTCTGCGGCGGAAAACCGGCGAGAACTTCGGCTGATTAGGGTCCCCGAAAGATATTGAGTCGGTATGCCGACAAAGGCTTGAAAGGAAAGGTCTACACACGAGACGGGGCATGACACGGACCGGACTAAAAACCAGCGGGTCTCGGACAAAGTGTGTCACGGACAAGTGCATGGTCGACACGAGGCTCCATGGGATGTTTGGGTAGTCTGTGCTCATCGAGAGGCGTAATAAGACCAAACGGACCGCGACAAGGATTTCCCCGGGTTAGGGACGTAGTGTGCAGTGTACGGTCACGTGCGCGTAGTGTGCAAGCAGTCTATATTCTTTTTCTGAGTAAAATAGGAAATTTTTTTATGTGTCTTAAAAATATGATGCATGATTTTTTTTTTGAAAATTTTCTTTTTTTTTGAAAATTCTTTTTTTTTGAATTTTTTTTTTTTGAAATTTAATGAACACATAAGCACGTAAGCACGAAAATTCCGACAGTTAGGGACATTATTCCGACATTCAAAATTTTGACTTTCTCCGAGGCGGCCAAAATAACACGAAAAATGTGCAAAAATCAACACACACACACAAATGATTTTCAAAGCCGGGACGAAAGCTTGACCCTCAAAAGCTTTTTCTGTTTCTTTTTTTTTTTTTGGAAAACGGTGATACCGGTACGTGGGATTGTTAAACCACAATTTATCCCCGACTCGTGTTAGGAGGCGATAACGGGAAGTTTAATGGTTTCCACCAATATACCAAATACCATTTTTTTTTTATAAAAAGCTTAGTCCCTAGCGGAGTCGCCACTGTGATGATGTGTCGCCATTTCGCGGGAAAAAATTCGATTTTTCGCGTTTCTTTGAAAAAAACCAAATAAAACCCGGGAAAAAGAACGGAGTCGCCACACCATTTTTGTTTTAAGGGCCAAAACTTTGAAAAATGCCCGAGATCAGAAATTTGGGTTCGGAGGTCATGTTACACGCCGGGAAGGACGTTAGTGTGCACCCGGAATGCCTCGTAAAACGAGTCTTCCAAGCTGAAAATCATTTGTGTGTGTGTGTGTGTGTGTGTTTTGGCCAAAATAATTTGAAACTCAGAAAGTAAAAATTGGGATATCTTTTTAAGACTTTAAACTGATCCCATGATTTTTTGGAAGATTTTTGGATTGAGATTTGGTACTCAAAAGACCTTTTGAAGTTGAGAGCCACTTCTGCCAAAATTAAAAAGGCAGTGGACCTTTGATTTTGAAATTAATTCAAGGGTCTTAAAACTTCATAATCTGGATAAACTCAGAGAATGAAAGTTGTTCCAGACACCTTAAATAAGATTTGTGCGAAGGAATTTTCCATTTTGGAGAAGATTTGAGGGGTCAAAACCTTCTGGAAATCTCAGATATGCAATCTGGATTTCCAGAAGCTGATGAACTAGCCTCTAAAAGAAAATTTGAAAAGAGGAGTTTTACTCACCCAAAAAATAAATTAAAAATATTTCTGGAAAGATCTGGATGTTGGCTACAAAAAGTGTTTTGTAGTCAACACCAAATTCCAAGTTTATCTGTGTCCAAAAATTAAGACAATGGACTGGGTTCTTGGAAAATTGCTACTGGACAGCAACTTCTCAAGAAAGAAAATATGATTTAAAGGGGGGTTTTGCATCCATGCTTGTCCCTATTTCCCTAGGTTTTGGTTAGTGATCACTTGACATTTTAGTGGTGAATCAACTATACCAAACCATCCTTGGGGTACATTAGGACTAAGCATTTCATTTGCTTGGGAAGGGGATTTTTATCCTTTGAAAATGAGATTTGATGCTTGAAAATGTTTTTTAGGGTTTTGAAAATGTGTTTTCTTTGCAAGAAAGTAAGAGAACTTGAAAATAATGTTGATCTTGGTAGAAGATCATCCATGGAGATGGACTTCCATGGTGATCTTCTTAGATCTAAGGCAAAAGATGAATGAACTACATTTTGTAGTTTGCAAATGCATGCATGGATGAGAGAATTTAGGATAAGAAGAGGGAGGTTATACCTATCTTCCTTGAGTTTGTGTTTGAATGGGTTCAAGGCTTGAATGTGTTTAGGGTTTGAATTTGAGAGTGAGTGTGAGTTGGGAAAGATTCAAGAGAAAATGGTGACAATTCAAGTGAATTCTCACTGTTTTCTCTCTATATTTCGCCAGAGGTTCAGTGCAAATTGTGTTGTGGCTCCTTATTTTTGTGACTGGAGGGCTCAATTTATAGCCCTCCTGAAATGACAAAGGTATCCGCGCGGACAAGGTTGGTAGCGTGCACTGTTCATTAAATGCAGCTCCAGGCTTTGGACAGGAAGAATAATCTTTTGAAAATTCAAATTAAACAGCCAGTTTATGTTCCAGCCACTTCTATTTTTGGTTTTCTTCCTTTGTTTTTGCTTTTTAAGATTCTTTTTGAGGTTTAACCTTAAATAACAATGCCCACTTTGCCCTTGCTTTGTTAGAAAAGTTAGGATTGTTAGGAAATGTTAGGAATGTTAAAACTTTCGTTAATTTTCTAACGAAAATTCTAACAAGCTCAAATTGGAGTACTTACACCTAGGCGTTTAGTTATGTTTGACTTATAACTTAAACCGCTATGTAATTGTCTTTATCATTTATTATAGAGAAAGTTTATTTGGTTCATTATATGTTTGCATGTTTATTATATTGAACTGTGTTCCTAGTTATTAGGAATAACTAGTATAAGTTGGTAGTGGATAATCATGGAGATGATTATATGCATGTGATGCACATTACACTTATTTATAATTGCTAGAGAACAAGTATTGGACATGACCTACCGATGGAATTTATGACATAGTCAATAGTCATATGTGTTATGATTAAATCTCATGATAGTCGTGTCATTGAATCCTTTGAAACTGAGATTATCATCGTCTTCCACATGATGAACATTATGTTTGATACAGTCTAACACTATCTCTAATCGGATAGCAATAAGGGCTATGTTGGCACGATTGGATTCTTGTAGGGAAGAATGATAAGTCAAGATGGGATTTGTCCCTCTCGTTGAGAGAGATATTTGCTTGGGCCCCTCGATGAATGATGTTGATGAAATGTGTGGCTACACTCAAATGATTTGATAGAGATCAAATTCATTTGGATTATCAACATATTCGGAATCGAGAAAACATTGAACATGTGAGTTGACATAGACCATGAATCATGTTCAATTTGACATCGTGGATAAAGGGATTGTGACATTTGATTATCAAGGAATCAAGCTTTGATGTTATATTTAATTGGGTGGACATAATGACTTGCTAAAAGTCACTTATGTCTTGTGAGGATGATGTTTCAACTCACTACCAACATAAAATATAATTTCTAAAGGGTCACACACAAAAGAACGAATTAAAAATGGCTTAGTTGTGGAATTATGGGGTCAGGGGATGACTCATCCCCTATGGGACGACTCGTGCCCAAGGGGGACGACTCGTTCCCAGTTGGCACAACTATTCCCCAAGGCAGGGACAAATCTATCAGAGAGTATGCATTAAGGGAGAACTCGTGCCCCTTGGGACGACTCGTACCCCTTGGGACGACTCGTGCTCACGAGTCGTGCCCCTGGGGATGACTCGTCCTGGCGGCGCTGGAAACCCGTTTTGGCTTGGAAAAAGGACTATTTTCCCTAAGAGTTAGGGATTTATAACATGTATAAATAGAATCCTTTTGCCCCAGTCATAGGTGGCGAAAATTAGAGTTTATGACACACTAATTAGTTGATTTTGATTACAAATCAAAAATCAAAATCCATAGATTCATTCTACCAAAAAGCCATTGATTGTTGAATATTGATTCAACAATCGAGGATCATCTAGAAATCAAACAAGAAGAGTTCTTGGTCTGTTCGCGTGTGGATTACCGATAGAGGGTGATTACTTTATCACCAAAAGCTTGAAGTCTTCGATCGTTGATTCATCACCAAGTAAGAACAAGGAGAAGATCAAAACCTTCATCAACGATTTTGAGATTCGTTTTGTGATTCATTTTGAAGATCCGTTTTGAAACAAACATAATCGCATTAAGGTATGTAAATCCTATTTCATATATATTTATAAGCTCTTTATGCTAGACGGATCATAGGGCTAGGGTTTTGTTGTTTTTCAAAGTTCTTCCGCTGCGTTTGTAACCCCAAAATCCAACAGTGGTATCAGAGCACTGTCTTGCCATGATTAGGATTGAAATTTGCATGCTAGATTTAATTTGATTAATTGATATCCATGCTATGTGAAATAGATCTAGATTTTATGTATTTTGTTTTATGAAAACAAGTATATATGATATGACATGCTCATGATTTATGATGAATTAATTAGATTAGTTTATCACATAGGTTATTGATCTGCTTAATATGATTAAAGTAGATTGATAAATTCTCAAAATTGGATCAAAGTGTTTGTATGAAATTTTGTGAAGCCCTATGTTCATGATTATGTACACATAAGATTTATGTTATAACCATGCGATGTTAGTTACCATGTAAAACCTTCTAAATATTTAAGTCTTATGTCATTCCTTAATTAGAACACTTGTGAAATTTTAGGGTATTTTGATGTAGTTTCGACTCAGTTGGGTGCATCATTATATCTTAATTTGTGATCAAGATGAGATAATGATTGATGTAGTTTTGACTCAGTTAGATGCATCGTTCCATGATTATATGATACATATTTGTATTTGAAGGTGTATAATTTAGTGGGAGTATTTATGAAATACATTATTTGCTCTTAGATAATAAATGTGTTGATACTTATGTGTTTCATTGTTTGCATATTTTATTGTAGTAATGCAACTCACAATAATCAGCCCCTGTCACTGCGATCCGTCCTTGAGAAGGACAAGCTCGAAGAGAACGGTACAAACTATTCTGATTGGATCAGAAGCCTAAGAATTGTTCTAAGGCAAGAGAAGAAATTGTACGTTCTTGACGAACCCGTTCCACCTCCACCTGCTGCCAATGCTTCAAGGGCAGATAAGGTTACTCACAAAAAACATGTTGATGATTCTAATGATGTGACATGCATTATGCTTTTCACCATGTCTAAGGCCCTTCAGAAGGACCTTGAGCACATGGAAGTTGCTTTTGATCTTGCGGAGTGCTTAAAGGAAATGTTCCAAGTGCAAGCAAGATAAAAGAAGTATGATGTGGTTAAAGCCCTAAATGCATGCAATATGCAAGAGGGGCAGTCGGTTGGTGCTCATGTCCTTAAGATAAAGGGTCACATTGAGCGTCTCGAAAGGCTTGGTAATCCAATGAGTTTGGAACTCGCCACGGATACGTTATTGAATTCATTGCCTGAAAGTTATGGTTATTTTATAATACACTATCACATGAGTGGCATGGATAAGAATCTCTAGGAATTGTGATGGATGTGGTTTTACCCATCCAAAAGATATATTTCCTAGCTTATTTGGTGCTTGAAACCTTGAGAATTTAATGTATTTTCTAGTGTTTTGAAAGTACAGGGGTTGAAGTGCAACAATGTTGAAAACAAAGGATTGGAGCGTACTTTGGAAGCTTTTGGATCAAATTGTAATTTTGGAAAATTTGGGACTAAACGGAAATTACGAAGTTCAAGGACCAAAGTGGAAATATTGGAAATTAAGGGACTAAACTGGAAATATGGAATTTTTGGATGAATTTGATATATAAAAATTCGTGGGATTAAATGAAAAATAAAATCCTAAAGAGCGAAGTGCAAAAGAAGTCATTAGAGTGGCCAAAATGCGACGACAAAATTGTGGGACGAATCGAATACCAAAAGGGTACAAATTGCTAAACCAAGTTATGGAAGTGGCCGAGGGTGAAGGCCATTTGGCCGGCCAAGGCAAGGAGGGACTAGGCCAAGGCAAGGAGACTGCTAGGCCAAGGTTGGCAGAAATGGGCCAAGCTTGAAGAAAGATGGTTAACAAAGGAAAATGGTTCAAGAAAGATGGCAAAGGTAAAGAAAGTGTTGCTAAACCTAAGGTAAAAGTTGTCGTTGCCGGAGAGGCTCCCAAAGTGTCTCAAAAGGATGTGGTTTGCTACCATTGCCAAGAAGTTGGTCATTAGAAGCGCAACTGCAAGGCTTACACAGAAGGCCTAAAGGTGAAGAAGGGAAATACGATTGCTTATGATTCAGTTATCTATATGATAGATATTTTCCTTTCTATTTCTAGTTTATGGGTATTAGATACCGAATTTGGATCTCACATTTGTTTAAATGTGCTGGGACTAAGGAATAGGAAGCTACTCAAGCAAGGTGAAGTTAACCTACGTGTGGAGAATGGAGCAAGAGTTGCTGCATTAGCCGTAGGGACATATGATGTAACTTAACCTAGTGGCTTAGTACTTGTTTTGAACAATTGTTACTATGTTTCGGATTTGAGTAGAAATATTATTTCAGTTTCTTGTTTGGATAATGAAGGGTATAATTTTCTTATTAAGAATAAGAAGTTTTATAATAACTTAAATGATATGCTTTATGGTATTGCAAATTCATTTAATGGCATTTATGTTCTTGATGTTGATGAGAAACAAAATAGTGTTGAAAATGTTTATCATGTGGACAAGAAGTCTAAACCGAATGACGTGAACAACTCGTTCATGTGGCATTGCCGGCTTGGTCATATAAATGAGAAACGCATCTCTAAACTCCACAAGAATGGAATGTTAGACTCACATGATTATGAATCATATGAGATATGTGAATCTTGTTTATTGGGCAAAATGACCAAACCACCCTACACTAAGAGTAGTGAGAGGCTAGTGACTTATTGGGCCTAATACATACCAATGTATGCGGACCAATGAGTAGCATTGCTAGGGGAGAATTTCGGTATTTCATTACATTCACCGATGACTTATCTAGATATGGCTATGTCTATCTGATGAAGTCCAAAAGTGAATCGTTTGAGATGTTTAGAACATTTCAAAATGAAGTACAAAATCAACTTGGCAAAACAATTAAAGCACTTCGATCAGATCATGGTGGAGAATATTTGAGCCAAGAGTTTGACAATCATCTCAAAAACTGTGGAATTGTTTCAGAGTTGACTCCACCAGGAACTGAAATTACCCGGATCCGAGAGGCAGCGCAATCGCGCCCCGGCATCTGGCATTTTCCAGTGGTTTCGCGTTTTCCATCTGCGTTTGCGTCGCATCGAAAGTGTCTCGCTGTGTTTTGCTTGTAGAGTCGCCACGCCGTTTTGATTAAGCCCAAAACATTGAAAAAAGGCATCAGTTTAAAAATAAACTGTTTTTGTGTGATGAGATTTTTGAGTTTGGAGGTCAGGTTACTCCTCGAAAAGAGAATATTAGAATATTAGAGCTCACCCGAGTCGCCTCGTAAAAACGAGTCTTTCGGTACCCCTTCTTTCTTTAAATGTTGTGTGTGTGTGTGTGTGTGCTTTTAAAAATGCATGATGTATTGGATGTCTACTTTGTACACTACGTATTGAAATGTATTGAAATAGTGTAGGAAGAAAGCCTTACCAATGTTGGTTCGTGTCTGTCTTCCACTGGGGAATAGTGTTTGAGGATGGAATAGTGTTCCGGGACGGACCGGGATTACTTTGGGTTGTGCCGGTTGTCTGCGGACAGAGCTTCGGCATGCCTCGGGATTGTCAAGTGTGCACTCGGGCAGAGTTTTGACGTGCGTTGGGATCACAGGGATCGTTGGCAGGATTCTGGCAGAGGTTCGGCCTGCGTCGGGATCGTCGGCTAAATTCGGGCAGAGTTTCGGCGTGCGTTGGGATCGCAGGGATCGTTGGCGGGATTCGGGAAGAGGTTCGGCGTGCGTCGGGATCGTTGGCGGGATTCGGGCAGAGGTTCGGCGTGCGTCGGGATCGTCGGCTGAATTCGGGCAGAGTTCCGGAGTGCGTCCGAATTGCAGGTTTGGCTCGAAAAGGGTCGGGACACCTCGGAAAAGATCAGGCAAGGCCTCAGAGTACCACGAGGGGCCTCAGAGTACCTCGAGAGTGCCTCGGGGCAGCGCTGGAGCATCTCGGGAGCGCTCGAAAGGGCTTCGAAGCACCACAAGGAAGCTCGGAAGGCCTCGGAAGGAACCGAAAGGGGCCGGAATTGCCTCGGAAGGACTTAGAGGGGGAGCCAAAAGGCTTAGGGAGAGAGAGTAGAAGAGGATGGTGTGAAAAATGAGGGAGGGGGAGCCCTCTATTTATAGTGTAGGAAAAATTTCAATAAGGTCCGTACGGACCTCCTAGGAAATCCATAATTTTAATTTTCTCGGATTTGAGGGAATAATGTGGACTTTAAGAGGATTTTCGTAATAATTATGTCTAGATACAAAGAGGTCCGTACGAACCTTTTAGCATGTAAAGAGGTTTGTACAGACCTTTTAGCATCAAAGAGGTCCGTACGGACCTTTCATACTTTTGTAATTGTGATGGCAAGCTAGTTCTCGTCGAGAGCTTTCCAACCATATATGGCACGCCTCAATCGGAGTTCGTATGAAGGAGTTATGACCTTCGAAAGTTTGCCCTTGGTTTTGTCGTATGCTTAGATGGAGAGCGATCCAGATTGGAGTACTTACAGAAGCCCCTTCGGCGATGTCACTTATGAAGGAAGTGGGGTCGTCGATAAGATAAGGGTCCTGATCTGGATTGCGTGTTGAGAGAGGATGTGACCATGTAGGACGGTTTGTGAGGACGTGGCAGTGTCCTTTTGTGTGACCATTTAGGTCAGTTGGCTGGACCCTTTGATAGGATTCCTACGTATCCTTAGCGGGAATCAAGCCTGATCGTAGTTCAGGTGTAGGGTGAGTGTTGTAGTGTACGAGGATGTGTGATATCCTTGGATTGAGACTCTGTGTGTGAACGTGGTGGTATCCTGTGGGTGACCGTTTAGGTCGGTTGGCTAGACCCTATAATAGGATTCCTACGTATCCCTAGCGGGAATCAAGCCTGGTCGTAGTTCAGAGTCGTGACTGTTTGAAGGGGTCTACCTGATTGTGACTATTTGAAGGGGTCTACCTGATTGTGACTGTTTGAAGGGGTCTACCTGATTGTGACTGTTTGAAGGGGTCTACCTGATTGTGACTATTTGAAGGGGTCTACCTAATTGTGAAACTGTTTTGGGACACTTATGCGGTCTTCCGGACTGGGTAGTTTAAAGCCTTCCGGGCTACGGATGATGATTAGGGAGGTTTATACGATCTTTCGGACCGAGTGATTTAAAGCCTTCCCGGCTGCGAATAATGCTGGTGATGGTGAAATTGTGAGTGTGGAGGCGTTTGTGCCTTAGGATGCGTGTTCGTAGGCGTTTGCGCCTTGGAGTTTGTTTGTGGAGGCGTTTGTGCCTTGGGATTCGTGTTTTGGGGGCATTTGTGCCTTGGGGTTTGGGCTTATGATGACGGCCGGTGCTGGGGATATGTATTTCCGTACGGTCTTACATTGATGGCCGGAAAAGGCGAGGAGCATCTAAGTTGATTTTCTTTGAAGGAGTCTATACCCTAAGTGAGACTGTTTGGGGGGTGTTTACCCTGTGTTGAGACTTAGTTTAGGAGTATGACCCTAGGTTGAGACTATTCTAAGGCATCTGGACCTAAGTTGAGTTTGATGGCGCATTTTGTGGATCCTGTATGGAAATTTGTTTGTGGGAATTTTTGGAAAGGCATCATGACGTGCTGGGATTCTTCTTTTATGTAGCAATTATTATAGCTATGTCTTGCATTTGAAGTTTATTGACATACCTTTGTTGTGTTTACCTGCAGGAGGAGGTGCCTGTGACCGAAGTCGCTGAAATGATGAGGTCATGCTGGCGTTTTTTACCCAAGTCGCTGAAATTATGGAGACGCGATAGTGCCTTTGTCCGAACTTGCGGTGAGGGCGAGGTGGCACCTCTGTCTGAACTTGCGGTGAGGGCGAGGTAGCGCCTTTGTCTGAACTTGCGGTGAGGGCGAGGTGGCACCTCTATCTGAACTTGCAGTGAGGGCAAGGTAACGCCTCTGTGTGAACTTGTGGTGAGGGCGAGGTGGCACCTCTGTCTGAACTTGTTGAAATGTTTGAGGCCGTGGGGCGCCTCTGACCGAGTTGTTGAGGTGTTGAGGACGTGGTGCGACCTCTGGCTGAGATGATGAGGTGGCTGGCGTAGGCGCCGAGATGTGGGAGTCTTTACCAGGCGGTGGTGCCGATGACTCAGAGTAGGACTCTTTTTTTTTTTCTTTTCTGTGCATGTTAGTGTGGAGAGCAACAAAATATTTGTATTTATATGCACAATGTATTCACATGTAATGAACTCTTTTATTTTTGCTTTAGGGGTTGCTTCTACTCCCTTTTTTTTATGTTCTATGCATGTCGCACGAGCTTGAAATGTTTGTGGTTAGTGTATGGTGGCCGAAAATGGCTTTGGTAAGGCTTTTGAGCAGTTGGGGGCTGAAGCAGCTTTGACAGTTTCTTGAGCAACGGCGGGAGTGATGTCTCCTGGTACGCATTCGCTTTGTGCTTCATAGCCACTCTTTTCGGGGTTAGCTACCTCAGGATATGTGACGGTGCTCTGTTGGATGTGGCAGGCCATGGGCGGGCGAGGATATCGTTCCTTTGGTTCCGGGGGAAACCTTCCACGGTGTAGATCGTCTGGTGATGAGGGATCGATTCATGTGGGGGGAAGCCCATGCTTTGCTTGCATTATGGTTGCGAGAGGGGCTTCAAGCCATGCCTGAGTCTCCGGCGTCTCTTAGTCCATGGACGTTTGCTCGGCGACCTCTTGTCTTAGAGACAGATCAGTCTGCTTGGGAAAGGTGGATGGTTTGACTTGGCACGCATCACCTCCGTTGGTGGGTTCCTCATTGGGGAATTGAGACTAGGAGGGCCTGTCAGGAAGGTTCCTATGTTGTCAGAATTCCGGGTTTGTCATGGTCCTCTTTCCTCGCTTGTTTCCAGGCAGTTCGGGATGAGGCAGGAGCCTTTGCTGGGCTGGGAAGGCATTGCCACTATGAAGGTAGCCTCCTTCTGCATGACAGATCCAGATGCCTTTCTGTATTTTCTGAGGGTATGGAAGTATTCCGCTTTCCCTCCTGTGGTGCTCCTTCGACGTCGAGAGAGTGTTGTGTTGACCACCATGTACCTGGATGAGCAGCATGTCGGGCAGACCCAATTGGTTTTGGGGAGCAGGCTCAAAGCGGTTCTGGGGCAAGATTTTCGTTTCAGCTGCGACCTTAGGAGTGCAGAAGCTTGGGTTAACCCTTTAGGTGTCATGGGAGACGCTTTATTTGACTATGAGACTAGCGTCGACAGACTGGCGGGGAGAGGTCCCCTTTTGCAGACTCGTAGAGAGGAGATCCAAGTCAAGGCACGGGCGAACGATGCTATGAGAGCGACTAGTTTGTTTTGACACGACGAGGAGGACTCTTGATCTCGGAATGAAGGAGACAGTACTCGCTCATGTGGAATGAAAGAAGACTCGTTGGGGATAAGGGAAGAAAGGAAAGAGTGACGAAGGGCCAAATGCGAGTAGCATGGAATTACCTTCTGAAACACTGAGTATCCATTCATTTTCATTACAGACACATTAATTGTTAAATTCTTTACGTTGTCTTTTAGCATGTTGTGAGTTTGAGAGTAGACCGTGCTTGAACTCATCAAGAAGTGTTTTAACTGTGATGATTTGTGATTTACTTTTAAAGCTTTGTCGAGACGCAAAATCTCTTGCTTGCTTCTTGCTTGAGCCTTGGTGGCGTCAATTTTTGGAATTTCGTGTATTCCTTAGACCGAACCAATGAAGGCTGCCTACGTTCCCCTTGAGGGGCTCAGGTCTACGTAGTTCGACTCTCTTTTGTGGGAGAAATGACTTGTAATGTACACTCGCAAAGGCGTATTTATTTTTGAAAAGGTGGGAACGGGTCCCCTTTTGTGTGAATGCCTTATTTGATGTAGGCACAAAAGAAATGATTTTGGGTTTGACTCTTTTGAGAGAGTATGAGTACTGAAAAGCTTATAAAAGTGTATGGAAGCCCTTGCTGACAGAAAATCAGTGTTTAGCTCTATTGTCCTATTTTGTAGAAAAAGAAGACTTGTCGAGACATTTGAAAACTTGATTTGTTCACAATGATCACTTGTTTGCTTAAAACCCTTTGTTGATGTTCGGGTTATTCAACAATAAAACTTGATATGCTTGATTAATCACGAGGAGAAAGTCAACCGGCATCAAGGATCGAATTGGTCTAGTGTGAAAGAAGGTTTGTGTATAGGAGAGGTCATTGATGAGTCCGGGTTTGTGGATTTGTATGTGTTTATGACCGGATCATTTCTGGTTGCCTACGTTCCTCTTAAGACAAGGAGCTCAGGTCAACGTAGTTCGGAGCCGAACCGTGATTGGCTTATGGGCCAGGGTATGAACATTTGTGGTCCCTTCGGTGAAAAGGCTCGGAAGGTTGAATGATGAGGCACGGGCCTTGAGGTGATTCCTTGACAAGTCATATTTAACGGTCTTTTCAGTGACTCCCTTGCTTCTTGTTTGTCGGCGCTGGGTCCTTGATCTCATTTTTTGTAGCTTCTGCTTGAGCCCCCCTTTTTTTTTGAAAGCTTCCGCGTGAGCTCTTTTTTTTGTAGCTTCTGCTTAAGCTTGTATTTTTTTTTTTTTGAAAGACTTTGCTTGAACTCCTTTTTTTTTTGAAGCGCGTGAGGGAGAAGACAAGCCCCTAGCTTGAACTTTCTTGATGCGCACGAGGGCAAAGGCAAGCCCCTAGGTTGTTATCGACATGGGGTCAATCTTTTGATGCCGAGTGACCTTTTGTTGTCCTTTGATGTTGCTACCGTCGTTGACTGGGTCAAGGTGATGGTGGGGACATGTTTTGGAAAGTGTATGGCTGGATGGAGGCCTTTATGTGGGGTCTGGTAAGGTGTATGGGGAGCTATCGATTGACTTTCTCACACCAATTAATCAAAGCATTAATCATTTGGGAAGTTATTTGTTGAGCAATGCAAGTGATCACACAAAACCATTTCATTAAATGTAATGTGGGGTGCAAAATAATGTCTCAAGTCTAGCAAGAAAAGAAAAAAGACTTATGTACAGAAAATTGAAGACTTAATTACAATGTCCGAGGAGGACTTGATTGAATGAGAGCAGTACTAGAACCTACGAGGTTTGACTGTGTGATTCTTTGAGTTGCGTCTCTTCGGCTCTTCAGTAGTTCCCAAATTCATTTTGGTTAGAACCTTCCCGGCAGCTTGGGCCCGATTTTCCTCTCGTTTGACAACATGCTTAAAGATTTGTTTAATGCATTGTTCATTAATGTGTCTGTGTCTTTATCAAGTGAATCATTATTAACTGTTTTTGATTAGTTAATTTATCATTTGTTAAAGTGGCAATGAGGGGATATTCAGAAAGGTCGAACTTTTATTCGAAGCATAAGGAAGCGCAGTTTTTGTTACAAGCGCATAATCTTTAGGCGTAAGGCCGTCAAACGACTAGAGAGACTCAAACTTAAACACAAAAGATTCGGGGTCTTTTATTTTTTTCGAAGCTAGACTCTAGGAGACGGGGGGTTAATCCAAGCTTCTTGACCTATCTCTTCTTGCTGGCTGTAGGTCCAAAAAAGGGTAACCCAGCTCTTCAATGGCATTTTTGGTGGGCTCGAGGGAGTACAGAGGACTCGTCCATGCCGAATGCTACCATGTTCCGACCGTGTTGGAACCTCAGGGGCGTTCCAACTTTCTCTCTTCAATTAGCCCCTGGACCGCGTGTTTTAGTATGACGCAATTGTCGGTGGTAGTTGTGAAAAGCGCACCGCTTGCTCATATCCATGTTCGGGTTAGGATTTCTCGGCTGATAATTCTCGAGGGGCTTCAGCATGTTTTGGTTCACCAACGCCTCGAACACTTGGCTTAGAGGCATTCCGAAGTTGTCGAAGTGCTGAAAATGCTGCGGCCGGGGATGATTGTTATTTCTCGGGGGCGCTCGATCGCGGCTTCCTTGGACTCCATTCTGGATGTAGTGAACTGTTCCGGTGGCCTCTTTTCCTTTGTTTGGAATAGGCGTCGAATTTGACGAGGTTGCCTGGTAGCGGTAGGAAGAAACAGGAGTGGCTGCTGTCATTTGTAGGCTCAGCGTCTTTTCGAACTTGGTCCCGGCATTGACCATGGCACGGAGGTCGGGATAGAAGTGGTGGCTGATCAGGGTCCTTAGAGACGGTTTGAGGCATGAATGGAAGATGTCCATCTGCTCTTCTTTGGAAAGCGGATCCATTATCTCGCTTAGTTTCCAGTTCCACCTTTTGTAAAATTCTCCTATGGGCTCGCCATCCTTTTGTTCGGTGGCCTGCAGGTCATGGCGGTTGGTTTCCCATTCGAGGTTGGCGCGGTACTTCTCCAGGAAGATTTCGCTGATTTGATCCCAAGTGGAGCGATTTTCCGCGTTCACGTTGAGGAACCATCTCAATGTCGTGGATTTGAGGGAATGTTATAAGTGATCCGCCATTTATTGAGGGGTTGCCCCTTTGGCTCTCATACCCAAGACATATGTGTCGATGTGGGTTTTTGGGCATTCTGTCCCGTCAAACTTTTCCATCTCTGGCATTCTGAATTTCGGAGGAAGCGGGACCACCTTGTTTGGATCAGTGGGCATGAGGGAGTCCTTTCGAGAACTAGCTAGCTTGCCTTGCATGTCCTTCATTTGCTCGATCAACCAAGTCATGTGGGGGTCGGCAGGTTGAGGCGGGTTGCCCTTTTCGGGGATGGAATCCGAAGATGGATGTGGATTGGCCGAAGGGATCGCCATTCGGGAGTCTTGGGGAGGTAGATGAGTGTATACCATCCCGTACCCTGGAGTATTGAAATAAAGGGCGTGATTTCTCGGGCCGCTAAGGGTTGTGTTTGGGAATTGGGGAAATGTTTCATTAGTCCTAAGTGGTAGACCAGCGGGTGGCAAGTTTGAGATGTCGGGATATCTGCTCGGGATGCCCGTCCCAGGTAAGCATTGGGATTTTTGGTTATGGCTTCGGGGCTCGAATAGAGGCAGAGGATTGAATCCTGGGGGGTACCGAGATGCACTGGGGTCTGGTGGAGCAGGCCCGTATGTGTGCTGTTGATACTGAGCTTGGGGCGCAGGGCCGGGAAATTGACTGTGCTGTGGCGGGCCTGTCGGAGCTGCTTGACTGATGCCCGAGTGGAGCTTTGAGCGAGAGCTGCTTTGCGTTGCTGGGATCTCGTAGCTTGGCGGAGGTGGGACCTGCTGATAGCTTTGAGGACCCGGGGGAGCTGGTATTTCTTCGTCTTCTATGAGAACGAAGGTCCCGTCAGGTTGGGGAACAGCAACGGTTCCTCGAAGGCGCAGGGTGTCTACGATCCAGGCTTGCTGCTCCTCTTGGCGCTTCTTGAGAGTTTCGAAGGCTCGCAGCACCTCCTCCATTGTCTGAAGGTTTCTTAGTGGCGGGGTTCCGTTCCCTTCACTGTTATCTGTTGATCCCGCCATGGCGGAGTAGCGGACGGTGCGGACCGCTGAGCTGGAAGGGCTGTCGGACCTTGTGATCTCGATACTGAAAAGGCGGATCCCGGGTATTCTCAACCACTATCGGTTTGCTGGAGGGGGTGACGGGTAAGGTTTAGATACGGGAAGTCCTTTCGGGATAAAAAGGGGGAAAGCTCACGTGACATGCAGTTTCCACTTTTATTTTTTTTGTTGTTTTAATTTACGTAAAACAGTGTTTTCTCAGAATCCTAGGTAGGTTGGAAAAGATTGCTCTTCTTTTTCGCAACTATGCTAGATCCTAGGTCAGTGGAGACCATATGTGCGGCTATAAGCCCCTCATTTTGCACCTGTATGTTGACATCCCGGGGTGGACAGCCCCGAGCGAGGGTCCTATAGGGCAACCGGCCTAAAAGAAAAATCGAACCTAAGGATCGAGCCTGTCATGTTCGTTTTAATGCGTTAGCCATGTGAATAGTGAGCCGAGCCGGCACCTGAGTCAAGATCGGGTCAAGAGTTCGGCATGACCTCTTTTTACCTTGCATGCTCAAGGGATCTGTGACGTTAGGCATTGGCTGGGTCATATCGTCATTGCTGACGTATTAAAGGCTTGATGACATGGTGTCATGTAGGCATGGATGTATATCCGGGACGGAACATCGTCTGGGTGTAGCTTCGGAAAATCAAGATCGGGTCAAGATTTTAGCATGACCTTTCATCGCTTTGCTTGCACAAGGGATCTTGAGATCCGAGCTTCGACTCAGAAAATGGCCGGCATGGGATATGTATCCAGGCTGTATAACACGGACTGGGTAAAAACCAACCGAGTCTGGACAGAGTGTGACGCAAGCGTGCATGGTTGACACTGGCTAGGATGTGATGTTTGGAATGATCCCGTGCGCATCCGAGGGGCGTAGGAAGGCCAAGCGAACTGCAACTGAGACCACCCCGGGTTGAGGGTTGTAGTGTGTAGTGTATCCGAGGCAGCAGTGCGCGTATCGTGCGGTGTACCGAGGCAGCAGTGCGAGTAGCATGCGGTGTACCGAGGCAGTAGTGCGAGTAGTGTGCGATCTCTAAAATTCTTTTTCCTGAGTAAAACAGAAGTTTTTGATGAATTTTAAATGTATGTACACAGATGTATATTGATGCATTTTTTTTTTGTATTTTTATTTTTTTTGTAAAACAAAAAGTAAAGCACATGCACACACACACAACAATTAAAGAAAGGGGTAAAATAAAAGTTTGACCCTCATCATCGTTTTAAAAATATTTTGCTTTGTTTAAAAGTTTTTTAAAACAAAATGTCCCCAGCGGAGTCGCCAACTGAAATTATCCGAATCTGAGAGGCAGCGCAATCGCGCCCCTGCATCTGGCATTTTCCGATGGTTTCGCGTTTTCCGTCTACGTTTGCGTCGCATCGGAAGTGTCTCGCTGTGTTTTTCTTGTAGAGTCGCCACGTCATTTTGATTAAGCCCTAAACATTGAAAAAAGGCATCAGTTTAAAAATAAACTATTTTTGTGTGATGAGATTTTTGAGTTCGGAGGTCAGGTTACTCCTCGGGAAGAGAATATTAGAATATTAGAGCTCACCCGAGTCGCCTCGTAAAAAGGAGTCTTTCGGTACCCCTTCTTTCTTTAAATATTGTGTGTGTGTGTGTGCTTTTAAAAATGCATGTTGTATCGGATGTCTATATTGTACACTACGTATTGAAATGTATTGAAATAGTGTAGGAATGAAGCCTTACCAATGTTGGTTCATGTCTATCTTCCGCTGGAGAATAGTGTTTGAGGATGGAATAGTGTTCCGGGACGGATCGGGATTGCTTCGAGATGTGCCGGTTGTCTGCGGACAGAGCTTCGGCGTGCCTCGGGATTGTCAAGTGTGCGCTCGGGCAGAGTTTCGGCGTGCGTTGGGATCGCAGGGATCGTTGGCGGGATTCAGGCAAAGGTTCGGCGTGCGTCGGGATCGTCGGTTGAATTCGGGCAGAGTTCCGGCGTGCGTTGGGATCGCAGGGATCGTTGGCGGGATTCGGGCAGAGGTTCAGCGTGCGTCGGGATCGTCGGCTGAATTCGGGCAGAGTTGCGGCGCGCGTCCGAATTGCCGGTTTGGCTCGAAAAGGTCCGGGATGCCTCGGGAAAGACCAGGCAAGGCCTCGGAGTACCACGAGGGGCCTCAGAGTACCTCGAGAGTGCCTCGAGGCAGCGCGGGAGCATCTCGGGAGCGCTCGGAAGAACTTCAGAGCACCACAAGGGAGCTCGGAAGGAATCGAAAGGGGCCGAAATTGCCTCGGAAGGACTTAGAGGGGGAGCCAGAAGGCTTAGGGAGAGAGTAGAAGAGGATGGTGTGAAAAATGAGGGAGGGGGAGCCCTCTATTTATAGTGTAGGAAAAATTGCAATAAACTCCATATGAACCTCCTAGGAAATCCAAAATTTTAGTTTTCCCGAATTTGAGGGAATAATGTGGACTTTAAGAGGATTTTCGTAATAATTATGTCTAGATACAAAGAGGTCCGTACGGACCTTTTAGCATTAAAGAGGTCCGTACGGACCTTCCATGATTTTGTAATTGTGATGGCAATCTAGTTCTAATCGAGAGCTTTCCAACCAAATATGGCACGTCTCAATCGGAGTTCGTATGAAGGAGTTATGACCTCTGGAAGTTTGCCCTTTATTTTGTCGTATGCTTGGATGGAGAGCGATCCAGATTGGAGTACTTACAGGAACGCCACAATGGAATGGTTTTTTCGAGAGGAGGAATAGAACCCTATTAGATATGGTTCGTTCGATGGTGAGTCAAGTAGACCTTCCTATATCCTTTTGGGGAACATGCATTAGAGACTGTTGCGTTCATACTGAAAAAAGTCCCTACTAAATCGGCTCCTAAGACCCCACATGAGATGTGGCATGGAAGAAAACCTAGTTTGTCTTTCATGAAGATTTGGGGTTGCGAAGCTTATGTGAAGAGACTTGTCTCCGATAAGTTAGCACCTAAATCTGACAAGGTTATTTTCGTTGGTTATCCAAAGGAAACCAAAAGATATTACTTTTACAACCGCAATGAGAACAAAGTGTTTGTTGCTGTAAGTACCCAAATTCGGATCGCCAAAATCCGTTAAAAGTTAACCGTAATCCGTTAACTGGCCCCTTCCAGGTTAATCGGAATCCGTTAAGCTCCCCGTTCTCAAGCCAACAAGACGTCCCGAAACTGCCCCCTGCATCCCAACGTCGAAGTGTACTCAACACACATTGTCACACATAAAAGTATAGCTTCTCCTGAAAAACGCACTTTCCGGCACTTTCCGGGGGCGTTTCGGATATTTTTCGGACAGTTATTTAAAAAACGGACAAAACCGAGAATAATGGCACGAAAAACCATGCCCTGGTGAGTCACAGGGGCACGTGGCACGCATGCCACAGCCCTCTGGTCAACATCAATCAGATTTCAGAGTGAAAAGACCAAAATACCCCTGGGATGCTGTCACAGTCCGTCCGAACTCTTTTTCAGGCAAAACAGAGTTGTCAGCAAGTCCCTCCAATTTCAAAAATATCACAAAACCCCCTGAAATTCAGGTTAAGTCCGTCCGGACTCTTTTGCAAATTTACCCTATAAATACAGAGGGCTGTCAAACATTTGAAAGGAAAAAAATTCATCCATTTTAACCATTAGCCACGGCCCAAACTGGTTTCACCCTCTCCCGAGCCCCGTTTTGCCTCGATTCGCGTGAAAACTTCGTATTTCAACCAAATACAAGCCAAACCACCTCGAAACACCGTTCCAAACACTAGATCGTATCCCTTATACGCCTCCCGAGCCAAAAGAGTCAACCCCTAGCCCTAGGTAACACTCTCTCTCCCTAAACGCTCGTTCTGTCTCGGTTTACGCGCTAGTCGCTACAACCATTTCGATCGAACGTTGTTGAAATGTAGACGTCACTGTCAACGGGGTCAGATACGTTTTATTCCCAGATCCTTTTCTCATCACGTAAGAGAAGTAATCTTGGGTTAAAACGGTGTTCCGGCCCCGTTCCTTTACTTTTCTGTCATTTTACAATTCCGGATCGTTTGATCCATTGAAAGTCATTTACTTTACGCAACTTTATAGTCCGAACCGTTTGGTTCATGATAGTCATTTAACGGTCCGGATCGTTTGATCCGTTGAATGCTATTTACTTAACGCACCTTTAAAATTTGGGTCGTTTGATTCCGTTGATACAGCACTTTAAATACTGTCATTTACAAGTCCGAGTCGTTTGGCTCGTGATAGTATTTACTTATCATAATCCGAGTCACAAAACGATTCGTTGATCGCATATCATTTAATGTTTTTTTCCCGTAAAATCGCTAACAATGTAATGCCCGGTTCAAAACCGGAGTTCGACATTCGAACTCTCTTTCAAAACACGCAAAGTGACGTTTGGCATCCAAACGATCATCTTCAAACTTAAAACCCGACATTTGACATTCAAATCTCATTTAATGCTTTTTTCCCGTAAAATCGCTAACAATGAAATGCCCGGTTCAAAACCGGAGTTCGACATTCGAACTCTCTTTCAAAACGCGCGAAGTGACGTTTGGCATCCAAACGATCATCTTCAAACTCAAAATCCGATGTTTGACATTCAAATGCTCTTTTCTTAAAATTCAACATTTGACACTTAAGTTAAAAGTTCAAAATCATCACTCGTATCACTTTTCCTAAAAAAAAATCCAAAACCGACGTTTGTCATTCAAACGCTCGCTTTTTCCAAAAAAGAATCACAAAATCAACGTTTGACATTCAAACCAAGATTAAGCTTGTCATTCAAGCCCCCATTTTCAAAATGCAAACACACACACACGCACACATTTTCGAGAAAGGTAGAAAGACTCGTCATACGAGGCGTTTCGGGTAATCTCAAAATACTCTTCTCGAAACGTAACGTGACCTCCGAACCTAACAATCTCTGGTACTCAAAAAGATTTTTTGTCACGTTTTTGCTACCAATAAAAACGACACCCCTTTTCAAAGCCTTTTCCAAAGTTTTTGCTACCAATAAAAACGACACCATTTTCACTAAAGCCGTTTTTCAACGTTTGGGCTCAAAATACAAAACCGCGTGGCGACTCCTCTCCTTCCCGAAAGCGAGGTCTCAAACACCAAAAATCCACGAAAGACAACCGCAGTCGCCCCGCGTGAACCCGGGGTAATTTCAGTTGCTCAATATGGTACCTTTCATGAGAAACAGTTTCTCAACAAAGGAACTAGTGGGAGTAAAGTTGATCTTGAAGAAATTCAAGAACCCGAAAATAATATGGAACCGATAGTAGAGACTGAACCAAATCCACAAAGAGTTGTGGAACCGGTTTAAGGTCCACAAGTCCATCGTAGATCAGATAGGTTACGATCCGCACCCGAGAGATATGGGTTTCTCGTGTCGAAAAGTAATGAAGTGGAAGCCATTGAGAATGACGAACCTACTTCCTATCAAGAGGCGATGTCCGATCCCGATTTTGATAAATGGTTAGAAGCCATGATATCCGAATTGCAATCCATGTCGGATAATCAAGTTTGGAACTTTATTGAGCCACCTGAAGGTGTCAAAACCATAGGGTGCAAGTGGGTCTTCAAGAAAAAGACTGACATGAATGGGAAGGTGCATACTTACAAGGCTAGGCTTGTTGTAAAGGGATATAGGCAAACTCATGGTGTAGACTATGATGAAACCTTCTCGCCTGTTGTCATGCTTAAGTCTTTTAGAATTTTAATTGCCATAGCCGCGTATTATGACTACGAGATATGGAAAATGGATGTCAAAACGGCTTTCCTTAATGAGAAGTTACTCGAGGATGTGTATATGACACAACCCGAAGGTTTTGTCGATCCAAGAAATTTTAACAAGGTGTGCAAGTTGCAAAGATCCATTTATGGGTTGAAGCAAGCTTCTAGGAGTTGAAATCTTCGTTTTGACGAAAAGATCAAAGAGTTTGGTTTTGTCAAGAACGAAGATGAACCTTGTGTATACATGAAATTCAGTGGGAGCATAGTACTATTTCTCTTATTGTATGTCGATGATATCTTACTCATTGGAAACGACATTTCTGCACTACAGACTGTCAAGTCTTGGTTAGGAAAATGTTTCTCAATGAAAGATATGGGCGAAGCCACTTACATCCTTGGCATCAAGATCTATAGAGATAGATCTAAGAGGATAATTGGTTTGAGTCAAAGTACCTACATTGACAAGGTTCTTAGAAGATTCAAGATGGAAAATTCTAAGAGAGGCAACTTGTCAATGGGTTATGGTGTTACTCTTAGCAAGAATCAGTGTACTAATACAACTGATGAGCGAAAGAGAATGAATGAAGTTCCATACGCTTCGGCTATTGGATCTATCATGTACGCTATAATTTGTACTAGACCCGACGTCTCGTATGCTTTGAGCATGACGAGTCAATACCAATCTGATCCTGGTGAGAACCATTGGATGGTAGTCAAGACAATCCTTAAGTACTTAAGAAGGACTATGGATGCGTTCTTGGTCTTTGGAGGGATGGAAGAAGATCTCATTGTAAGAGGTTACACAAATGCTAGCTTCCAAACCGACAAGGATGATTTCTGATCGCAGTCGAGATTTGTGTTTATGCTTAACGGAGGTGCAATTTGTTGGAAGAGTTCCAAGCATAGTACCATAGCCGATTCTACAACCGAGGCCGAATATATAGCAGCATCCGATGCAACTAAGGAGGCAGTTTGGATCAAGAAGTTCATTAGTGACTTGGAAGTTGTTCCAAGTATCACTAATCCGATATTGTGAAGCAAAGGAACCAAGGTCACATCAGCGATCCAAATATAAACTTAGACGTTTCCATCTCATTCGGAAGTTCATTGATCGAGGAGACGTTAAGATATGCAAAGTATCAACCGATGATAACATTGGGGATCCTCTTACAAAGCCCCTCGTACAAGCAAAGCATGATGGTCATGTGAGGTCCATGGGTATACGATACATAGATGGAGCCTAGTGCAAGTGGGAGATTGTTGGTGTAGTGCCCTAGGCGTTTAGTTATGTTTGACTTATAACTTAAACCGCTATGTAATTGTCTTTATCATTTATTATAGAGAAAGTTTATTTGGTTCATTATACGTTTGCATGTTTATTATATTGAACTGCACCCCTAGTTATTAGGAATAACTAGTATAAGTTAGTAGTGGATAATCATGGAGATGATTATATGCATGTGATGCACATTACACTTATGGATACTTGCTAGAGAACAAGTATTGGACATGACCTACCGATGAGATTTGTGACATGATCAATAGTCATATGTGTTATGATTAAATATCATGATAGTCATGTCATTGAATCCTTTGAACCTGAGATTATCATCGTCTTCCACATGATGAACATTGTGTTTGATATAGTCTAACACTATCTCTAATCGGATAGCAATAAGGGCTATGTTGACACGATTGGATTCTTGTAGGGAAGAATGATAAGTCAAGATGGGATTTGTCCCTCTCGTTGAGAGAGATGTTTGCTTGGGCCCCTCGATGAATGATGTTGATGAAATGTATGGCCACACTCAAATGATTTGATAGAGATCAAATGTATTTGTATTATCAACATATTCGGAATCGAGAAAGCATTAAACATGTGAGGTTACATAGACCATGACTCATGTTCAATTTGACATCATGGACAAAGGGATTGTGACATTTGATTATCAAGGAATCAAGCTTTGATGTTATATTTAATTGGGTGGACATAATGACTTGCTAGAAGTCACTTATGTCTTGTGAGGATGATGTTTCAACTCACTACCAACATAAAATATAATTCTTAAAGGGTCACACACAAAAGAACGGATTAAAAATGACTTAATTGTGGAATTCTGGGGTCAGGGGACGACTCGTCCCCTATGGGACGACTCATGCCCAAGGGGGACGACTCGTTCCCACTTGGCCCAACTATTCCCCAAGGCAGGGACGAATCTATCAGAGAGCATCCATTAAGGGAAGACTCGTACCCCTTGGTACGACTCGTGCTCACGAGTCGTGCCCCTGGGGACGACTCATCCTGGCGGCACTGGAAACCCGTTTTGGCTTGGAAAAAGGACTCTTTTCCCTAAGAGTTAGGGATTTATACCATGTATAAATAGAATCCTTTTGCCCCATCCATAGGGGATGAAAATTAGAGTTTATGAAACACTAATTAGTTGATTTTGATTACGAATCAAAGATCAAAATCCATAGATTCTTTCTACCAAAAAGCCATTGATTGTTGAATATTGATTCAACAATCGGGGATCATCAAGCAATCCAACAAGAAGAGTTCTTGGTCCGTTCACGTGTGGATTACCGATAGAGGGTGATTACTTTATCACCAAAAGCTTGAAGTCTTCGATCGTTGACATCACCAAGTAAGAACAAGGAGAAGATCAAAACCTTCAAAAACGGTTTTGAGATTCGTTTTGTGATTCGTTTTGAAGATCCGTTTTGAAACAAATATAATCGCATTAAGGTATATAAATCCTATTTCATATATATTTCTAATCTCTTCATGCTAAACGGATCATAGGGCTAGGGCTTTGTTATTTTTCAAAGTTCTTCCGCTACGTTTGTAACCCCAAAATTCAACAGATTTGACCGCTGAGCAAGAAGCAGAAATGGCTTGTAAGAATGCTGATCCCCCGGCGTTGATAAAGGCCAAGTGATGGGCAGCCAAGACCTCGGCCATAGACCAGAGGCAAACTGACGCCACCCGTCGTCAAGTTATCTTGGCCACCAAGGAGGTCGTTGCTGTCCCATTCAAGTCGGCCGGAGAGGCCGTTGACGAGGAGGCCTCGAGAGGCCAAGAAAAACAACTGACCGAGGGGCATAGCCCCAAATTCCAACTGTTGAAGCTGTAGGTGTTAGTGCCCTAGGCCTATAGAGATAGACTTATTTGTAATGTCATTATTCATTTATATAAGAGATTGTTATCATTTTTATTATTATATATGTTTGCATGTTTACTTTAATAATCGTGTCCCTAGTACTTAAGAAGCACTAGTATGAAGTTTAATGGATAATCATGTGATGATTATATGCATATGGATGCACATTAAATTCATGGGTACTTGTTAGAGAACAAGGTACTAGACTTGACCCATTATGAGATTTATGTCATGGTCGAATGTCATAATTAAATCTCATATAGTTATATCATTGATATCCTTTGACCTGAGATTATCATTGTCTTCCACTCGATGAATATTATGTTTGATATAGTTTAACGTTGTCTTTAACCGGATAACAATAAGGGCTATTATTGGCATGATAGAATTCTTGTTGGGAAGAATGATAAGTCAAGATGGAATTTTGTCCCTCGTAAAGAGAGATGTTGCTAGGCCACTCGTAATAAGATTGATGATGTACATGGCCATGTCCGAATGAATTAATGTGATTAATTACCCTCGATTGATCAATTTACTTAGTAACGAGAAAGCATTGAAAGATATGAGTTGACGTGGACCATGACTCATGTTCAATATAACATCGTGTGACAATGGGATTGTGATATGTTCTATGTAGGAAATCGAACTTGATATTATATTATTTGGGAAGGCATGATGGCTTGCTAGAGTTCGCTCATGTCTTATGAGGATCGATGTGATCGAACTCATTGCCAACATAATATAGTCATATGGGGTCACACGCATCGAACGAATTGTCAAAAATGAAGAATATGGACTTTTTGTACACAGGGGACGACTCGTCCCCAGGCCAGAACCAATTATTCCCTTGGCCTGGGACGAGTGTATCTGAGGGAGTGTCCTGAGGGACGACTCGTGCCCATGGGGACGAGTCGTGCCCTGGGTTTGTACCAACTATTCCCCTTAAGGGGGATGAATGTATCAGAAGCATTGTGGAAGGGGACGACTCGTGCCCTGGGGGACGAGTCATCCCGTCGGCGCTGGACTGATACGTAATTGACTTAAAATTAGGGTTTTCTCGAAGGGAAAATATTTATGAATGATTGTATAAGAAGGTTATATAATTTAGTGGGAGTATTTATGAAACACGGTATTTAAATCTCTTAAATGAAATAGGTACTTATATGTGTTCATATTTGTTGCATATCTTTGTAGATCAATGGCTGTAAACACTAATCAAACTCTGTCACTACGATCATTCCTTGAGAAGGACAAGTTAGAAGAGAATGGCAACAACTATGTGGATTGAATCCGTAGTTTGAGAATTGTTCTCAAACAGGAAAGGAAGTTGTACATTCTCGATGGACCCATTCCACCCGAGCCTGCTGCTAATGCAACTCAAGCTGAAAAGGATCAACATAAGAAGCATATGGATGATTCTATTGATGTTGGTTGTTTGATGCTCGCTACCATGTGTAAGGCCCTTCAGAAGGACCTTGAACACATGGATGCTTATGATTTGGGAAATCATTTGAAGGAAATGTTCTAGTTGCAAGCACGTTAGGAAAGGTTTGACACCATGAAGGCTCTTCATTCATGCAAGATGATTGAAGGACAACCTGTTGGGCCTCATGTGTTGAAAATGAAGGATCACCTCGAACATCTTGAGAGGCTTGGATATCCTATCCAGTTGGAACTGGCTACGGATATGATATTGCATTCACTCTCAGAAAGTTATAATCAGTTTGTTATGAATTATAACATGAATGGGATGAATAAATCTCTGTCTGAATTGCATGGAATGCTTAAGAATGCAGAAAACAATATCGCCAAGAAAACCAATCAAGTGTTGATGTGAATAAAGGAAAGGGGTTCAAGAAAACCAAGGTTAAAGCAAAAGTTTCTAAATCGGAGGCAAAGGTTGCCGTTGTTGAGAAGCCTCAACCCAAATCCCAAAAGGATGCGGTTTGCTACCATTGCAAGGAAACTGGGCATTGGAGGCGTAACTGCAAAGCTTATCAGGAAGGACTGAAGAAGAAGGGCAATGAGATTGCCATGACTTCAGGTATCTATGTGATAGATATTCTACTTTCTACTTCTAGTTCTTGGGTATTAGATACCGGATGTGGATCTCACATTTGCCTAAATGTGCAGGGACTAAAGAATAGAAGGTCGCTCAAAGAAGGTGAAGTAGACCTACGTGTTGGAAATGGAGCAAGAGTTGCTGCATTAGCCGTAGGGACTTATGAAGTCGCTTTACCTAGTGAACTAATATTAGTTTTAAATAATTGCTATTATGTTCCGGATTTGAGCAGAAATATTATTTCAATTTCTTGTTTAGACAATGAAGGTTATAGTTTTCTTATTAAGAATAAGAAATTTTCCATTTATTTGAATGATATGCTTTATTGTATTGCACATTCTTTTAATGGACTTTATGTCTTAGATGTTGAAAATGTCTATCATGTAAATAGGAAATCTAAACCAAACAATGTGAACAACACATTTAAATAGCATTGCCGTCTTGGTCACATAAATGAGAAACGCGTCTCTAAACTCCATAAAGATGGATATTTAGACTCATATGATTATGAATCATATGATGTTTGCGAATCTTGTTTATTGGGCAAGATGACTAAGACACCTTTTACTAAGAGTAGTGAAAGGGCTAGTGATTTGTTGGCTCTCATACATACTGATGTATGTGGACCAATGAATAGCATTGCTAGGGGAGGATTTCGGTACTTCATAACGTTCACTGATGACTTATCTAGATATGGCTATGTCTATCTGATGAAGTACAAAAGTGAAGCATTTGAGATATTTAGAATATTTCAAAATGAAGTACAAAATCAACTTGGCAAAACTATTAAAACACTTCGATCCGATCGAGGTGGTGGATATTTAAGCCAAGAATTTGATGATCATCTTAAAAGTTGTGGAATTGTTTCAGAACTTACTCCAGCCAGAACACCACAATGGAATGGTGTGTCCGAGAGGAGAAATCGAACTCTATTGGATATGGTTCGATCGATGTTGAGTCAAGTTAACCTTCCTATTTCGTTTTTGGGGACATGCACTGGAAATAGCTGCTTTCACACTTAATAAGGTCCCTACTAAATCGGCTCCTAAGACCCCACATGAGATGTGGCATGGAAGAAAACCTAGTTTATCTTTCATGAAGATTTGGGGATGTGAAGCTTATGTAAAGAAATTGGTTTCTGAAAATAAGCTTGCACCCAGATCCGATAAATGTATTTTCGTTGGTTATTCTAAGAAAACGAAAGGATATCAATTTTACAACCGATCCGAGAACAAAGTGTTTGTTGCTTGCACGCGGGGTCTTAGCCTGATGGTTAGAGTTCATGGCTTCCAACCTGGAGGTCATGGGTTCGATTCCCCCACCAGTGGTTAGAGGGAATGACATTGCCCTCCCTAGCATAGCTAGGCGCCTCTGTGAAGTGCATCAAGGGGGGAGCGGTGAAATGTGTTGATCCCCTAAAAAAAAGGGAAAAAGAAGAAAAAAAAGTGTTTGTTGCTCGACATGGTGTCTTTTTAGAGAAAGAGTTTCTCTCTAAAGAAACTAGTGGGAGTAAAATTGATCTTGAAGAAATTCAAGAACCCGAAAATGACAAGGAACCAATAGTAGAGACGGAACCAAATTCACAAGCTGTTGTGGAACTGGTTCAAGATACACAAGTTCTTCGCAGATCGGATAGAATACGATCCGAACTTGAGAGATATGGATTTCTCATGACGGAAAGTAACGAAGTAGAAATCATTGAGAATGATGAACCTACTTCCTATCAAGAGGCGATGTCCACTCCTGATTCGGACAAGTGGCTAGGAGCCATGGAATCCGAGATCAAATCCATGTACGATAATCAAGTTTGGAACTTGATTGATCCACCTGAAGGTGTAAAAACCATAGGGTGCAAGTGGGTTTTCAAAAAGAAAACCGACATGGATGGGAAGATACATATTTACAAGGCTAGGCTTGTTGCTAAGGGGTATAGGCAGATTCATGGCGTTGACTATGATGAAACCTTTTCGCCCGTAGCAATGCTTAAGTCTATTAGAATCTTAATTGCCATAACCGCATATTATGACTATGAGATATGGCAAATATACTTTTTATTTTTATTTTTTTATTTATTTTTGTATTTTTTTTATTTATTTTTATTTTTTAATTTAATTAATTTATTTATTTATTTATTTTTATTTTTTTTCACGATAACATATGATGATTCATGTTAGCCGACCCCAAATTATTTTGGGACTAAGGCTTTGTTGTTGTTGTTGTTGTTGTTGTATGTAAATTGCAGAGATCCATTTATGGATTGAAGCAAGCTTCGAGGAGTTGGAATATATGTTTTGATGAATCAGTCAAAGAGTTTGGCTTCATAAAAAACGAAGATGAGCCTTGTGTATACAAGAAAATAAGTGGGATCATAGTACTATTTCTGGTATTATATGTCGATGGCATCTTGCTCATTGAAAACAATGTTCCTGCACTTGAGACTGTCAAGTCCTGGTTAGGAAAATGTTTTTCAATGAAAGATATGGGTGAAGTGGCTTATATCCTTGGTATCAAGATCTACATAGATAGATCAAGAAGGATGATTGGTTTATGTCAAAGTACATATATTGACAAGGTCCTTAGAAGATTCCGTATGAAAAATTCTAAGAGAGGGAACTTGCCAATGGGACATGGCATTACTCTTAGAAAGACTCATTGTCCTAAGACAAATGATGAGCGAAAGAGGATGAGTGATATTCCATATGCTTCGGCAATTGGGTCTATCATGTATGCCATGTTATGTACTAGACCTGATGTCTCGTATGCTCTGAGCATGACGAGTAGATACCCGATCGATCTGGTGAGAACCATTGGATAGCAGTCAAGAATATCCTTAAGTACTTGAGAAGAACTAAGGATGTATTCTTGGTATTTGTAGGAATGGAAAATGATCTGGTTGTAAAGGGTTACACAGATGCAAGCTTTCAAACTGACAAAGATGACTTTAGATCGCGATGCAGGTTTGTGTTTATGCTAAATGGAAGTGTTGTTTGTTGGAAGAGTTCCAACCAAAGCATTATTGCTGATTCTACAACCGAAGCCGAATACATAGCAGCATCGGATGCGGCTAAGGAGGCGGTTTGGATCAAGAAGTTCGTTAGTGACTTAGAAGTCGTTTCGAGTATCACTAACCCGATAGAGCTTTATTGTGACAATAATGGTGCTATTGCCCAAGCAAAAGAACCAAGGTCACATCAACAATCCAAACACATTTTGAGATGTTTCCACCTCATTCGAGAAATCTCTGAAAGGGAGGACGTCAAGATATGCAAGGTACCTACGGATGACAACATTGCGGACCCTCTCACCAAGCCTTTACCACAATCTAAACATGATGGTCATGTTAGGTCCATGGGTATAAGATACATGAATGATTGGGCCTAGTGCAAGTGGGAGACTGTAGGTGTTAGTGCCCTAGGCCTATAGAGATAGACTTATTTGTAATGTCATTATTCATTTATATAAGAGATTGTTATCATTTTGATTATTATATATGTTTGCATGTTTACTTTAATAATCGTGTCCCTAGTACTTAAGAAGCACTAGTATGAAGTTTAATGGATAATCATGTGATGATTATATGCATATGGATGCACATTAAATTCATGGGTACTTGTTAGAGAACAAGGTACTGGACTTGACCCATTATGAGATTTATGTCATGGTCGAATGTCATAATTAAATCTCATATAGTTATATCATTGATATCCTTTGACCTGAGATTATCATTGTCTTCCACTCGATGAATATTATGTTTGATATAGTTTAACGTTGTCTTTAACTGGATAACAATAAGGGCTATTATTGGCATGATAGGATTCTTGTTGGGAAGAATGATAAGTCAAGATGGAATTTTGTCCCTCGTAAAGAGAGATGTTTGCTAGGCCACTCGTAAGTAAGATTGATGATGTACATGGCCATGTCCGAATGAATTAATGTGATTAATTACACTCGATTGATCAATTTACTTAGTAACGAGAAAGCATTGAACGATATGAGTTGACGTGGACCATGACTCATGTTCAATATAACATCGTGTGACATTGGGATTGTGATATGTTCTATGTAGGAAATCGAACTTGATATTATATTATTTGGGAAGGCATGATGGCTTGCTAGAGTCCGCTCATGTCTTATGAGGATCGATGTGATCGAACTCATTGCCAACATAATATAGTCCTATGGGGTCACACGCATCGAACGAATTGTCAAAAATGAAGAATATGGACTTTTTGTACACAGGGGACGACTCGTCCCCAAGCCAGAACCAACTATTCCCTTGGCCTGGGACGAGTGTATCTGAGGGAGTGTCCTGAGGGACGACTCGTGCCCATGGGGATGAGTCATGCCCATAGGGACGACTCGTGCCCTGGGTTTGTACCAACTATTCCCCTTAAGGGGGACGAATGTATCTGAAGTATTGTGGAAGGGGACGACTCGTGCCCTGGGGGATGAGTCGTCCCGTCGGCACTAGACTGATATGTAATTGACTTAAAATTAGGGTTTTCTCGAAGGGAAAATATTTATAACGTATAAATACAAACCCTTGGTTGCCCTAGCAGTCATACTCACGTTTTGGGTTTAGAGAAACACAAAAGAGAGAGATTTTCAATTGTGAATTGAGAAATCAAAACACCAATTCCATATTTCTTCATTGATTGAAAGGAGTTTCAATCAAAGGATCTAGCAATCCACCTAGAATTGTTCTAGGGTTCGTTCACCGCGTGGATACACATAGAGGATCTTCGCCAATCAAGATCTAACGTTCGTGATTCAAGAATCATTCATCGAGGATTCACTAGTTAATCAATCTGGAGTTGGAACGCGTTTATCAATGACAAAAGCACACAAGGTTGGTATTTCTATTTCATACTTCTTAATTAATCATCTAGAACGGATCCTAGGCTCCGGGTTTTCGAGTTAATTTGCATTCTTCCGCTGCGCATGGACCCTCGAAACCCAACAGAAGCCAAGGGGCAAATTGATCCACCGGCTGCCAAGGAGACGGACCTCGTCCATAGGTCTTCAGGCCAGAAGAGGCCACATTCTGGTGCTACTGATGGGGAACCCTCCTCAAAGAGGGCTGCTGATGCTTCCTCATCCCAAAGGCTCACTCCTCATACCATCAAGAATTATACAGAGGTCGAGGAGCTAGCCCGACAACTTGCCCTCAGGCCAACTCTTAAAGGCTAGGCCGAGCTGTCGTTCGAAGGGCCATAGACGAGGAGCTTCTTGAGAATCTAATAAAGGCCAAGCATAGCAAGGAAAATATGGCCAATAGGAAAGGCCTGATGATAGCTGAGGTAATTCCCTCGTCCTTTCCTTCTCGTACTTTGCTTACTTGGTACTTTTACTGATGTTGCTTTCTTATGTCGTAGCTTTCTACCATGGTCGCCTACGAGAACATTCACAATAAGGCCGTGGACGAGCATATCGCAAAGCTCAAGGCTCGACTAGGTGAAGGAGAGGCCCACATGGCCGCAGCTACTGGTTCATTGAAGGCAATGGGAGAAGAGCTGGAGGAGGCCAAGGTGCACGCCGAGGAAGCCCTCCAGCTCAAAGATGCCAAGATAGCCGAGCTGGAAAAGCTCCAGGCCGAGATGATGAAGAAGGGCGAGGGGGCTGAGGCTGCACGGCTGAAGCTGGAGGCAAGCATTCCTTCGAAGGAAGAGGATGCCATTGCCTGGTTCAAGGACAGCTCGGCCTTCACTGATGTTGTCAATGACAAAACAGTCACCATGTTCATGGATGGCTACATGCATCTGGCCCGGCGTCTCATGGTGGACACCTCCCATGGCCTAGATCTGGCCTTCATTGCTCGTCTCAATTGCTAGGACGGGTACGATGAGGCTGCTCGGTCTCTCCACAATGTAGTCCCTTTCTCAGAATATGCTTTAGGGGTGATTGCCGAGCAGGATGCTCAGGCAGGCCGAGAAGCCTGGATTCCTCTGTCCGTTGATCCTGACAATATTAATGATTTAATTGAGAATATCAAGGACGAGATGGATGTGGAGATAGAGGGGACAAATATTGAGGAGCCAGTCAACGAGGAAACTCGAATTGACGCTCAAACTGAACAAGTCACTCTTCCTTCCATCGACGCCGAGACGGAGGCCTTCTTAGGGGAGCCTTTCACCGGCGAGCGTACTTAGGATTTTTTCTATTTTGATGTAATAGCATAGGTGTGAATGTGTGCCCAAATTTTTGTTTGTTGGATTCACGCGAGTTTGAAGACATCCGATTTAATTTGAAAAACGGAGTCGCCACGCCATTTTGATTTCCTCAAAACTTTGAAAAAAGGATTTTTATGGGTTCTGAGGTTAAGTTACCCCTTGGGAAGAACGGATCGTCGTTCACCCAAGGTGCCTTGCCGAAACAAGTCTCCCAAGATCCCATTAATCGTGCTTGCTTGCGTGCTTTCTTGTGTGCATGTGTTTGAAAATAAAGGGGAGGGAATGTCCCAAGTTGTCTTCCGGACGTACAAACCATTTGTTGGTTGTCGCTCAGGATTTCTTGGATTTTATGTATTCGGGATTATGATCCCGTCCTCATCTTAGACTTGTGATCATCACATTTTTGGACCTTGGGACTTGCGTGATCGGGAGAATGACTCCCTTTATAGTCAAAGATGAGGTTCTTTAGAAAAGGAGGGTCCTTAGCCCATCAATCCTATGCTTTAAGATGGTCGAGCTCGTATAGATGCTTCATACTCATCTTAAGTGATAATCGAAAATATAGGGTTCAAAGGTGTCCCTTTCTAAAGAGATTATGAAACATTTATGGAAGGAACGATGTAAAGATAGGATCTTTTACACCGGTCCGTTCCGAGGTTACTAATGGGGACATGGGGGAATGCATGTAAAAATGACATTTTTAATGAAAAGATGACATTTTTGGGTTGCAAAGGATGCATTTTGATTTAAAGAAATGTTCTTTAATTTGCAAAGGATGCATTTTGATTTAAAGAAATGATCTTTATTTGCAAAGGATGCATAAAGACATGATTTTTATGCAAATGATGCATTTTTAAAGAAATTGGTGTTTGAATATGCAAAGGATGCATGAAGATTGTATTTTGAAAAGCATAGGATGCTTAATTTAGGATAAAAATATGATCTTTAATGCAAATGATGCTTGAAAAAGGATTTGAATGCAAAGGATGCATTTTTATTGTAAAGATTGAATTTTTACATGCAAAGGATGCATGAAGATGACATTTTTATGGAAAAATGGGGTTTTTAGGTGCAAAGGATGCACCTTTGATTCAAAGATTACATCTTTAATGGCAAAGGATGCCTAATGCATGCAAAGGGGGAAAGGGGGATAAAGATATGATCTTTAACTATGAATGCCAAATCCCAAGCGAGATAGAAGCAATATATGAATGCAATGAGCAAGTATGATCACATAAAGCAATTTAAGATGCAAGGTTAGGGCGTGCGAGGTTACCAATGGCTTCCTTCTTCTTTGGACGGAGCTAGGAGGGGGACTTGATCTTGGGATCTTCAAGGAGGAGGGAGGTAGCTTCTTGGCCTTCTTCTTCACCTTCTTGGACTTCCAGCAGCTCCTTGGGAGGATTTCTTCGTAATATGAGAGTATTGTGCTCCTTTTTTTCGTTTTTTTCAAATGGATAGAGGAGGGCTCTATTTATAGGCAGTCTGGAAATCGCCAATGAAGCCGTGCGGCTAGGGACCGCGAGCTAATGCAGCAGTGCGGCATTATCCCTTGTGACTCAGCATTTCTAGAACCATGCAAGGTGGCAATATCTAGAAGCTTCCTCCCAATTAAGAAAAACGTGTTTCTTAATTGGGAAGGCTCCTTTTCAGCCTTTTATTCAATTTGGAACTGTTCCGGAATATTTCCGGAACACTAGGAAGGTCCGGGGAATTACCGGGAAACTTACCGAAATTGCCGGGAAATTTAACCGGAAGGCATGAGCCAGATTTGGGTACTTACAGAAGCCCCTCGGCAACGTCACTTGCAAGGCGAGTGGGGTTGTCGATAGAAAAGGATCCGATCTGGCGAATGCCGAGACAGATTGAGAGACCGAGGTGGTCGAGTGGCTGAACCTCTGGAAGGCTACCTACGTATCCCGGAGGAATCAAGCCAGGCCGTAGTTCGGAATAGATCCGCTGAGGAATGGAGAAGAGAAACTGGTCTCTTGCTGGGGAAGTAAAAGAAAATGACCTAGGAGGTCAAGCAATTGATCCTACTGGGGATATGCTAGGAGTGACCGATGTGGTCAGATATCTGAACCTCTATGAGGGATTACTTCATCGCTGATGAGTGACGAAGGAACAGGGTGACCAAAGTGGTCGGATGGCTGGACCTTTTATAAAAGGCTACCTACGTATCCCGGAGGAATCAAGCCTTGATCGTAGTTCAAGCATCACTAGATAGTTAGGAACGATGTCTAGGATCCTTGAAGGTTTTGACAATTAATGGAGGCTGTCACCTGGGGAAACTAGAGCTTACGTCACTATCGAGGAGATAGAGGTAGCTAAAGTTTGAGAGAAACTTGAGTGTACGTCACTATCTGGGATAGAGGTAGCTTAAGTTTAGAGAACTTAGCATACGTCACTATCCGGGATAGAGGTAGCTTAAGTTTAGAAGAACTCGAGCATACGTCACTATTCGGGATAGAGGTAGCTTAAGTTAAGAGGAACTCGAGCATACGTCACTATCCGGGATAGAGGTAGCTTAAGTTAAGAGGAACTCGAGCATACGTCACTATCCGGGATAGAGGTAAGCTAAGTTTAGAGTTTTGACAATTCGGAGGTTGTCACCTAGCATTATCCCGTTATAACGGAATTAACGGAGGCGACTGGGAAGAAAGCTCAATTGCTTAGGAGATAAGGGATATCTTCTGAAAAAAATGTTATCTTAGTTAAAAGATAACGGGAATTGCATGCCCAAGTGGAAGGTCCAGGGGCAGGATTGTAATTTTCTGCTCAGAGCGAATGAGGCCGCCCGGCATGAGATGGAGAAAAAGAAGCCGTACGGCTAGAAGCTTGATTTTTCCAGATTATTTAAAACAGATTTGAACGGGCATTGGGCATTATTGCCGCCCAAGAGCTGCCGAGGAAGAGAGAGAAGAGGGAGAGAATTTCTGCAAAAAATTCTTCAATTCCCTTTGCTTCTATCGATTGGAATGGATCCGGAGGGCAATCCTATACCGAGGCAAGCAAGAAAAAACATCTCCGCGGCTGCGAGAAGGAGGAGGAAAGAGCTCGTTCGGACGGAGAGAAAGTATGACTTTCTTACGCCTCCGTCGGAGCTTTACCCGGGAAGAAGAGAGCATAAATCTACGAACCCGCGTCCGGTTGGGGTAAGCGCTCTTATTTGGCTCGATTCAATATATTTTGATTGAGTATTGATTGACTTAGGGCTTGACCCGAATTTTAAGAATTTTCTAGGATTTTCCTAGGATTTTTGAATGACTTTGAGACATTGACGATGAACCTATGAGGCTAAGAATATGCAATGTGCAATTTGTTTGACAAAAATAATGGGAATGACCCACTTTTTTCTCGAAAATAAAATAAGAATGATAATTGTCTAAAGTGAGACGGAGTTCTTGCATGTGCTAGAACTAGGTCAAAATTTTGATTATCAAGATTTTTGGAAGATGAAAATGATTCATGCATGCCATTTTTGAAAGAATAATGTTTATGTGCAAAGAATTGTGAAAATTGTGATTTTGTGCTTTAGGAAAGCAATGGGACTTGACATGACGTGTTTCAAGTGATGAAAAACGTGTTTTTTTTCATGCAAAGGATGCTAGAAAAATTTTTTATGAATGCTTTTCTTTTGAAAACATGTGCACTTTTTGAATATATGCATGCTTTTGAAAATGATGAAGGACTGACACATTTCTTTTGAGTTCTTCCTACAGGAGAACAAATCCAGGGGACCTTCTGAGATCGCAGTCAGGCTTTGGCAGAGGATGCCAGATTTCGAGAAGAATGGGGCGAACCCCAAGCAGCTGGTGCGGGCTATCGGCCTAGATTCATTCATTGAGGCTATCGGCAGGGGGATCCACATCACGTCTAAGAGCAAGGGCTTGATCCAGGCCCTATCTGAGTTTTGGTGGGATAGCACTCATAGCTTTCATCTGAGCTGGGGAGAGCTGACAGTGACTCCCGCTGATTTCACGGCTATCACTGGTCTACAGTTCACTGGGAGGCCCGTGACTTGGAGAGACCACATTACAGCTGAGGAGTTCAGAGATTTGGTCGGGTTTGAGTTGATTCCCAAGGGGCTTGGAATGGAGACGCGGAATGTCGAGGTGGCAGTCCAGAACTGCATACGGGACTTTGCCGTTAGCGACGTGACTGCCCAGCAGCTGGCTAGAGCCTTCGTGTGGTTGATGCTGTCGGTCACCATTTTTGCTAATTCTGGGACACTGGCCATGACTATCCTCCTCGACTCTCTGGAGGATCTTGATGGGATAGGTACGGTCTCTTGGGGAGAGGCCGGATTGGCGGAGCTCTACTTCTCTTTGGACATGTACAGTCGGAACAAGGCTGCTTCCATGGACTGCTTTTCATTTGCCCTCGAGGTAGTCCCTCTTTCTTTTCTTGTCTTGAGACTTTTATGAAAGAGAAATGACTCTTTTGATGTTTTGGACATGCAGGTCTGGTTCTGTGAGGTGATCAGGTTCTTTCCGTGGAACCAACAGAGCGATATCACCATCTTCCCTGCTATGGTTCGCTGGAGGGGAGATGCTAGGGATAAGTTCACGGGAAAGACCCGGATCACTTTTGATTATAAGATGGTGAGGCCGGTTATCAACAGGGATGAGCCTGACGGAGTGGACTTCTACCCTTGGGGCAGGTATCCGAAGATCTTGCTGGGAGAGGCCGTTGAGGCGACGAGGCAGCGGAGATGGCTGACAGGGCTGACATGTGATGTCATATATTTGGGGGACCGTTTCTCGAGACAGCATGGCCATGTCCCTCCATTGGACGCCATTACTCCCCATGATCCTCCAGCACGGAAGCTGATCCGAGGATTGGCGAGCATGAGATAGCTAGGTACCGAGCAGGCGTGGCGGCGAGGAGTACTTTGACATGGATACTCCCTACGCCGTGTTTGTGGAGCGGCGGCGAGGACGCCACGAGAAGATAGTGAAGGCGGCGGTCACTCGGGGATATGGGGAGGATGAGCCTCTTGACCCGTCGATCCCTCCTGCGCATCTGTCCTATGTGGTCCATGGAGTTTCGAGGAGGATGAGGATTCTGTCCCGATACTAGGGAGCCCCGGTATACCACTGCCGCCTGGACAAAGACTGTAAGTATACTTTTAGGGTCTTTCCCTTTTTCATCTTTCTTTGCTTTTTGCAATTCCGCGATTTTCTGAGATTTTTCTCCTCTTTTTCTCGGGTTCCGGCTCGCACTTATGATAAGTGGCCGGTCAAAGGGAATAGGGGTTGGAAGGACATGTGCCGGTCTCTTCGAGGAAGCGCTGCGCTTCAAAGCGGCGGCGGATGCACAGGAGCCCGGGCGCAAGAGACGGCATGTCGGGGGCACAGCGTCTACCTCATCGGCCTCGGAGTACTCTTCCAGTGCCATGCCTCGGGGGCGGGGACCCAACGCTGACATTCTGGAGCAGCTGGCTGAGTACGGACACGATAATGTCCATTTGTCTGATGTGAGCGACCATGAGGACTTGATGAGGGAGGCTAGCGTCTACGAGCTGAGCAGCGATGAGGAGGAAGAAGAGTCGGAGGCCTAGGAGGTCTCTAGAATGGATTTAGGAACAAAACAAACAATGGACAAATTTTATGCACACTTTGTTTATTTTTTGCTTTATTTGGGCGCCGATGGGGCGAATACATTGTAGTAATGCTTTATTTACTTTCCTAATTTATGCTTTTTAAATTTGCATATTATCTGAGCCTCGGGGCAGCTTTTTGCTTGGAATTGGGGCTGAAACTGGGCCAAAATGATTTATAATGGTATATAAATGCTTGAATGGCTTCTGGACATGTTTTCGTACAGGTTTTGGTTGAAAAAGTGGGGTGAAAACTCCCTTGGGCAGCAACTTGGTTGCTGCAGAATTTTTTTTCTGCAGATGGCTAATGTAGCCGTGCGGTTTTGTCCAGAGGGCAAATGAAGCCGTGCGGCTCACAGTTCTCCGAACTGGTTATTTTCTGAATAAAAGCAAGGCTTGGCCATTTCATTTCATTTTCACTCTAGACTTGTCCCAATTGTTCCCAGAGCACATTTTGGACTTAAAGACACCATCTTTGGTCATCTTGCAATGGAGAAGCCCGTCAGATTGCAAAAGGGGGAAGCGAGACCGTTTTCTGTCCGATCTTCAATCTTGGGTGAAGTATAACTTCCAATCTCACAAGGGGCTGCTTGATTCTTCCTTCAAGATCAAGTCTTTATGGCATTTGAGGGATCTCCCGCCCGATTGGGACCTTTTGAGAGCAGCAGCAAGGTTTTGGGACGTCCGGAGACATGTTTATTGCTTTTCTTACAACGAGCTTGTCCCAATGCATGAAGACTTCCGAGCCTTGATTGGGTGTCCTGAGATTGAGGCTATATCTATTCCGCTGATCGGAGACGTGCCGGTGGCGGTAAAGCTTGCATCTTTTCTGCAGATTTCTTTGGAAGAGGCTGAGGGGATGATGATAGCCCCGGATAGGATTGACCTTTCTGATATCCCGGGCAGGTTTGGGTCTCCGGCTATGGCTGCGACCACGGTGGCTATGGATGCTTTCATTCTCTGCATATTTTCTGCTTTGTTCACCACTGAGCCTGTGGGGATCTGTCATGGTGGTCTCTTGGACATGGTCGAGAGGCTGCGGGGCTGGGAAGGACATCGTCCCATTGGTTTTGGGAGAGACACTTCATGGCATTGATAGGATGGCTAGGGAGACCATTTCATGAGGTGCAGGAGTCCAGTGTGCGACTTTGTGGGCTGCAGGAGAGGCTCGGGGCTTTGCCGGGGCTTTGCCGACTCGGTGCCCTTGGGTGATTTCTCGGAGAGGTGCACCGAGGCAACAGGACCGGGGTAGGCGGGAGGCGACGATGGCTAGGCTATCCACTTCGGACATTCGTTGGTGGATACCTCATTGGAGGTTGCGGACCCGGGAGGATATTTCGGGAGTCTTATCTTTGTGAGGGTTCCGGGGTTCGCTGGTCGTCCTTCTACATTCCTGCTTGGTATCCGAGGCAATTTGGGGCATTACGGGAGCCATTGAGCGATTGGGAGGACATCCGGACCATGGAGGTGATGCCATTGGACATGAGAGATCCGGCCCGGCTTCTCATTTTCTCGAGGGCTTGGACATATCTTGCTTTCCCACCCGGGGCTATCTTCGGGAGCGGGAAGAGCACCATCTTGACCACTGTCTACTTGGGGTAGTACGAGAGGGAAATGGGAGCGACTTAGGTCATTTTGGGGGAAAGACGTCAGGCTTTATTGGGAGCTGACTGCGACTCGAGTAGGACTCTGAGGGAGACTGAGGCTAAGGCGAGTCGCCATAACCAGTCGGGTGACCTGATCGGGGATATGGAGGCTCGATACAAGAGATTGCCCGAGGTCGCTCCTTTGACTGAGGCTCAGAGGGAGGAAGTGCGGACTCGTGCTCGTGTAGAGAGGGCACTTATTGACACGGGTTTGATAGAGGCTCCAGTGAGGATACCGGAGATCGGGATAAGGGATACCGACCTTATAGAAAAGAAGAGAAAGAAAATTTGACGGGGTCGAGGTAAAGGGAAGAAGACCCAAGAAGACTCAGCGAATGACGACTGACAGATCTTTTCTTAGGATTCCCTTATTGCCATTTTGCAAATACATTAGTTTATTTAGGCATTTTTTTGTATTTTAGATCTTTGTAGCAAGTTAGCAGAGTCAAGAGTAGACCGTGCTTGAACTCATCAAGAAGTTTTTAACTTGTAATGAACAAGAAATATTATCTTAGAAATTAATCAAGACACATTTCATGGAATTCAAATGTCTTATTGATTGGGACCCATTTTATGAAAACTGAAATACCCTTTATTATTTAGGACGCACTTCATGGAAGCTTGATTGTCCTTTTTATTGTTTAGATCGAACCATATATGGCTGCCTACGTTCCCCTTTTACAAGAAAGACTAAGGGGCTCAGGTCTTCGTAGTTCATTCTGGTGAACTATATTTTTTTTTTCTATTTTTTATGTGCAGCCCTGTTTTTTGCCTAGACCGCCCTTTTTGGGTTTTCAGCCTAGCTGGGCATTACTCTTTTTGCACTAAGATTTTTTTTCTCTTTTTTTTTATGTGCAACCCTGTCTTTTGCCTAGACCTCCCTTTTTGGGGTTTTCAGCCTAGCTGGGTATTACTCTTTTTGCACTTTTTTTTTTCTTTTAGACATAGTATCTTTTGAGCTTATCACCGTTATTTGGGTGGACAAAGGGATTGCCATCCAGGTCCGCAAGCTTCATGGCTCCTCCCGATAGTATCTTACGCACCACATAAGGGTCGATCCAAATGGGTTCCCATTTTCCCGGGGGTTGTCTACGGTAGGGGCTTCACTTTCAACACTAAGTCACCCTCTTTGATGTCTACGGCCTTGACCTTTTTATCAAACGCTCACGGACATCCGCCCGGTAGGCTCGGGTGTGTTCTATGGCTTTTAGCCTTCTTTCATCAAGCAGGGCTAACTCATCATGCCGGCTGCGCAACCATTCTACTTCATTGACACTATTTTCCAGGAGGACCCTTAATGACGGGATTTCCAACTCTACTGGTAACACTGCTTCCATCCCGTAGGCTAGGGCAAAAGGAGTTTCTCCTGTAGCTGTTCTGACAGACGTTCTGTAGCCCCAAAGTGCCAAGTGCAACTTTTCGGGCCAATCGCGACCACGGGTGGCCATTTTCCGGATGATCCGTTCGAGCGTCTTATTAGCAGCTTCCACGGCTCGATTAGTCTGAGGTGCGTACGGAGACGACTTGTGGCGAGTGATTCTGAATTCTGACAGCAACCTATCGCAGTCCCCTTCAAAGTGCGACCCATTATCGGAAATGATCTCATTGGGCACCCCATATCTGCACATTATGTTTTCTTTGATGAACTGGGCAACCTTCTTGGAAGTGAGGACTTTGTAGGACTTGGCCTCTACCCACTTGGTGAAGTAGTCGATGGCTACTAGCACAAATTCATGCCCATTGCTTCCTGTCGGGGCTATTTTCCCTATTACGTCAATACCCTAAGTTGCAAACGGCCAAGGAGTCGTCATGCAATACAGGTCATGAGGCGGGAGATGGTTGAGGTTGGCAAACCGCTGGCACTTGTCGCATGCTCGGACGTGCTGGACACAGTCTGTTTCCATGGAAATCCAGTAGTAACCCATTTTGAGGATCACTTGCATCAGGGCTCTGGAATTCATATGAGGACCTCAGGGACCATTGTGGACTTCAGTCATCAACTCTTTGGCCTTTTCTCGAGTGACGCACAAGAGGAGTGGTCCTTGGTACCGCTTCTTGTATAGGTTGCCTCCTAGAATGACATAATGGGAGGCCAACCTTTTCAAGGCTTGTAAGCTTTTGGTTCTGACACCTTCTTTCGGTCTACCCTCTTTGTCTTTGAAAGCTGACTCTCCATCTTTGAGGAACTGGTAAATTTGATTGTACCAGGGTTCCTTTATAGGCTCGGATCCCAGGTCTACTTCACAACAGAAGGCTGGGGCTTCTCTTCTACCCACTCGGAAGGGTTTTATGGCTTTTCCCTCGGGGATCTCTACCAATGAGGCTAGAGTAGCTAGGGCATCTGCGAATCTGTTCTTTTCCCTTGGCAAGTAGTGGAAGGTCACTTCTCCGAAGCTGTCCGATCAACTCCTCCATATGGGCATGATACCGCTGCGAGTTAGGGTCCACAGTCTTCCATTTGTTGGAAACCTGGTTGATGATCGTGAGTCTCCGTAAACTTCTAGCTCCTTGACATTCCTTTCTAAGGCGGCTTCCAAACCAGCAATGCGAGGCTTCGTACTCGGCAACATTGTTCGTGGCCGGGAAGTTCAACTTGAGGGCTATGGGTGTATGCTCATCTTTCTGATCGACCAGTAGCATCCCGATATCGTTTCCTCTTTTGTTAGCGGCTCCGTCAAAGAACAATTGCCATCGGTTTTCAAGCTCGCTGCAAAGATCCCTTCATCGGGAATTGGGGTTCGGGCCCTCTGTCTTCATTCTTGGGGAAGTTCGCCGGGTGGTCGACAACGCTTGACCCTTGATGGCCTTTACGGTCACATAGTTGATGTCGTACTCGCTAAGAAGAAGGACCACTTTGCTAGACGCATCGAGAGGGAAGGCTTATCAAAGATGTACTTGATGGGGTCCATTTTTGAGACCAAATTCACGGGTGGGCTTGCATATAATGCTTCAACTTGCCGACTACCCTGCACTCACCCCGCACAGGTCTTTTCACATCTTTGAGTAATTGAGCTCACTTCCTGTAGCTTCCGGTGACAAAGTAAATGGCATTCTCTACCCGAGAGTCTTTCTTCTCTGAGCAAGCATAGCCCCAACTACCGTATCGGTGACGGTGAGATAGAGCGAAGAGGTTTCTGTCTATGTGGGGGCATAGCACTTTGGAGGATGTACCAAATATGCCTTGATGCGGTCAAAAGCATCCTGACATTCTTCGGTCCATTACGTATCTGCGTTCTTCTTCATGAGCTTGAAGATGGGCTCGCACATAGTGGTCGGTGATTGACGAAGCGGCTAATGTCTGCGGTTTTCCCATAAAGCTCTTGACTTACATGCGGGTCCGAGGTGGCCTCGTATCCATAATGGCTTTGATCTTTTGGGGGTCAACTTCGATACCTCGTTCCGTGACCATATACCCAAGCACTTTTCCCTTGTCACTCCGAAGGTGCATTTAGCGGGGTCTAGTCTCATGGAATGTTGTCTCGGCCTCTCAAAGAACTTCCGCGAGTCAACAAAGTGCGCCCGTCCTCGCCTTTAGAGTGGATTATCATGTCGTCTACGTAGACCTCAATCTCCTTGTGGATCATGTCATGAAAAAGCGCGGTCGCTGCCCTTTGGTAAGTAGCCCCGGCGTTCTTAAGCCCAAATGGCATCACTGTATAACAGTAAGTTCCCCACGGTGTGGTGAAGGCTGTCTTTTCTTGGTCTTCCTCGGCCATCTTGATCTGGTTGTAGCCTGCAAAGCCATCAACGAAGGATTTGACTTCGTAGTTGGCAGTGGAGTCCACCAGGATGTCTATGTTTGGCAAAGGGTAATCGTCCTTGGGGCTGGCCTTGTTCAGATCTCGGAAATCTACACAGCAGCGCACCTTCCCATTGGCCTTGGTGACGGTCACAATATTGGATAACCATGTCGGATATTCGATGACTCTGATGAATCCTACCCGCAGTAGCTTCTCAATCTCTTCTTTGACCTGTAGAGACAATTCTGGCTTGATCTTCCTTAGTTTCTGTTTCTTGGCTTAGCATACGGTGCTAGGGGGATTATGTGCTCTACTATCGAACTGTCTAGCCCCGGCATATCCCTGTATGACCATGCAAACACGTCGACGTATTCCACTGAGCGGATCGATCGGTCTGTCCCGTTCAAACCCCGGAAGAAGTTTCCGATCTGTGTCTCTTTAGGTTCCTCAACGGTACCCAAGTTCACACTTGTCAAAACCTCCTCGGCGGCTGGGCCCGATTTTCCTCTTTTACGAAACACCTTAAAGATTTCTTTAATGTATTGTTCATTTAGTGTGTTTGCATCTTGTTCAAATGATTCATTATTAACTGTTGTTAAGTTTTGAGTTAATTTATCATTTGTTAAGTTGGCAATAAGAGGATACTCAGAAAGATCTGTCATTTCATTCAAAATAAGGGGAAAGATGACATCGATTACATTTTGATAGTCCTCAGGCGTGAGGCCTTCGGATGACTCAGAGGACTGGAATTCAAAGATTCCTGACTTGACTGACTCTGGACCCTACACTACTTATTGACTCGAGGGTGGCTTGACAAGGGTTGGACCGGGATCTCACTCCTTCCTGCTGTTGCCCTGGGGAGTAGCAGTTTTGTCAGCGTTCTTCGGAAAGTTAAAGACTTCAAATTGATCGAAAACTTGCCGGAAATCATTGACAGGCCGGTACCGTGGAAAGATGGTGAGGGGAGCTAGAGTAGCTTGATGCAATCTCTCGGCGAGCTCGTCCGTGACAACTGGGCTCATTGACTGAAGAGTCTGGCTCATCTTATCAATGCACTGCTGATAACTCATTTTCTCTTTGCGATCTTGGACACCACGACCTTGTCGGTATAGCCAAGCAGGAGGGTTGGCCTGGATAATGCTGATGAAGTCTTCTTGAGAGGGATCTCAATTCTTCCTTGACGCTACGTATTCAATAGGCTTTACGTATTACGCTTCTAGATCTGCTAGCTTCCCATTGAACTTCACGATGGCCACAAATTCAGCACTTTACGCTTCAAGAGGATCACCGTACATGGGGGTATTAGGTGGAATTTGTGCTTTGAATGATGGGTTCCTTGGCGGGCTGTTTGGCATAGCTGACATAGTAATCGAACTTGCCAGAAGGCTCCCCTAGAGTTCCGACGCTCTTGTCTCCGGCTTCATACCTTTCCTTTAACTTCTGTTGTGTGGACTTTCTCTTCTTCTTCTTTCTCGAAGGAGCGTCTTCATTAATCCATTCTTGATACTCATACTCCAGGGCAGTCCTCACAGTCGCATACATCATACCATATGTGAGGCTTGGGCTGAACTAGGATGGCCTCTCCGACTACTTGGTCATTACCATTGTTGACTACCATGTTGGCCATTTTGACACTAAAAAGCTGGCAAAACTAAGGATTCTGGCGAACTGTCTGAGAATTATGCGCTAGCAAGTCGCTGACCCGGTGTTCTCACCCACTTCTTTCTCGGCTGGGAAAGGGATAGGAAAGGTTTAGACTCGGGGTAGGTGTTTAGGTGAAGGCTCGGGCAATATGCAAATTAGAATCTTCCGGTTTACTTAAAAACAGTGTCTTTTATTAATATCTATTTGGTTGGAAAAGGGGATTTGCCCTTCTTTTCGTAACTACTCTAGATCCTGGATCGGTGGGTTCCGTCACTACGTCTATAAGCCCCTCGTATTCCACCCGTATTTCGACCTCCCGGGGTGGGCGGCCCGGGCGAGGGTCCTATAGGGCACGCGGATCCCACCGACCGAGAGTAAAGAACGCTCCTAACGGGTCTAGCGGGTCATAGGAACTTTCAACGCACGAGCGATGCGGATTATAGTCAAGGCAATACCGGGAAAGTCTCGTCTTTCTGCCTTGATAGAATTTTGGCAGAATTTTGCTTGAGCGAATGACGTTTTGACTTTCGGTAATGTCCGAGAAGATAATAGGCATGGGTCGGGCAGCAAAAGCCGGATGACACAGTGTCACATTGAACTTCGTTGCATACGCCGGGCGTGAGTTAGAATCGAAGTCAATGCCGGGTCAAGATCTTGCCAATTTTTCCTTGTCGGAATTTTGGCAGAGCTTCGCTTGAGCGAAAGATCTTTTGATTTGTTGGCAAAGACTCGGTCTTGACTCTTACGCATTCCGTGCAGGTCAAGGTCAATAGTCAATGTCGGAGTCGAGATCTTGCCAATTTTTCCTTGTCGGAATTTTGGCAGAATTCCTCTTCCGTTATGAACTAAGGCTTGACCTTTACGAGGGTATGCAACTGGGCTATATGACACGGACTAGACCAAAAACCAACCAAAAAGTCACAGTTTTTTGAAACGTGTAACACGGACTGTGCATTGGTCGACACTGGCTGCCATGGGGAGGTTGGGATGATTCCGTGCGCGCCGGGAGCATCGTAAGTGTCCGTGGCTATGACATTTGGAACCACCCTCGGGTTTGAAGGACGTGCGTGCAAAGTGTACAGGATATATCAGGTGCGCGTAGTGTACGGTCTCCTAAAAATGTTCCTTTTTGAGTTAAAACAGAGATTTTCATAATGTGTTTTAAAGGAATAATTTTCGGGACGGGGAAAATGCAACACGTAAACACGTAAATTTTCTGGGAGCCCCAGTCAGTCATGGAGCTGAGTAGCCCCAAGCTGCTAGGACTGCCAGATTAACCATGATTTTTTCTGGTGGAATTGCCACTGAGGTCGCCCGGTCAGAATCCAAGGAGGATTGAGCCGTACGACTGCATGGATCAATTTTCCAGGTTCCACTCCTTTTGCTATTTTTTTCGGGTTGTTTCCCGTTCAAAGTATGCACAGGTTCCAAGATGCAAATGATGCAATGCAAGGTAAAGAAAGCAAGCACGATTAATGAAATCGGCGACGGGAGTCTAACCCACTCAAAGGGAAAAGCTTTCTTTTATTTTTTTTTCAAAAATTTTTTTTCGAAAAGGGATACTGGTACGTGGGATTGTTAAACCACCAGTTATCCCAACTCCCACATCAGGGAGTGTACAGGAAGAGCAAGTGGTTTCCACCTATATACCGAGTATCGATTTTTTGTTTTGAAAATAAAAGCTTTTCTCCTTTGGGATATCCCCAGCGGAGTCGCCAAACTGTGAATGTGTGCCCAAATTTTTATTTGTTGGATTCACGCGAGTTTGAAGACATCCGGTTTAATTTGAAAAACGGAGTCGCCACGCCATTTTGATTTCCTCAAAACTTTGAAAAAAGGATTTTTATGGGTTCGGAGGTTAAGTTACCCCTTGGGAAGAACGGATCGTCGTTCACCCAAGGTTCCTTGCCGAAACAAGTCTCCCAAGATCCCATTAATCGTGCTTGCTTGCGTGCTTTCTTGTGTGCATGTGTTTGAAAATAAAGGGGAGGGAATGTCCCAAGTTGTCTTCCGGACGTACAAACCATTTGTTGGTTGTCGCTCGGGATTTCTTGGATTTTATGTATTCGGGATTATGATCCCGTCCTCATCTTAGACTTGTGATCATCACATTTTTGGACCTTGGGACTTGCGTGATCGGGAGAATGACTCTTTTTATAGTCAAAGATGAGGTTCTTTAGAAAAGGAGGGTCCTTAGCCCATCAATCCTACGCTTTAAGATGGTCGAGCTCGTATAGATGCTTCATACTCATCTTAAGTGATAATCGAAGATATAGGGTTCAAAGGTGTCCCTTTCTAAAGAGATTATGAAACCTTTATGGAAGGAGCGATGTAAAGATAGGATCTTTTACACCGTCCGTTCTGAGGTTACTAATGGGGACATGGGGGAATGCATGTAAAAATGACATTTTTAATGAAAATATGACATTTTTGGGTTGCAAAGGATGCATTTTGATTTAAAGAAATGTTCTTTAATTTGCAAAGGATGCATTTTGATTTAAAGAAATGATCTTTATTTGCAAAGGATGCATAAAGACATGATTTTTATGCAAATGATGCATTTTTGAAGAAATTGGTGTTTGAATATGCAAAGGATGCATGAAGATTGTATTTTGAAAAGCATAGGATGATTAATTTAGGATAAAGATATGATCTTTAATGCAAATGATGCTTGAAAAAGGATTTGAATGCAAAGGATGCATTTTTATTGTAAAGATTGAATTTTTACATGCAAAGGATGCATGAAGATGACATTTTTATGGAAAAATGGGGTTTTTAGGTGCAAAGGATGCACCTTTGATTCAAAGATTACATCTTTAATGGCAAAGGATGCCTAATGCATGCAAAGGGGGAAAGGGGGATAAAGATATGATCTTTAACTATGAATGCCAAATCCCAAGCGAGATAGAAGCAATATATGAATGCAATGAGCAAGTATGATCACATAAAGCAATTTAAGATGCAAGGTTAGGGCGTGCGAGGTTACCAATGGCTTCCTTCTTCTTTGGACGGAGCTAGGAGGGGGACTTGATCTTGGGATCTTCAAGGAGGAGGGAGGTAGCTTCTTGGCCTTCTTCTTCACCTTCTTGGACTTCCAGCAGCTCCTTGGGAGGATTTCTTCGTAATATGAGAGTATTGTGCTCCTTTTTTTCGTTTTTTCAAATGGGTAGAGGAGGGCTCTATTTATAGGCAGTCTGGAAATCGCCAATGAAGCCGTGCGGCTAGGGACCGCGAGCTAATGCAGCCGTGCGGCATTATCCCTTGTGACTCAGCATTTCTAGAACCATGCAAGGTGGAAATATCTAGAAGCTTCCTCCCAATTAAGAAAAACGTGTTTCTTAATTGGGAAGGCTCCTTTTCAGCCTTTTATTCAATTTGGAACTGTTCCGGAATATTTCCGGAACACTAGGAAGGTCTGGGGAATTACAGGGAAACTTACCGAAATTGTCGGGAAATTTAACCGGAAGGCATGAGCCAGATTTGGGTACTTACAATAGGTCTCCTTGTAATATTTTTCATGTTTATCAAAGCAATGTCCCTTTCTTCCAATTCACGTCGTCTTTAACTTTATGCTTTGACATATGAAATACTTCTGATTTGAACTTATATTGTATACTTTGCTCAAGTACACAAAAATTTTGGAAGCCGAGGAAGGTCTCCTCGTACTTCACCACGAATAATCTAAAACGAGGAGGCTATCTCGGTATTAGATGCTCGAAAATTTTTCCTGTTTAAGTCATTAGGCCGAGGAGGAGGTCCTCGGTCCTGACTGTTGGATTTTTCTTCTTTTTCATCTTTTTATGACGAGGAATATGACTCGTACATAGGTCTAGGATGGTTCTGCCTATAGTCATTAGGCTGAGGTGATTCCTCGGCAAGACGTGAGGCTTGCCCTTCTTTTTCATCTCCTTATGCCGAGGAAGGTGACTCGTGCATAGGTTTTATATGTGGATTGCCAGTAGTCGTTTTAGGCCGAGGTGGTTCCTCGACTAGACGTTTGGCATGCCCCTCTTTTTCATCTTCTTATGCCGAGGAAGGTGACTCATACATAGGTTTTATATGTAGATGGTCTCACCTATCCATGACTCGCTCGGTCATAGGTCTTTGGTGATTTGTGGTGGGAGATTATCCCTTAGAAGGCCGAGGAGGATGTTCCTTGACTTCACCAACCTTAATCTAGCCTGCCCAAAGGATAGCTACCCTCTGCCACGGATCGACAAGCTCGTAGATTCTATAGCCGGGCACACTACATTGAGCTTCCTCGACGCTTATTCGGGCTACCATCAAATCAAGATGCATAAGGATGACATAGTGAAGACCGCCTTCCAAGCTGTTGGGGGTATCTACTGTTACAATATGATGTCGTTCGGCTTGAAGAATGCAGGAGCGACCTACCAGAGGATGGTCAACAAAGTCTTTGCCTCCCAAATTGGCCGAAACATGGAGGCTTACATCGACGATATGGTCATCAAAACAAAGGCCGGACGTTACGTGGTCGACCTAAGGGAAACGTTCGCCAATTTGCGAGCAAACGACATGAAGCTCAATCCTAGCAAGTGCGTGTTCGGGGTAGCAGCTGGAAAATTTCTGAGTTTCATGGTCTCTCAGCGGGGTATCGAAGCAAATCCTGAAAAGATCAAGGCTTTGGTCGACATGAATGAGCCTACGTGTGTTAAGGAGATGCAGCGACTCAGTGGTAGGGTGGCAGCCCTAGGTCGCTTTATTGCTAAGTCGGCAGAGAGGTCTCTTGCCTTCTTTAAATAATTAAGGGGGACGAAAAATTTTGTGTGGACGGCCGAATGTTCTTCGTCGTTCTAGCAGCTTAAGGAGTATTTTGCCTCTCCGCTGTTATTGAGCAGCCCGGTTATGGGGGAAACTTCGTTCGTCTATCTGTTTGTTGGCGACCAAGCTGTGGACGTTGTGTTAGTTCGAGAAGAAGGAGGGCTTCAGAAGCCTGTGTATTATGTGAGCAAAGCCTTGTCTGACGTAGAGGGCAGGTATTATAATGCAAAGAAGGTGGCTTACGCCTTTGCGAGCTTATTTCTTAGCTCATCCCATTGTCGTGCTAACCAATGCTCCTCTAAGGAAGATCATACATAAGCCAGAAAGTTCAGGCCGACTACTCAACTGGTCAATTGCTCTCACAGAATTCGACATTGAGTATAGGCCTCGAAAGGCATTGAAAGCTCAAGCTTTGGCAGACTTCTTGGTCGAGCTTACGTTCACCAAGGAAGATAGCAAAGTGAGAGCTCAAAGGGAGAAAGTAAAGGGAAAGGAGCCTGCAATTCAGCCCGCCATAAGTTTGCCCGACGATTGCTTGAAAGTCTACTCTGATGGGTCGGCAACAAAGAACATTAGTGGGGCTGGAATTATTTTGGTCGAGCCAGAATCTGGGACAGTCTATGAAAAAGCTCTGAGATTCAAGTTTGAAGCTTCTAACAACCAGGCCGATTATGAAGCTTTGGTCGCAACCATCGAGTATGCAAAATGTTTTGGGGCGACCAAAATTGTAGCATACTGTGATTCTCAGTTGATAGTTAATCTAGTTAGAGGGGAGTATGAGGTACTGAATCCTACCTTAGTTAAGTACTGTGACCTAGTGAAGGAGCTGATCATAGACTTGGAATTCTGGGAGATACATAGGGTTGGTCGCGATGATAATGAATTGGCCGACCTACTCTCGAAACTGGCCACATCGGATGAGCAGCATGGGGAACCTATCTCTTACCTCAAACATCCAGCTTATGAGAGGGTTCAGATTCAATGCCTGGAGGATACTACTAGAGAATGGGTTTACACCAAGTGCTGGATCGAAGAAATGAGAGCTTATCTAGAGACAGGCGAGCTACCTGATGAACTCGAGCTATCAATAAAAAGGCACCGAGGTATGTTATTCAAGGAGACGCGTTATTCAAAAGGTCATTCACTAAACCTTTATTGAGATGTGTTCACCCTCAAGAAGTTACTCAGCTGATGTACGAGGTACATAGTGGGGTTTGTGGTGGACACCCGGGGGCCAGAACATTGGCCGATAAATTGATCACGTTGGGTTACTATTGGCCTCACATAAGAGCGGACGCTCACAACTTTGTTCAGGGGTGCGACCAGTGCCAAAGATTTGCTGACCTACCTAGATTGCCTACTACCGAGCAAACTCCAGTGGTCGCAACTTGGCCTTTCGACATGTGGGGAGTCGATCTGATTGCTCCCTTCCCGCCCACCCGAGGAAATTGTAAGTATGTGATCGTTGTCATTGATTATTTTACCAAATGGGTCGAGGCAAAACCGTTAACAAGGATTACAGAGGAGAACGCCATCAATTTCATTCATGATTTCATTTGGTGCCGATTTGGGATTCCTCGAGCTATAGTGTCGGACAACAATCTACAATTCTCCACAGCTTTCGAAGAAGAAATGAATAGAATAGGAGTCAAAAATTGGAAGTTGTCAGTCGCCTATCCTCAAGGTAACGGGGAAGCTGAAGCAGCGAACAAACTGGTCCTCTCTGCACTTAAGATGGGTTTGGTTGGTCGACGAAGCAACTGGTTGGACGAACTTCCCATTGCTCTCTGGGCAGTCCGCACAACCACTTGGGGGCCCATGGGTGAAACCCTATTCGCTCTTGCATATGGATCAGAGGCCATGACACCGGCTGAGCTACAGGTTCCCACAGCCAGGGTAGTTTTCTTCGACCAGGAGCAGAACGACATCAACAGGTTGATCGACTTGGATTTGCTCGACGAGAAGCGAGATACAGCTCAACTACGGATAGTCAATTATAAGCAGAAAACTAAGAGTTACCACGATAAAAAAGTTAAAGAGATGATCGTTTCAAGTGGGTGACTATGTGCTACAAAAGATCGAGGTAACTAGAAGAAAAGCTCAGCAGAATAAGTTATCTCCCAACTGGGAAGGTCCTTACGTCGTTACTCGAGTGATCAAGGAAGGAACTTATATGATTGCTGGTTCAGACGGGATAGAATTAAAGCATCCGTGGCATGCTAGCCACCTTATAAAATACTATTTTTAGGTTTTCAGTTTTAGATTCAGTATCGATTTCAGTTCAAGTTTTAGTTCCAGTTCTAGCTTTCAGTTTTCCGTGTAATTGTGCTACTACTTCAATAAAATTGCAGTTCTATTCAACCAAGTTGTGTTACATTTTTGCATCGTTCTAACAGGCTCGACTCTTAGTCAACCTCGTTCCTTTAACAAGTCCGACTCATAGTCGACTTCGTTCTAACAGGCTCGACTCTTAGTCAGCCTCGTTCCTTTAACAAGTCCGACTCATAGTCGACTTCGTTCTAAAACAGGCTCGACTCTTAGTCAGCCTCGTTTCTTTAACAAGTCTGACTCATAGTCAACTCGTTCTAACAGGCTCGACTCTTAGTCAGCCTCGTTCCTTTAACAAGTCCGACTCATAGTCGACTTTGTTCTAAAACAGGCTCGACTCTTAGTCAGCCTCGTTCCTCTAACAAGTCTAACTCATAGTCTACTTCGTTCTAACAGGCTCGACTCTTAGTCAGCCTCATTCCTCTAACAGATTCGACTCATTAGTCAGTCTCATTTTCAAATATGCAGAGTATTAGGTCGACTTGGTTCCCGAAACTAGTCCGACCAAAAGCTCAACGATACAAGTCTATCTTATAAATCTAGTTCGATATATATACCAACCAGGATCAAGGCAAAATGATTCAAACATGAAAGTCGAACTACGATTAAATAAAAAGCCCCCAAAAAGTGGGCCAGGACTTAGGCAAACAAAAGGTTATGAGTTAAATGCCTCCCAAACTGGGCCAAGGCATAGACTACTTAAAACAAAAGGAAAATTGTTTTGGACCTTGTTTTATTACATCACCAAATAAATAAGCAAGAAAGTCTCAAACTGCTGGATTGTCCTCAGTTTGGTCGACAGACTTGGCTTGGTTACCAGCGGACTGCTCATGTTCCTATGCTTGCTGGGGCTGCTGGACTTTCTTTCCTGACTCAGTAAAAATGTAGTCGACCTCCTCATCTTCATCTTCCTCTATGTATTCGGCTTCCTGAATTTCTTGAAAAAGAACATTGAAGTTTCTTTCAGCTAGGGGAGGAGCGACCCATGACTCACAGCCATCCTCTTGATCCTGCTGGGCAATGAATGCTAAGTCGTTGTCAGTATAAGGAACTACAGAATGGCCACCACGGGCTTCAACATCATATTGCCCTTCAGACGCCCATCGGGCTAACTGTTCTAAGGATACATCCGCCGTCGGATCAACTATAGCTCGGCGAGCCATGTGACGACGACCTGTATCAAAGAAATCCCTTGCATTATCAATGATAATATTGTAGCAGTCGTCACTCTCCTTGAAAGCTTCGACGACAGCCACCTCCCAGGTTTTCCGAGCTGTTAAATGGTCTTCATTCATTTTCAGAATACGCTCGTTGCTTTCCTTGAGCTTCTTGGCTAGCTCCTTATTATCTTTCTCCAGGATAGACTTGTCGGCCTCAACAATGTCGACCTCACCCTTCAACAAATCATTCTTCTTCTCAGCCTCTTTAAGAGCTGCCCGAGCCTTGTCCCTATCAGCCTCAGCAGTATCTCTCCACAGCTTCATGACATCATATGCTGCATCCAAATCGTTATATTTCTCCTTCAAATCATATATCTCCTTAACCTTTCGGGAGTAAGCAGCTGTGGCAATATTTTCCCGCTCGATGGCCGCCCTCCAGCCACTTTTAGCTTGCTCGACAAGTGTTAGAGATTGCATCCACAAAAAGAAAATGGTCAAACTAGAAAAATAATTACAGTCAAAAGCGAGTAACAAATATGGCGACCAAAAGTAATAGATACGAATAAACAAAGAGACGAAAGTGGTATCTCGTAATGAGAGAGGCCTGACCTATCAGCAAACTCCTCGGGAGATAGCCCCTCCTTGTCAAAGTGTGAAAAAGGTTGGGATACACAGCCCATCGAACAACAGCCTGTCCATACCCCAGCTCGAGATAATGACGGCTCATGCAATCGATCACAGTGAGGGCAAGCACATCACTAAGCTTTGCCACTTCAGCACGTACAAATTCTGGGCTAACCACGGGGGGAGCTTGAGAGGAAGGAACGTTCGAAGTACCAGCTCCATTAAAGCTTTGGCCGAGCTTCGACCTCTTCCTTGTCGTTTTGAGGGGAGGGGCGTCATCATGTAGCTCGTCCTCTCCAAAGTCCAGGTCGATTAAGTCGGTGGGTTTGGAACCAGCTGGGTCAGATGTCGGGTTGGACTCCAAAGTTTTTTCCGAGGAAACCTCAACTTCCGCCTCCTCTGTGTGATCAACATCGGCTCGTCAAGCAGCTTGAACAGCCCCGACCCATCTATGGGAATCGTTCCTGTACCGACCTTGGGTAGCAACTTTTGCCGATCAATGGCCTCCTTTTCCCTGTTGGCCCGAGCATTGGCCTTCCCATGGGCTTTCTTACTCCTCCACTGATCAGCTAAGCCAGGAATACGGTTCATGTTCGCCTGTTGCTCAGGGGTAAGTGCTACATAGACAAAGAAAAGAAACAATTAGCAAAATGTGATCGAGCTAAGACAAAGACGAGTAGACAAAAAGTGCGAATAAAAGTAGAAATTAGATGACAGTTTACCACCAACATGCTCTCCATGGACTCTACAGTAATTGGGCCTTTTTTTGGCAAAATTGGCACTTGTCCTCGAATCTACCTAAGGCATGGGTCACCCAATCTGGATATGTAGGGCCCTTTACTACCAAGGCCAAAGGAGCTGCATCATCATCTCTTCCCTGCATCATATCAGCCTGTATAAAGCTATCCTTATCCGTTTGAAGGGCAACCCAGTTTATAGTGCCCCTCTGAGCTACCAACCTCAGCCTATCAACCAACTCTTTGCTCCAAGCAGGGACCCAGTAATCCTCTTCCTTCATCATCTCAGAATTACTATCGGGCAAAGGGAACTCCCACCCTTTTCTACTTTCCACCAGTATTACATGGGAGTTCCATCCCCCTACTTTGTCGGGCAAATTAATAAAAAGCTTTGGGGCATTCCTTCTGGCAGGGGTACTAAACCTACGGGTTCTCTTGTCATATGCAACCTTAAAAAACTCCCTAAAGACGTGCACACACGGCTCATATCCCAAGAATCTACACACCATGGCAAAGCAGATGAGCACCCTACAGGTGTTAGCTCCCAATTGCATGGGGGCAGCTCCTAGGCATTCCAGGAATTCGCAAACGAAGGGATCTAATAGCAGCCGTAACCCGGCTTCAAATTGGCCGTAGAAAAAGGTCACTCTAGTAGGGTCCATAACCTTGTCTTCCCAGCTAAAGGTGTCAAATTGTTTGGCCGTCATATGGGTGAGCCTGAACTCCACTCTGTCGATCCCACAATAATCGTACAGTATTCTGAGCCTATCTTTCGAGCCCTTCCTCCCAGTTTTGGGCATGGGGGCCACATAACCCCTCTCATTTCGGCCTGGAACAACCGATGAGCAGAAAGCATCAACAATATTGGTAGTGGGAGAGCTCATTGTGGCAGAGGTCGTCGCCCTTTCTTGATTCGACATATCTGAAGAACAACAAGAGGAAACAGTGGAATCAGTCATATATATAGACTCAAGTGACCTAGGGGACCTATCAATGGACGACCTAGATTCCCTCGAAAATACTTTTCTATTTCTAAGAAAGGAAGACTTGTTGGGACCTCTGATGTAAAACAAGACTATATGGTCTAGCAATTCGTGAATAAGGTGAAAGGAAACAACTCTTTGGTCGTTAGTTTCTAAATCACCTAGGGTTTCTCCTACATCCAAACCTAGCTCGCTAAATCGTAATCCCCACCTGTTCAAGATGAAAATACACTCCTCAACGGTTATCTTCTTCCATACTCCACCTAAGCGCTTGTATACTCTATGATTGACCATGCAATAGCCATACCAAGCCCCCGACTCACAGCTAAAAGTAGCCATGGCAGAATCAAAAGGGAAAAGAAAAAATTAAACCCCAATGTGAAGAAATAGAGGGGTACCTTACTTAAATCAGTGAAGACGAGTTTCAGAAAAGGATCGGAAAGCTCGAGGACACCAGGGATGATGGAGGCTCGTGTTCGTCTTTGTTCTCGCTTGTTGCTTAAAAATTGGGAATTGGTAAAAATCCAAAAAGGAAAAGAATTTTCCTTATATACTCCTTGCTAATTCTTTCCTGAATGGGAAAGATGTGGGGTTTCAAACGGTTAAAATTTTCAATTAATGCTTAAAACGGTTCCCGAGGCGGTGGTCCAAGCGTCAAACTGGGCAATGATTACGAAATTTCGGCGCTCCTACCAATCTAGCCGTCCACAGTCAACGATCGAGATTAAGCCACGTCATCATGGTCGATCATCTGTCTAAGTTCGAGCATCTTATCTACGACCTACTCAAGTCTTCATCAAAATTTCTTATAACTTCCTGATCGACAAAGTCAACTCAGAAAATTGGGGGCCACTGAACGGAATAAATGTGACGGGCTAGACCCAGTGACCAAAGCCCAGTTATCCAAATATTATTGTCACCCATCATTAGTGGGTCGGCCCAATTATTACCAGGCCCAAGGCCCATCATCAAGATCAATCGACCTAGCTCATTGTCCGACCTCAAAGGTCCCGACCTAGCTTTGTCCGACATACGATCCATATCTCATTTGGGCATTACCTGACCTATTCAGCAATCAGGTCGACCTAAACCTGGGCAGACGACCTCGACCTATAGGACAAACGTCGACCTACAGAATTCAGGCGTATTTACAACTCTTTACATAACAGACTCCCTATAAATCAGGAGTTATATATGGACACGATCTCTTATACAAATCTGATCCATAATTCAAGAGATTTGATACAATCATATTACAATTATACCTCTTATTATCAAGGCCTATAAATACGTCACATCTACAACGGTTTAGAGGTAATTGCTATTTGTTATTCTGAATACATTGTTTTTTATAACTTATCATCTCTCAAATACTCCATACTTACTCTCACGCCCGAGGGTCTTCGCCGGAGACCATTTCGGCTAGTCGTGAATTCTGTTTTCAGGTCAAAGAAGCCAGGTGATCAATCTTGCGGCTGGACGGAGATTGATAAGCACGATTCCTGCAGCATCATCTTTAAATCATATACGATGTAAACCAAAAAGGCTATCATTTATTCCTTATCTCCCGTAAAAACCTTTGCTGGCAATCCTTCTCGTCGATGAACAAATCTAATATGCAAAACTGGAAATTGAATTCTCTAATCGATTATCGAAATCGGTAAAAAAAAAACATGTGCAAAAAATTATGAGCTCTATTGCAAAGAAGTTGCCAAGCAAGTTTAGAGTTTTGACTTATGTTGGCGTTGGGTGAAAGCCACTAAGGCTACGTTTGTTTAGCGTAAAACATTTTTCGGAAAATGATTTTCGACAAAATATTTTTCGAAAAATGAAAATGTTTTTCGGAAAATAAGATAAAAATGAAGTTTTTCCTATTTTCTGGTGCGAAACAAACACCGCAAAATGAGAAAAATGTTTTCCGAAAAACATTTTCTCCTAAACAAACGGAGCTAAGTAACTTTAACGGGTTGTTTGATTAGGTTAGCTAAATGTAACGGGCACCATACAAATACATATAACATTTGTTGGCAAGTTTGATCATGCAAATTGTTATAACTCCAATGATAATAGTAAATTTAAAATAATTTTGAAACTAATTTTAATTTTAACACAAGATTAGTTGAAGTTTTCAGATTTTTGATATTTTGTTTGTTAGGGTAATAAATCATGTTGACCTAAAAATATTAATATGTGATGCAATATTATTGGATTAATACAATAGGACATTTTTTCACATATCTGTCTTTAACATTTTCTTAAATTATTTTTTGCTATTGTAAAAGAGTTTATATTGTTTTAATTGATTCATAAAACTTATTCCCTCCGTTCCGGAGAACTTTACCCCTTTACTATTGAGAACGGAAAATAAGAAATAATGTTATTAAAGTATGTATTGTGAGTGGGAGGAGAGAGAATGAGTGGAGAGAATAGTAAATTTGAAAAGTCTTGTGAGTGGGAGGAGAGAGAATGAGTGGAAAGAATAGTAAATTTTTTTTCCTTTTTAGGAAAGTGGAACTTTAAAGTGGGACGCCCAAAATAATAAAAGGGATAATGTTTTATGGGACAGAGGGAGTACTTGGTTGGCCCTGCGTTTAACGCACAGGTGTAAAGACAATGCTCTAGAACCATCTTTGTTTTGAATTAATATAATAGTTATAGTAACTCTTTTAATTTAGTTTATGTTATTTATTAAATTTTTTTAATCGTACATGTACATTTAATGAATGTGTGTTAGACTAGTTATAAGTAAAGAAATAAATGAAAACTCATAGTCCCTTCTAAGCAAATTGACACAATTGACTTATCAAACTATGATCTTTTAATATATACTGTATTTTTGTTGGATGAAGGCAAAAACTAAAAAATACAATAATTATTTAAGACCAAAGAGAATATTAGACTATTGATGTGGATGCATTTACAAAGATCTTTAATAACGTAAATTTGTTTATAGGCCAGTGTATATTAGATTTATATTAGATTGAATTTTCTAAAAAAGAAATTGAAAAGGAAATTAATAATGATTTATTTTTTATTTTTTAGTTTTTATTTTAAAGTAGGTTTTTATTAACTTATAGCGTACTTAATTTATTACAAGATTGACATTTGAAAAGGTATTTTGTGGGTTAAATTTGTGATCTTTCATATAAAAAGAAAGATCGGATGTAACTTGAGTATCTCTTTGACAATATATATTAGATGGACAAATTATAAAATAGGGTCTAAAGTTCACGGAAATGAGGTTTGACTTTTCAATTTTGGCGATTTAGGGTCTAATGTGACATTTTTTGCTCAGTTAAAGGCTTTTTGACGAAATTCATTAAAAAAAGTCAGGTAAATTACATGTGACTTGCATGTGATAACCAAATTGAAGTAATTTTATATGGATAGTTACTTTAAAAGGGTTAAATTAAATTTTTAAATTTAACGGGTAAAACAAATTTATTTTCTTCAATATTGATAATTATTTTCAATTACTCCCTTCACCGCGATTTAAGGTTCTTATTTTCCTTTTTGGTCTATCTCGATTTAAGGTTCTTAGCTGCTTTATTACCTAAAATTGATAATGAGACTCACTTGTCATTCTCACAACAGAAACTCCATACCCACTTTCTCTCTTCTACTTTATTTTTCATACTCACAACATTTACTTTTTAATCCTCGTACCAAGTCAAACTAAGAACCTTAAATCGGGGTGGAGTGATATTTTTTTTGACAAAAATTATTTATTATTATTAAAAAAATCTATTAAATAAGAAATTAAATCAATAATTATCTACAAACATCATTATTCATTTTTCCACTAGTACCATAGTTATAAATCCCGTCCCGGCCGGTACGACCCATACATGTGAAAAAACGGTGCGGAACGGGATATATATCGTCCCAGTCTAGAAATCTCTCTGTACCGGATCGAACTGACTGAACCGCCCCAAACCGGTAAAAACCGGCCGAGATGGATATCCCGACTGAGACTCATTTTTTTATATATATGGACCCAAATGATTTTTTTGAATCTTTAGGGTGTTTATTGTAAATATTTGCTCTAAATATTGTAAAAACCGCCATTGACTACACTTTATTTGAATAATGATGATGAGATTCAATATGACGATGACACAGAGATTCTTCCACCTCCAAATATGAGTCAAGTTGATTGGGAATTTGAAGGGCCAAATGATTCATACACTTATATTGAAAGCTGATGAAGATATTTTGCAACATTGGAATGAATTTTTGATGTCATTTTAACAATTGTACCAGAAAGAGTGTTATATTTTTGTTAACATATACTAGGGATATAATTAGTGAAAAAATACAGAAAAGTGCGGTAAACCCGGTACGGTGCACCGGTGCATTCCGGTACTGGTACGTCCCGTCCCAATGGCAAAACCGGTGCGCTGACTGGGACGAAATTTATAACTATGACAAGTACCCTCACCCCTTCCTTTCGACCCTTCTTCTTCCTTTTTCAACCACCTATCTGCCACCACCACCATACATCCGCCGTCACCACCATCATCGCCCTTTTCCTTCCTACTCTATTCAAGACCCACTACCCTCCGATCAGCTACCACATTCTCCTTTTTCCATATTCGAGCTCTTAATATCCTCCACCGCATCAAATTTGCAAGAAATAAAAAAATACACCTTGAAACCACCATTATTTGGCATGTATTTCAACCCAGATAAAAAAACATGCACACACATGCAAGAACAGGAACATATAATCACGAAAACACGTAGAGAGACACTCAAAGGCAATTTTGATGGTGAGTTTATGGGTTAGGGCTGAGTTCTAGAGAGAGAAAGATTGATTAAGAGAGGAGATAGAGAGAGAGGGGTGATTTAGGAGGTGAGGTGAAGGGCCATATGATTTAAGAGGGGCGTTGGTTGAAGAAAAGGTTGTGATGGGGCAAGGCGGCTATAGGCGGTGGGAGTGAACTGGTGAAGAAGATGAAGGGTGAGGTTGGGGATGATTGGTTTGGGAATAGAAATTGAGATGGATTTTAATTTTCAAAATAAAAAATAGGGTTGGGTTTTTAGGCCGAAAATATTTTATCTTTATTCACATTCCTTATTTTCATAAACTTGATTTGGCCCTTTAAAACTATTCATATAAAATTAATCTAATTTGGTTATCACGTGCAAGTTACATATAATTTAATTGACTTTTTTAACGAATTTCGTCAAAAAGCCCATAGCTGAGCAAAAAATGTCACGTTAGACCTTAAATTGTCAAAATTAAAAAGTTAGGTCCCAAATTAATATCTCTCTGTACGCTTTAAACCCTATTTTTTGATTTACCCCTATTAGATTTATTGTGTGGTTATTCTTATTATTTACTTGTTTGGGGACATGAAATGAAAAATAAGCTATGGACAATGAACAACAACTATAGTACAAATATGTGAGAGATGATCTACTAGTACTCCAGAGCCAGAGGTGTGTTGTGTCATTCATTTTGTAAAAACCAAGTAGTATATGTATAGGAATCATAAATGTAGATCCATTAAACACGCCTCGGGAATCCACACATTTTAATTCACATGAAAAAAAATGTGAAAAAAAAAAAAGGAGAGAGAGAGAGATGAGAAAATAGAAAGAGAAAGAAAAGGTTATATAAGGGCTTTTTTAAACTTTGATGTCAGTTGGGATTGGTATGGATGAATGCTACTTCAACATCACGTTTAATTGTTTTATTAATTAAAAAGGTTGATTTTCGGATTTCGCCCAATCACACTCAGGAAAGTCAAGTCTTATCTGAACGCTAGTATTTCGAATCATCTCCCCGCCTTCTGATGTCATCCACATATAGCAAGAGATAGGCCATATCCGTCCCTTTATTATAGATAAAGAGTGAATGGTCCGACCGAGTGAATGGTCCGACCGGCTGTGAAAAAAACCCATAGTGGAGATAAAATCTGCAAAACGCTTATACCAAGTCCGGGGCGCCTGTTTCAGGCCATACAGAGATTTATTTAATAAGCACACATAGTCTGGATGGGTGGAATCTCTAAAACCCATCGGCTGATGCATATAAACAGTCTCCTGAAGAGAACCATGGAGGAAAGCATTCTTGACGTCCAACTGATGGAAAGTCCAAGAATTAGAAAGTGCCAAACTCAAGACTGTCCGGATTGTGGCTGGTTTCACTACCGGACTAAATGTCTCTGAACAATCCACTCCCACTTGCTGTGACCTGCCATCACCTACAAGACGGGCCTTATACCTCTCAAAAGAACCATCAGAATTAAATTTATGAGAGAAAATTCACATACACCGAATGACATTCACATTAGAAGGACGGGGAACTAACTCCCATGTCTTATTTTTAATTAGAGCATTAAATTCATCTATCATGGCTGCATTCTAGTTTGGGTCGGACAATGCAGACTTAGGATTAGATGGAAGGGGAGACGGGGAAACTGAAGAAAGAAGATTAAGATGTTGATTGGGTTTGTGAATCCCATGCATACTGCGAGTGGTCATTCGGTTGGGGGCATTATTTGGCAGAGATGGGCCGCTCGTTGGTACAGATTGAGCAGGGGGCTGAACCGTGGGAGAGTGGGCTGGAGAAGTGTGGCTTGGCTGGACAGGGACAACAATTGGGCTTAGGTGCCTCTGGGCCAGTGGGGCACCGGAGGGAGAAAAGTCAGTTGGGCCGCTGATATCTGGGCTGCTTGGAGCAGCAGCCGCTGGGACTGGGCTGGGAGGAGAACTCGCAGTGATTGGGCCTGGGCTGCTAGAGGACTGGATGGCATTTAGATGATGGACCATGGGGTGTATATCTTTGTCCAAAAAAGAATAATCAAGAGATTGTGATGGGGGATTTGCAAAGGGAAATTGTTTCTCCTCAAACACAACATGCCTCGAAATAATTATTTTGTGTGTAGAGAGATCGTAGCACTTGTAACCTCTATGATTCGGAGGGTACCCAAGAAACACACACGGATGCGACCGAGACTCGAGTTTGTTTATTTGAGTGGACGGGGTAAGGGAAAACCACAAACAACCAAAAACCCTTAAGTGTTTATAAGACGGAGTTCGGTTATATAGAATGTGAGTGGGGGACTGATTTTGTAAACTTTTAATGGGAATAATATTTAACAAGTAGGTGGCCATGGCCAATGCATGATGCCAAAAAGATGGAGGCAACGATGCATGGGCAAGGAGAGTGCGAACCAAATTATTAATAGTTCGAATTTTTCTCTCGGCCTTCCCATTTTGGGGAGAAGTGTGAGGACAAGATAAACGAAAAACCATCCCATTAGAACGAGCAAACGACTTAAATTGTTCATTATCAAACTCCCGCCCATTGTCATATTGAAAACATTTAATGCGACACTCAAATTGTGTCAATATAAATCTACTAAAAACGAGAAAAAGATGGGGAACTTCAGATTTTTTTTCCATTTGGAAAGGTCCACAAAAAATTCGTAAAATCATCCAAAAACAAGACATAGTATTTGTGGCCGGAAGAGCTCGGTACAGGAGATGTCCACAAATCACTATGAAGGATATCAAAATGTAATAAAGTGCATGTAATAAAGTGCAAGAATCACAAATAATATCCAATTTAGAAGTCTTACAATCAATAACTTTATTAGTGCAAAGAGAGCGAAAAACTGGTGCTCCCGGATGTCCTAAACGATTGTGCCATAAACTAGAAAAAGCAGAAAAGGTAGACGGAGAATTTATTTGAGGTCCGGAGGCATTTGTGATTGGATATAAGTCTCCCTTGCTTTCACATCTCATGATTTGTACCCCTGTCTGCATATCCTTCACAGAAAACCCAAAAGGATCAAACTCAACAGACGCATTATTGTCAGTAGTAAAACGACGGACATACACCAAATTTTTGATTAATTTTGGAGTATGAAGAACATTGGACAATTTAAGGGGTGGATAGGGTGGGGATAGGGTTTGTTGTCCGTACCCAAGAATAGGAATAGATGCACCATTACCAACAGTTATGGATTTATTTAAATTGCTCAAATTAAAATAAGACGAGAGAGTACCTGAGGTTCCCGTCATGTGTGAAGTCGCTCCGGTGTCCATATAAAGATTCTCATCTGGCACATTAAGGAACATCGTATGCATTGCAGCCTCTATGTCCGTGGGTACGTAAGAAGAACTTGGACCATGTGCATTATATGCCTGTATCGGACCTTGACCCAAGACACCAGTCTGAGAATTGCCTTGTGGACGTGCCCATGAAGATGTGGGATAGGGACATGGAGGAGATGCCCAACCTCCTGGTGGTGCCCATCCGAAAGAATAATTCCACTAAGGAGGTTGGTGCCACTGCCGATTAGACTGTTGATTCGAATTAGGAGTACCTTTACCCCTACCTCTTCCATTCTGTTGTCGGCCGTTGTCCTGCTGCCTTGCACCGCCGGCCTGACTGCCACTATCGCTGGACAGAGTACCCGAGTTCTGGCCTGAATTCTTGTTGGACAGAGTTCGCCTACCACGTCCTCCTCCTTGTCTATTCTGAACATGACCTGTTCCACCACGAAATCCACTCTCATCCGTGCCATTACTCGACGCCATGAGAGCTGTGCTAGAGACCCCTGCCGCCATTGCCGCCTGCTTCGCTTTACGAGTCTCCTCCAAGATTAATCGGGAACGGACCTCATAAAAGTTGGGTAAGGGATCACTTTGCTGGATAAACGTGGCCACACTGTCGTAGCCCTCACTCAGTCCTGCAATTGCCTGGAGTACCATTCGGTTGTTAGAAACGGGTGCTCCAACATTGGCAAGTTGATCGGTGATGGACTTAATCTCTTTGCAATACGCCGACACATCGGCAAAATTATCCAAGAGAACTTGAGAGAACTGATTCTCCAAGTAAACAGCTCTTGAATTTTTGTTATCCTGAAACACACCTTGGAGATTGTCCCACGCTTTCTTAGCGGTCGAGCCGCGTTCCAAGATCGTCTGCAAAAGATCAGGAGAGATTGTCCCATATATCCACTGCTTGACAAGGGCATCCAAACGAGACCATAACGCCAATTCGGCGGCTGTGGGCTCAGCCGCTTTGTTCTTGGCATCGACCGTAGGAGGGATGATGTGGTCAAGCACCTCATACACTTGACAATGGATCTCAAACAGCTCTGCCCATATAGCATACTTCCCTGACTAGGTATCAAGAACAAGAGGGAGAAAGTTTTTGATGTTTCCGACTGTGAAAGCCGGATGTAGGGGGGGAGGAAGTCATGAAAATGGAGAAGAGAAAGAACCGAGAAGAAGACTAGGGAGTATTAGGGCGGCTAGGGTTTAAGCTCTGATACCATAAAGGAACGTAAACCTTCACATCACCATTAAAAAAACATCAAGTCATACTGTTTTATTAAATCAAGATTTCTTATTTAAGCGGTTAGGTCAGGGCCCATTTTATTAAGACTAAGACTATCTTCAACAGTTTACTCCAAATTTTACTTCAAAACATTAAAAGGGTGCAATTTCAGCACCAAATATCTCACACCATCTCCAACAGCTTACTCCAAATTTTGCACCAAATAAGAATCTTTTCAGTATATGCTTGTTATTTCATTTAATTAAAAGGTTTTTTCATTAATTTTATTTTCAATATTTTAACATATTTTCAAAGTTTTGTAATTTTATTTTAAAAATTAATGATACAAATTCTAAAATATAAATAATAAATACCACTTTTTTCTCCTCAATTATCCTTGAAAACGCAAGAGAGAGAAACGGAGAAAAAGAGAGAAAGAGACGACGATGAAATTGCTTCTCCGCCGCCGCCATCGCCATCGCCACCGCCATCGCCACCGTCAAAATCAAGGTAATCTCCTTCCCCTTCCCCTTCTACTTCCAGATTTCTTGGGTAATTAAAAAAAAAGAAAGAAAATTAGGATGGCGCAAACAATTATGGTGCGCCAAATTTGGCACAGGAAAGGGGCAACGCTAAAATGGCGAGAAAGATGGCGTCGTTGTTGGAGCTTCATTTTCCGCCAATTTGGCGATGGCGCAAGGATTTCGCGAGCTGTTGGAGATGCCCTAACCATCAAGTCACTTGAATTGAACTGTTAAACCCTTTCACATACTTCTTCCGTTTTCAAATAAATGAATTCAAAGCAAACTATGGGTAACCTAAACTAAACTCTAGGGCTAGCCAGCGTAAAACGAGAACAATGAAATTGACAAAGTAGAGAGGACATGATAAAATGAACCCTGGATTGTGTTGTAAAATTTAGTTTATCTAAACTAATTTTCGTGTGTATTTGTGGTGTGAAGTCCATAGGTATATGACCTTGGAACTTCGATTGAGTTTTGGACTGATTGTTTGGCTAAGAAAAAACGTTGGAACAGGCTGACTACGTGCGCGGGCGCGCTGGCTTTGCCTGCGGCCGCGTTGGACGTACATAGTCAAGGCCAGATCTTTCTGCACAAGTGCGCGGCCGCGCTGGACCCGACCGCGGTCACGCTCGTGGCGGAAAAGTGTTTTTCTTGGGCCGAAATTAGTCAGTTTTGGGTTACTTTAAAAACTCTAAAAACCTAACTATAAATACTCCTAAAACCCCAGCAGTCAACACACAAAATTTTGGAGAGAAAAATCAATTCTCTAGCATTATTTCATTGTTAAATTACTTCCTGTTCTTAGAGATTTGTTCGTGATATTCAAGGCGACTGAGATAGGACCGCCGGGGATTACCTACCTGTGTGCTCATCTTTCTTGGTACGTAATCCGTGATCGTTTTATCCTCGGAGAAATTTGCCTGTACCTGAGTTGCACCAATTGGGGGCAATATTTTCTCTTAGGACAGTCTTCCTAAGGCGACTCGATCAAATCACGATAAGTTTTCTAATCGTCTGTTTACTTGTTTCTGTTTGTTTTCCTAATCCCTTTTCCTTGCTGTGGTTTTGCTATTGGCTTATTAATTGGTACGATCTTGACTTGATTAATAAATTCCCCTATTGTTGATTAAATTGATTGTTTAATCTGTGGTGCTGTTAATTAATTTCCAACAGTCTAAGAGAAAATAGTTTATTGAATCATGTCTGCTGGTACCTCTAGTTCTCCCTTTAAGTCCCTAGTTGACACCTCAGATCTTCCGGAGAAGTTCGCTGGAAAGAACTTCAAGCGTTGGTCTGAACGCATGAAGATCTGGTTGTCAATTAAGGGCATGTCTGGTATGCTGTCATCTCAATGTCCCGCTCTAAAAGCCGATGATACCGCAAGTGTGGCTGCTGTTAAACAGTGGAAGGAGCAGGACGATGTTGTTCGAGGATGCATTCTGTCAACTTTGTCGAATGCACTCTTTGATGTCTATTGCTCTGCTCCTCTCTCTGTTGCGTCACTGTGGGAGTCGCTTTCCACAAAGTACAGCACCGATGACTCCGGTGTGGAAAAGTACCAAGTGGGTAAGTTCCTGAATTATCGCATGAGCGAGGGAAAGTCGGTTACCGACCAAGTGCACGAACTCCAAATCATTTTGCAATCGCTCAAGGATGCTGACATGGGACTTCCTGAGAAGTTCGCTGTCATGGCTATTATTGAGAAGTTTCCTCGATCTTGGGGGGAATTCGGTATGACACTCAAGCATCGTACTTGAAGCTTGAAACTCAATGAGCTGATGAATGCAATTGCGATTCAGGAGGTGCACAATGGTAACCACCCGAGCGTACCTGTGGAGGCTGCTGCCAATATGGTGACCGATAAAAACAAGTTTAAAGGAAAAGCTGTGAAAACTTACTCTAAGGATAAAGAAAACCATGATAAGCTTAAAGTGAAGAAAAATAACATTAAGAAGCCAAGAGCAAAACAGAATTGCTGGAATTATGGAGAAGGTGGACACTTTTCTAGGGACTGCCCGTCCAAGAAAGGAAAAGGACCACAAGGCTCTGCTGATGACCATCCTGCTGTCAACATGGTGTTGGGTCCAAAGGATTATGATGATCCTGACTCTGACGCACCTGGAGTTGACTCTCTGACCTACAATGTTATAAAGTATGTAACTCCTTATCCTGAACTCTTTACTGTCTATGAACCCAACGAGTGGCTAGTTGCCACTGGGGCAAATGTGCACGTTTATGCTGATAAATTGCTATTTGTGTCTTACCAGCCTGAACGTGGTAGATCAGTGATGATGGGGAACTCTAGTGCTGCAAAGGTGCTTGGGACTGGACGCGTGGACCTGAAGTTTCCTAATGGGCGCATTCTTACCTTGCATCGAGTGTATCACATTCCTAATATTCGTCGCAACATTATTAGTGGTTCTAGTTTAGTTAGGGAAGGATTTGAAATTTCTTTTAAATGTAATAAGGTCATAATTTTGGATTCTGGTAGTTTTGTGGGGAAAGGTTATTTCTCGGATGGTTTATTTAAAATTAGAGTTGAAACCGATGTTTGTTCGCACAATAATTTTAGTTCTATTGATTATCCTGCTTCTTATTCCATTGAATCTTCAAATGTTTGGCATGGTCGTTTAGGACATATTAATTATGATTCTGTGAAAAGAATGATGAATTTAGATATTATTCCTAAACATGCTATTGATAAAAAATTCTAAGTGTCATGTATGTGTTGAAGCTAAATCTAAAAAAGGTCCGTTTAAATCGGTTGTGAGAAATTCTGAAATTCTAGATTTAGTTCATACTGATATTTGTGAATTTAATGGCGTGTTGACCAAAGATAAAAAGAAATACTTTCTCACCTTTATTGATGATGCTAGTAGATACTGTTATGTGTTCTTGCTTAATTCTAAGGACGAAGCATTAGATAAATTCATTATATTTAAGAATGAAGCAGAAACACAAACTGGCAAGAAACTTAAACGGTTAAGGTCTGATAGAGGAGGTGAATATGAGTCTAACCCATTCATGTATTATTGCCAAGAAAACGGAATAGTACATGAAGAGACTCCTCCCTACACTCCTCAATCTAATGGTGTAGCTGAACGTAAGAATAGAACCTTTACCGATATGATTAACAGTTTACTCATAGGTTCTGGACTGCCCAAATATATGTGGGGAGAGGCTTTGAATACGGCTTGCCATATTATGAATAGAGTACCTCCTAAACATAGAAAGGAAAGTCCATTTGAACTTTGGAGAGGTCGACAGGAAAGCCTGAAACACTTAAAAGTGTGGGGGTGCCTTGCAAAGGTACTCGTACCCGCATAGAAAAGGAAAAAGCTTGGACCTAAAACTGTTGATGCTATCTTTATAGGTTATTCTGAAACAAGCTATACATTGAGATTTCTGATTATCAAATCTGAAATTTCTGGCATAGATATGAACTCTATAGTTGAGTTACGTGATGCAACATTTTTTGAGGATGTGTTTTCTATGAAAGACGGACTTCCTAAAGAATCTAACCCAACCACTAATTCCATTCCTGCTCAAGTAGAGGAGCTGACAAATGTGGGGGTTGATTCTAGTGCAACTCATTCTGACGATGAGATTGAACCAAGAAGGAGCAAACGGGCAAGGACCACCAAGGACTATGGAAGTGACTTCATCACTTACAATGTCGAGGTGATCCTCTAACCTTCAAAGTCGCTATGGCCACTTCTGATGCCAAGCAGTGGAAGGATGTTGTTAAGAGTGAGATGGATTCTATTGTCTCTAATGGGACATGGGAATTGGTTGATCTCCCTCCTGGTTGTAGCACGATAGGATGTAAGTGGGTCTTCAAAAGGAAACTGAAACCGGATAGAACCGTTGACAAGTTTAAGGCTAGGTTAGTGGCTAAGGGATTCAAGCAAATGGAGAGAATAGACTATTTCGATACCTATTCGCCCGTTGCTAGAATGACTACAATCCGAATGCTTATTGCATTGGCCTCTGTATATGATCTTCCTATCCATCAGATGGATGTTAAGACCGCTTTCTTGCATGGCGATCTAGAGGAAGAAATTTATATGGATCAACCTGAAGGTTTTGAGGCCTCCGGCAATGAGAGAAAGGTTTGTAAACTTGTTAAGTCCTTATATGGACTCAAACAAGCTCCTAAGCAGTGGCATGAGAAATTTGATAAAATTGTCTCATCGTTTGGCTTCGTTACTAATGAGTTTGATAAGTGTGTTTATAGCAAAAGTATTGGTGATAGTAGTATTGTCTTATGACTGTATGTCGATGATATCTGTTGTTTGGAACGGATATGAGGATAATTAATACTACTAAGGAATTCTTGAAAAGTAAGTTTGAGATGAAGGATATGGGTGTAGCTAGTGTGATTCTTGGCCTTAAGTTGACTCGTTCAACTAGTGGCATAACCATATCGCAATCTCATTATACCGAAAGTATAATTGAGAAATTTGGTTATAAGAATTGCAAAGTAGCTAAGACTCCATATGATCCTTCACCGCACTTACTAAGAATGAAAGTGGAGTACCGATGGCTCGGTTGAGATATTCTCAAATTATTGGAAGTTTGATGTATCTTGCCAATTGTACTAGACCGGATATATCCTACTCGGTTACTAGGTTGGCTAGCTATACTCAATGTCCAAGCAAAGCACATTGGGAAGCTCTGGATAGAGTTCTCAAGTACTTGAAGGGAACGATTTCCCTTGGGCTGCATTACGGAAGATATCCTTCGTTCTTGAAGGATATAGTGATGCAAGCCGGATTGCCTATAACTCCGGGAGTTATGGGCATACGGGGTATGTTTTCACCTTAGGCGGAGCTACGGTCGCTGGAGGTCGACCAAACAAACTACGTTGTCTAGGTCTACATTTGAGGCCGAACTAGTTTCCCTTGACACTCTTTTGGATTGGAAGGTGAATGGCTTCGAGGACTTATGTCCGAGTTGCCCGTGGTCGATAAGCCCATGCCTGTAATCTACGTACATTGTGACAACACCGCCACAATTGAGAGCGAAAAGTGTCAAGTACAATCAGAAAACCAGGAGACACATCCAAATTAGATTTAAATCTATAAGGGATCTTGTGTCTCGAAAGGTGATAGCTGTTGATTATGTTGGTACCAAGGATAACACAGCTGATCCTTTAACCAAAGGGCTAGATTTTGCTCTGGTTCAAAAATCTAGGTTGGGGATGGGTCTGAACCCTGTCTGATTCAAACGCAGTAGCAACCCAATCTACCTGAGTGGAGATCCCACAAAGGAGATTCAATGTGGTAATAACAAGCTGTGGGGTGAGTCGGAGCACCTAAAAATAGATTGACATGTTACATGTCTGAGTCTATCCCCTGAATAGCCTAGAGGTGCTCGTGGCTGCTAGTAAAGCAAAAGTTTGGAACTTTGAATGGGATCAAGTCTTTTAGACAAGATGTTATCAGTACATCTTCTGAGATGCCCAACTAAGTGAGTGTTGCTGTTGGCCGCAACTAGAGGAATTCAGGTTATTCCTTGAAAGCACTCATGATAGAGGATCGGGACGTATGGCTTATAAGCGTCAACTGTTCGATAGAGGGCCTATCATAGCTTTTGTCGTGTTTGTTACCAGCAAAGGCCTCTACATCCAAAGGCATCAGATTCAAGACACCCGTTCATCTGATCCTGTGGAGGTTTGCGTTGGATAACATAGGTAGTGGTTCAAGCCGGAAGGTACCATTATTGAAAGCATGGCAATGGACAATCTGTACACGTCATATCTCTATGAACTTGTGGGGGATTGTTGGAAAATTTAGTTTATCTAAACTAATTTCCGTGTGTATTTGTGGTGTGAAGTCCATAGGTATATGACCTTGGAACTTCGATTGAGTTTTGGACTGATTGTTTGGCTAAGGAAAAACGTTGGAACAGGCTGACTACGTGCGCGGGCGCGCTGGCTTTGCCCGCGGCCGCGCTGGATGTACATAGTCAAGGCCAGATCTTTCTGCACAAGTGCGCGGCCGCGCTGGACCCGACCGCGGTCGCGCTCGTGACGGAAAAGTGTTTTTCTTGGGCCGAATTTAGTCAGTTTTGGGTTACTTTAAAAACTCTAAAAACCTAACTATAAATACTCCTAAAACCCCAGCAATCAACACACGAAATTTTGGAGAGAAAATCAATTCTCTAGCATTATTTCATTGTTAAATTACTTCCTGTTCTTAGAGATTTGTTCGTGAGATTCAAGGCGACTGAGATAGGACCGCCGGGGATTACCTACCTGTGTGCTCATCTTTCTTGGTACGTAATCCGTGATCGTTTTATCCTCGGAGAAATTTGCATGTACCTGAGTTGCACCAATTGGGGGCAATATTTTCTCTTAGGACAGTCTTCCTAAGGCGACTCGATCAAATCACAATAAGTTTTCTAATCGTCTGTTTACTTATTTCTGTTTGTTTTCCTAATCTCTTTTCCTTGCTGTCGTTTTGCTATTGGCTTATTAATTGGTACGATCTTAACTTGATTAATAAATTCCCCTATTGTTAATTAAATTGATTATTTAATCTGTGATGCTGTTAATTAATTTCCAACAGATTGTATATCTCCAACTCATATCACCACATTCCTTCCCTCTATAACCCATTATTTTGGCAAATTGTAGATTCCATCGAGCTTAAAATTATTTTGTATCGAGCTTAAAATTATTTTGTATGGAGCAAGGACAGCATGGGAAATTGTTCCTGCATCAAGCGATATCTATGTCTTTTTTATGTTGTTTTTTAAGATTAAAATCGATTTGGCAAATTGTAGATTCCATCGAGCTTAAAATTATTTTGTATCGAGCTTAAAATTATTTTGTATCGAGCTTAAAAAGACAAGTTGATATGATAGATTTTAACACAATAAGCATGGTACCTACCGACACAAACATACCAACCCCAATAAATATAAACTTGAAAAGTAAAGACATGAAGATTAATGGATTTTTTCTCATTTAATTCTTTCTTAAAAAATTACTCCCTCCGTCCCTAAATGTTTGTCCCATTTAACTTTTTAAACATTTTAATTTAGTGATTTTGAAGCTTTAATTTTGATTATTTTTACGAACGCTTTGAAAATTATTGATATTATACACCGCCGTTATGTAATACTCTGTCCCTAAATGTTACAAGTTTTGAAAATTTAGTGATTTTGAAGCTTTAATTTTGGAAATGAGACTAACTTTTTGGGACAAAGAAAAAGGAAAAATGGAACAAACATTTAGGGAGGAGGGAGTATTTCCATAAATAACAAATCTTAAAAAGTATTTGCAAAATGATCAATTTCGATGAAACTCATTACTGGCAGTATTGAGTTTACACTTTTTATTTGATAAACTCGCTATTCCTAGTAGCAAGTTTTATAAAAATTGATCATTTTTTGTAAATAATTTCCAAGATTAATGTGGCAGTTTCAAGACAGAATAATTTAGGAGTAGTACAAATGTGCAATAAGAACAAGGTGGTTCAATAGTCAAACAAAAGGTCAACGTTGCTCCTCAAACCTTGTGGTAAGTGACAGAGTGCAGTGTCAAAAGTAGTGAAATCTGACATATGCCTAAAATAAAATGTCATCTTCAGTTTTTATGTCTTTGATTGATACATCACTTTCTAATGTTTTCTTTTGACTTATCTAATGGATTAGTTTTCTTGGACATAAAGTATAGTATACTCCCCATAATATTAATATTAGATAGTTTCGCACTTTAAGTAATCAATTAGATTAGATTGATTTTTTATAAAAAAAAAAAAACCAATAATATTAATGAAAATTTAATAATTATTATCAATAGTAATTACTAACTTATGCAACATATTTTATCCTAGTTTTCGAATAATGCAATATATTTATTAGTGACAGATATAAGCAATGTACTTTTGCATTCGTTATCAATAATGCAACAATTTTATTTAACTTATACTGACATGTCACTTTCACACCATCGCATGTCAATGACACGCATGGCTGTGATTTTGATGACTTGGCACTAATGTAATGTCACGTCAGCATTTTCGCTAAATTTTTGACTGCGTAAGTTAAAAAAAAGTTTGTTACATTTTTTTTATAACAAATGCAAAAGTACGTTACCCTTATCTGTCACTAACGAGTACGTTGTATTATATGAAGAAAAAAAAATGCAAATGTGTGTTAAATACGTAAGTCGATTGCCCATACATGGATCAATGAAATTGAATTCCTGAAGGAATTGAAAAGGAATAAAAAATGGTCAAATCTTGGTTTGGTTGGCACGAAATGAAATAAAATTGTCATTCAATTTCTTGACAATTCATGTTTGGTTTCAAGAAAGAACTTTTGGAATGGTATTAATATTTGATAAAATGTCAAGATTACCCTTTTTTAACTTCATGCAAAAAACTCAATAATTATGTACTTCCTTTGTCCCATTTAAGTAAAAATAAACATAAAGAATATTATCACAGTAAATATTATAATCTAATTTCTTTTGACATCAAATAATATAATACTCCCTCCGTCCCATTGATAGCTTTACTTTTTGTCAAAATAGGTGTCCCGTTAAAAGCTTCACCTTTCCTAAAATGGCAAAGAATCTTTACTACTTTACCCACTCATTCTCTCTCCTATTTCACTTTTATACTCACAACATTTTTCAAATTTACTATTCCCTCCACTCATTCTCTCCCCTATTTTACTTTTACACTCACAACACTTTCTTCACTTACCTTTTTTCTTAATTTGCGTGTCATGCTCAAAATGATGAACCTATAAATGGGACGGAGGGAGTATATTATTATAATTATAATTTTATTATTTTTATTTATTATTATTATATTTTATTATTTTATTATTATTATTTTATAATAATAATAATTATTATTATTATTTAATTATCATATTATTATTATTTAATTATTATTTATTATTATTATTATTATATTATTATTATTATTATTATATTATTATTATTATTATTATTATTATTATTTTATTATTATTATATTATTATTATTATTATTATTATTATTATTTTATTATTATTATTATATTATGATTATTTATTATAATTTTATTATTATTATTATTTTATTATTATAATAATTATTATTATTTTATAATTATAATTTTATAATTATAATTTTATTATTATTATTATTATTTTTTATTATTATTATTATTATTTTATTATTATTATTATTATTATTATTATTATTATTATTATTATTATTATTATTATTATTATTATTATTATTATTATTATTATTATTATTATTATTATTATATTATTATTATTATTATTGTTATTTTATTATTATTATTATTATTTTATAATAATTATTATTATTATTTTATTATTATTATTATTTTATTATTATTATTTTTTATTATTATTTTTATTATTATATATTTTTTATTATTATTTTTTTATTATTATTATTTTATTTTATTATTATTATTATTATTATTATTATTATTATTATTATTATTATTATTATTATTATTATTATTGTTATTATTAATATTATTATTATTATTATTATTATTATTATTATTATTATTATTATTATTATTATTATTATTATTATTATTATTATTATTATTTGGGGAGGACAGAATAGTAATTTGGGTTTGAGTCCAATTGAATGAATTTGATGGAATTGATCATTCCTCCTATTTTTGAATGGAATGAAAATCCATTCCAAGGAATGAAATTTCATTCCTTTTGAAATTGAAATTTTTTCAAAAAAATGAACCAAGCATGCTCAATGAAAAAGTCAAAAGGAATTGTCCATTCCATTCCCCCACTTTTCCTCACTTTACCACGAACCAAACGCCCCCTTATGATATTTTTCTTTAAAAAAAAAAGTTGCATGAACAGTATAAACCGAGATACGAACATGGGCTTGTCCGGGTCAGGCCCAAGTGGATTGGGCCATAAACATAATCCATCTCAAGTTACGACATGGGTCCCTCGTACATCCATCTCGGCATCAACAAGGCCGACCAAAGTTTACCAAGGCCCATCAAGCACATATAAATGGCCCAACTATAAGGGCCGAGGAGACCTCCCTCGTATGCCGAGATCGCCTCCATAGAGGATGAGGTGCCTCCCTCGGTCTTGACGTTGTCAACGGGCTCCCCATATTACTCATTCCCTCCCCGGCTCATCATGGACCGAGATGTCATGAATGACGAGGAGAGAAAAGTTCGCACCTCGTCATATCTTCATATGACGGGGAGACAAAATCATTCATCTCGGCATATCTTCATGTCGACAGACCTTCATATTACGAGGAAAGGAACTCATTCACCTCAGTTTACCTGCACATGACGAGATAAGGAAATCAGGCATCTCGGCTTTTCGGCAAGCAGTCTTTGCAATCCTATTTAAACAAGGATTAAGCAATTATGTTTCAATCAGGATTGTACCCATCTGTATCAATTCAAGTCAAACAAGGACTCCTTAACTGATATAATCCTCCTAGGATTATACCTTATCTCTTTACGTTCCTAATTCAACATGGATTCTGTCAATCCATCATTATAAATACAAGCTATAATTTCCATATTCTGGTACGCTACTTTTGATATTCCGAAACTCTGTCAATTTAGTTTCTCTCTCTACAAATCGTGAACTTATTCTCACGCTGGTGGGCCTTCGCCAGTGAAGCCCCGGCTTAGTTTACGTGTTTTGTCTTATTTTTAGTCTAAGCAATCGCCGGAGCATATCGATTGCTTGGATTTGGGCTGATTTGACATTTTGGCATCATCAGTTTGGTTCTATTGCCGGAAATCGATTCAAACGCCCTTTGTTTGGCCTGGAAAAGCTCGCTTGAAACCAGTTTTCCTGCCAAATAGTTTTCTGATTTGAACGGAAATCATTGTTTCGTTTTGCTCTGTTCTTAACCTTCGCCGGAATCTGCAGAATTTTAGCCGGAATTTGACGATTTTTGCAATTGTTTTGTACGGAAACTTGGGTGATTTTACGTTTGCAATTGAATTCTGTTGGAGGCGAATAAGATCAGTTCCACGTTTGTCCTAACAATTGTGATTTTGGCCGGAAATCTTGATCTGTTGGAAAATCGTTCGTTTGGTAATTTGTTGTTTACAATCGTTGAGTTGCAATGGAAGACGGACAATTTGCCAGCGTTACTAACGAGCAAACTCAAGCCGACAAGGTCCAACATAACACCGAGGTGCCTCCTCCACCTCAGCACGAAGGACCACCTCCTCTCGCCATAACTCTCCGTTCCATGGGACAGCCAGCTGCCGAGGGGGCAGGTGCAAACCTCCCTCGTACTACTCATCCTCGAGGAAAACGAACAGGGAAGAAGACGACGAGGAACGCCGACGTCGGCCGAGCTGAGAGCGTCCAGCCCGTCGACCGACATACCTTGTTGCATAGACAAATGGAGACATGGCAACGTATGTACGAGACTCCAGCTGCCTTGTTGCAATTGGACCCAGAAAACTCCATGGCCGAGTTCATCATGCCTTCGAAGTCAGGAGGTAACTCTCGTGGAAGGGAAACGGGTGATAGACGAGATCTTTCCTGTAACCCTGCTGTTCCACCTAAGTAGGCCCTCCGAGAGGCCCCTCGTCCTCGTCTTAACAATCAGGAAAACGAGAAGGTGATAGACCTGAGAAGCCAATTGAATTCTAAGGAACAGGAGGTAGACTCGAGAGACCTACGAACGAGGCTCAGTCTGTCCAAACGTTTATCCCCTCCTTATCTCGGCTTGGTACCTCATCGTCGTGACTCTCCTCGACCTCAGCGTGATTCTCCTAGACCCCGGCGTGACTCTCCCCATCCTCGTCAGTTCGCAAGGCCGAGGACTCCCTAACCATACATAATGGTACTTGGTGGCTATGAGGCAGAACCAAGGCAAGATAAGGCACCCTCTAGACGAGGAGAAAATCGTCGAAATGACGAGGATCATAGTAGGGTGAACGGTCACCCTAGAGATAAGTCCCATCGTAGCTCCCATCGCAGTTCCCACCAGAGTTCCTACCACAGTACCCGCTCTAGCACTGAAAAAGGGGTGGAAGCTAAAGAATGGCAACTCTTGAAAAAGAGAATTGACGACATAGAGATGGGAAAGAAGGTTGATGAAGATGATGATGACTGGTCCACTCGTCCCTTCTCCCAGAGGATAACAGATGCACCACCTAATCCTCTATTCAAGGTTCCAAACTTCGAAAAGTACAACGGAACCACCGACGCGAAGGACCACGTGCAAAGTTTTGAGTTGACCATGAACCTCCTCACAAAGGCCGATGACATGCTTTGTAAAGCTTTCGCGAGCACCTTCTCTGGAACAGCCTTGACTTGGTTTCGTGAGTTGAAAAAGGTTGCATCGATAGCTGGAGAGGCATGAGGAGAATGTTCTTGGACCACTTTGCCACTGCAGGAAGGAGTAAGAAGAGGTTAACCGACCTTGCCAATATCAAGAAAGGGAAGAATGAAACCACTCTCAGTTACTATAACCGATTCTGAACCATGGCGGAACAAGTAGAAGAAAGCCTCACTGACAGAGAGATAATTGTTTGTTTCAACTCCGAATTGAGATCCGAACCCCTCATCTACGAACTCTCCGCTAGAGAGCCAAAGTCCAAGGCATATTTGTACATCATGGCTTATGCCATTGCCATGGCGGAGGATAAAAGCAAGCAAAGGGGATCCGACAAGACGGAACCAGAAGCAGCTGGCACTCGCCACACTTCCAATGGCAATGGGAATGGTAATGGATCAAAGGGGAAGAATAGAACAAGAAGTACTGAAAAACCTGAAGTTTTTACCCCTCTTACCAAACACATTACGGAGATCATGTAACTAGTAAACCTTCCCCCACCTCGTCCGCTGAGCGATAAACCAAAGTTCCCTCGTGACACTTCCAAATTCTGTGATTTCCACAAGGAACATGGTCACAACACTGAAAGGTGCATCGCCCTCAAGCGAATGGTCCAAATGTGGGTAGACGAGGGAAACTTGATCGCTATGTCATGAAGAAAGATGGCAAGCGGAAGCGGAAGGAAGAGGAAAGTGAAGATGATGACAAGAGCGAGGATGGGGAACAGAGGCCTCCTAGGGCCAAATTGCATGTGATCCGAGAAGAGGCAGTCTCTACAAGAAAGCTAAGGGACCAGATCCATGAGCTAAGCAAGGTGTATCACGTTCCTGCTTGGATTCATAAGGCAGAAGAGGTCATTAGTTTCTCTCCTAATTAATTGGCAGGGAGCCGTGCTGCTCGTGAACAACCCTTGGTGATAAAGGGTCGAATTGATAACGTTGAATCTGAGAGACTTCTTGTTGACACGGGGGCCTCTCGTGATATTCTGTACTACTCTGCCTTCCAACTGATGGGTTTAAAAGACACCATGCTGGAGCCTTATCATGGAAGGCTAGAAGGTTTCACCAACCATAAAGTTGGTACCAAGGGAACTGTTGAACTGGAACTAGAAGTCGGCGAACATCCCTTCCGATCCAAGGCTACTGTCACTTTCGTAGTCATGGATCTAACAAGTGATTATCATGCTATCCTAGGCATTCTAAGTCAAGCAAAACTTGGGTTGGTCGCCTCCCTTCCTCACCAACGATTTAAATTCCCTACTTGTGCTGGAATTGGATGCGTAAGGGCGGTCGCCAAGGACTTCTTGGAGCATGTCATAAAAAGCAGGAAAGCATCCAAAAGCGTGGAGATAGATACTCCCGAAGACAACATCAAAATCTCCAAGTCTTTGAAAACTACCCACACAAGCTCTAGGATGAGTTACATCCGTGAAATCCTGGAAGAGGAACCTCTGGTCCTAGAAATTGCAGCTGACCAAGGCATAGTTCCGCCCGTCCCGGAGACAGATCCTGTTCTCGTCAACAGCCAGAACTTGGGGTCCAACCCTGACTTGAGGATAGTCGATCTGCCCGACGTTGACGAACTGATGCAAGAGGAAGGCCTCGACGTAAATGACAATGAGGGTAGAAGACTAAGGGAAATCATTATTGAATCCATGGAATTTCAGGACGGTCCAGAAATGGAGCCCGTTGATGAGTTGGAAGAGGTAGTCATCAATCTCGACTATCCTGAACAAAAAATTAAACTCGGGGGCCAGTTATACCCAGAAGAGAAGGAAGATCATCTCCCTCTTGAAAAATAGTCTCGACGTCTTTGCTTGGAGAGCCGAGGACATGAGGGGGATCAATGAAGAAGTAGCCCTCCACCGCTTGGAAGTTGATCCATTGGCAAAAACCATCTCACAAACAAGGAGAAATTTTGCAAGGGTCAAGGAGGAAGCTATCAAGGAAGAGGTGCAAAAGTAACTTAGCGTTGGAATTATTCGAGAAGTGAAGTACCCCGTTTGGTTGGCCAACGTAGTAATGGTGAAGAAGCAAAATGGGAAGTGGCGAATGTGCATAGATTTCACTGATCTTAATAAGGCCTGCCCTAAAGACAGTTGTCCTCTCCCCAGAATTGATAAGTTGGTTGACTCCATTGTTGGACACTAAACACTTAGTTTCCTAGATGCCTATTCAGGCTATCATCAGATCAAAATGGCGGAAGAGGACATCGAGAAGACGACCTTCCAAACACCTGGGGGAAATTATTGCTATGTCATGATGCCCTTTGGGCTTAAAAATGCGGGTGCCACGTACCAACGTATGGTGAATCAGGTATTTGGTGCACAAATAGGTCACAACATGGAGGCCTACATAGATGATATGGTCATAAAGACCAAGGAGGGCAGGCACGCCCCTGACTTGGAGGAAACAATAAATAATCTCCGAGCCAACAACATAAAGCTAAACCTAAGCAAGTGTGTGTTTGGGGTGACAGTTGAAAAGTTCTTAGGCTTATGGTATCACAAAGGGGAATAGAGGCGAACCCTGAGAAGATCAAGGCCTTAATCGACATGAAGGAACCTACCAACATCAAGGAAGTTCAAAGATTAAATGGAAGAATAGCGGCACTTGGAAGATTCATCGCCAAATCCGCCGAAAAATCACTGCCGTTCTTCAAGGTATTGAAGGGTACCAAGAGCTTCTCCTGGACTCCCGAATGCTCCGAAGAATTCCTCCGGTTGATGGAGTACTTGGGTTCCCCTCCCTTGCTTAGCAGTCCGATTACTGGTGAGGTGTTATATGTCTTCCTAGCTGCCACAGATCATGCAGTCGCAGCTGTCCTCGTACTAAATGATGAAGGAACACAGAAATCGGTCTATTATGTCTCTAAGGCATTATCAGACGTGGAGAGCAGATATTTCAACGTGGAAAAGATAGCGTACGCACTAGTTATAGCTTCAAGAAAACTACGTGCCTACTTTTCTGCGCATCCCATCATTGTGTATACTAATGAACCATTGAAGAAAATTCTGCACAAATTGGATGGCTCCGAACGTCTCCTGAATTGGTCTATCGCTCTTACTGAGTTTGATATCACGTACCAACCAAGGAAGACCCTCCTGGCACAGCCTTTGGTTGACTTCTTGGTTGAGACTGCCTTCATGGGTGAACACGTCCCCGCCTCCCGTACGCAAACCACGACGAAAGAGGAAGAGTCTCCCATCGAACTCCCGTCCAATTGTTGGATCTTGTACACAGATGGATCGGATTCTAAGGAGAGAAGCGGAGCTGGAGTTGTACTAGCAAGTCCGGAAGGAGAGTACACCATGCAAGACTTTATTCGATTCAAGTTCCCTGCCTCCAACAACCAAGCTGAATATGAGGCTCTGATATTTGGTATTGAGTTGACCTCCTTCTATGGAGCAACTAAGGTGGCGGCATTCTGTGACTCCCAACTTGTTGTCAAACAAGTGAAGGGACAGTATAACACCCAAAATCCCACCCTTACCAAGTATAGAGACCTTGTCCTAGACATGACGAAGAAGATGGAATTTTTCGAGATCGAGCAAATAGGCAGGGAAGACAACCAAATCGCCGACGTTCTATCTAAACTAGCGAATATGGATGTGTCTGAGTCTAACTCCAATCCATACGTAGTTTTTGCTGAGGAATCTGCGTATGAAAGACTATAAATCATGCTCCTAGATGGAGAGGAGAGATGCTGGATCGATGACTACATAGACTACATCGAGAAGAGCCAACTACCAGAAGATGAAGCACAAGCTATACTCATCAAGAAGAGGTCACCAAGGTTCGTTGTGATGAACGGAGTCCTCTACCGAAGATCTTTTACTAAGCCCCTGCTGATATGTGTCTACCCTAAGGAAGTTGAGAATCTCTTGGCCGAAGTACATGAAGGCGTTTGCGGCGGACACCCGGGGGCCAGAACCTTAGCTGACAAGATCATCTCGCTAGGTTATTTTTGGCCAAACCTGAGAGAGGACGCGCACGCCTGTGTTAGAAAATGTGATAAGTGCCAGAGATTCTTCGACATTCCTAGACTACCGGCAGTTGAGCAGACACTTGTAATACCTACATGGCCATTTGATATGTGGGGGATCGACATCATCGGACCCTTCCCTCCCGACCGAGACAATTGCAAGTATGTGATAGTAGTTGTTGATTACTTTTTCAAATGGATAGAAGCGAAAGCATTGGCCAAGATAACGGAAGAGAACGCAATCAACTTTGTCCACGACCACATCTGGTGCCGATTTGGGCTCCCACACACAATTGTATCGGATCATGGACTCCAATTCTCTATGGCATTTACAACGGAGTTGGCAAGAGTAAGAGTTCGTCACGCCAAGTCATCTGTAAGCAGACCCCAAGGCAACGGTCAAGCAGAGGCTGCTAACAAATTGGTCCTAACAGCCCTTACTAAGAACCTTGAGGGACGCGAGGGCATATGGTTAGATGAACTTCCCCTAGCATTATGGGCTATTCGCACAACCACCCGGGGGCCAACCGGGGAAACCCCATTCGCACTAACCTTCGGTTTTGAGGCTATGGCACCAGCTTAGATGGCCATTCCTATTGTAAGAAACTCCCATTATGATGAGCAAGTCAACAAGGTTAATAGGCTCCTAGACCTAGACCTGATAGATGAGAAACGACTAGCTGCACAGATGAGGATGGTAAATTACAAGCAAAGGACCAAGGCGTACCATGACAAGAGGGTCATCAGAAGAGTATTCCAAGTAGGCGATTGGGTACTTAGAAAAATTGAAGCAACTGGTCGGAAGGCAGAACAAAACAAGCTCTCTCCAAATTGGGAAGGTCCCTATATTATAACTCAATTCATTCGAGAAGAGACCTACAGATTGAAGACTAAGGAGGGGAAAGAGCTCAAGCATCCATGGCATTCTGATAACCTTCGAAAATACTATCATTAATATTAGTTTATTTTTTGTAATAGATTAGTTTTCAGCTATTAGTCTTTTACCTTTTCAGTATGGTAGGATTGCAGTTCGATGTAATCAAATTCAGTTTATGAAATTTACTTCTTCAAACCTGCAAAGCAACTGCCACTACTACGCACACGGAATGACAAGGACCCTGTCCTCGGCTTACAAAAATATCAAAGCCAAAACGACTACCTGACCAACATTTAAAATTCTAACAGCCAAAATCGAGGACCCTTCCTCGGCCTACTGGCTCGCCTTACGTCTTGACGAGGGCGTACCTCGACTCAATGACTAACAGGCTCTAACAGCCAAGACCGAGGACCCTTCCTCGGCCTACTGGCTAAACTTACGTCTTAATGAGAAATCACCTCGACTCAATGACTACAGGCTCTAACAGTCAAGACCGAGGAACCTTCCTCAGCCTAATGACTTGCCCCACGTCTTGACGAGGAATCACCTCGACTCAATGACTACAGGCTCTTAACAGTCAAGACCAAGGACCTCTCCTCGGCCTGTTGACTTGCTTTACGTCAAGACAAGGAAACACCTTGTCACAACGACTACAGGCATCATAAGTCTAAAACATGTGCACGAGTCATCTTCCTCGGCATAAGGAGACAAAAAAAGAAGAAAATACCCCAACAGTCAAGACCGAGGAGCCTTCCTCGGCCTAATGACTTGAGGTGCACAGCCAAGACCGAGGAGCCTTCCTCGGCCTAATAACTTGAGGTACACAGTCAAGACCGAGGAACCCCACCTCGGCCTGATGACTTGTAGGCAAAATTGCCACGACCCTAAGTGAGCAAGCCTCCTCGTCTCACATAAAAGTGAAGTATGAGGAACATTCCTCGACTTCCCCCCAAAACAAACTTGTACTCGTGCAGAGCCCACAAACAAGTACTCAAACAATTCATAATATCAATACGACATGAATTGGAAAGGAAGGACATATCATTAATATTCAAAGAAATAATTACAAAAGTCCTAACCTATTACAAAAAAAAAAAGCAAAAAGGAAATCCTAAGTTTGCTCGTCATCAAAAGGCTTATCCAAGAAGTCCTCAGTCTCAGCATCAATGGTTGGTAGGGTGACGTGCTCAGTTTGAACATTAGTTTGAGCCTCGGCCTCCGTCCCTACCTCCATCTCGTCCTCGTCCTCAATCCTCTCAATCAGAGCATTAATATTATTAGGATCGACGGACGGGGGGACCCAAGCTTCTCTGCCAGCTCGAGCATCCGACCTGGCCATGATACCCAAATTATATTCAGAAAAAGGAACAAGATGGTGAAGAGCCCGAGCTTCCTCATCGTACTGATCTTTGCAAATAAGCCGAGCAACGGCACTCAGATCAAGACCATAGGAAGAATCAGCCATATGCCGACGAGCAAGGTGAAGGTAGCCATCCTCAAACATTGTTGCCGTCTTGTCGTTAATGGAATCCTTAAAGGCTTGGCTAGCCTTGAACAGAGCAATAGATTTTTCTTCCTTGGAAGGGATAGCGGCCTTCAGGTCTCAGCATCTAGCCTCAGCCACCTCGGCCCTCACCAAGACCTCGGCCTTGAGCTTCTCTAGCTCGTCCAACTCAGCGTTCTTTAGCCTAAGGGTTCCTCGGCTCTTAAATTGGCATCCTCGGCTCTCTGCACCTCCGCCTCAACCTTGGCCTTGGCCTCCGCCAGCTCAGTATCCCGGACCTTCAGCACCTCGGCCAGGGCTGCTTTCTCGGTCTCTCCCTTCTTTTGGGCAGCCTTGAGCTCGAACAGCTGCTTGTCCGCATTTTTAGCAAGGACGTGACGGTAGCAAGCTACAAGGATAATCAACGTCAGAAATTATACTAAGCGCAAATTTACAAGGTCAAAAATATGAGATAGTTACCTCGGAGATCAACAGCCCTTTGCGGCCTAGCAAGTTCTCCTTGCTCGGCTTATCACGAACAAGCTTCTCGTAAGCCTCCTTGTCCAAAGCCCTCTGAATAGGAGCTCGGCCTAGACTCACATGAGCACCCTCCCTGGCGAGCAAAGGGATGCCCCTCAGGGGCCAAGCAGTAGCAACAAATTTTCGAGCAAGCTCCTCGGCGTCATTGTAGTTTTTGATGGTTTGGACGGTAAGGGCTGGAGGAGCCGGGGGAGTTGAGGCGTCGACAGCAACTCGTTTAGCTTGGGGCTCCTCGGTGGAAGCATTTCGAGGCCTCTTTCGACCCGAGTGCCGTTGGACGAGACCCATTTCCTAGACCAGTCAAGGTCAGGGATCCCATGCTGGAGGCGTTATATACCAAGTATGGAGTAGATAGGAGTAAGTATAAGTTAACATATATCGTCAAACCCACTTTTGACACCGAGGAGGAGAAGCACCGGTTCTATTACAACGACAACCATGTTCACTTATACTTTACCTCGGCCTCCTCTACCTCGGCCACCTCTACCTCGGGCCTCTACTTGCTCTCCTTCGACAAAGGCATCAACGATTTTGGTAGACGTGGAGGCTTCACTCCCTCTTCCCATCATATCTGCAAGAAGCCGAGGTACAAGAACCAGTTAAAGCGTCCAAAGGCTTATGCCAAGACGGGGAAGAGGAATGCCCCTCCTCGTCATTTACAAGAAGGCCAAGGAGGGAGCCTTTGTTGGGATTGGATCCTAAACTACAAGGAAGAGGAGGAGCCTAAGTCGGAGGAGTCGGTGAATCAAGAAGGAAAAATCTCGGAGGTGCTTCTGTCGAGGAGAGCGGCCGCGCTCAGGTGGAGAGCGACCGCGCTGGAGTTCTTTCGTGGGTGCCAAAATCTTCTGCCGTTGAGGGCGGCCGCGCTGGCCTTGAGGGCGGCCGCGCTCGGTCCGTATCTGCAGCAGATTTTTATTTTGTTTCCTATTTTGATTAGATCTCTTCTTAAACTGAGTTAGGGCTTCCTTGTATAACTATATAAGCATAATTTCGGCCTAGAACACATTGTAGCAACATATTAGAATACATATTGGCTTGGCAATTGCCCCCGGACGTAGTTCACGAGTTGGTGAATGAACCGGGTAAACAACTCTTGTGTTCTTGTGTGTGATTGTTTCTTTCTTGTACGTGTGGGTGTGTTGATTTATTTGTTTTGATTGCAACGGGGGAGCACCAATTTCACAACAACTGGTATCAGAGCTTTGGTTCGGAGGATTCAAAGTTTCATTAGTTGATTTTTTGAATCGCGTTCTTAGGGATTTTGGTGAAGCAGTCAAGATGAAGAATTCAATCGAGAAATTCAACGGTGTGAATTTCACGTTTTGGAAGACAAGGATTGAAGACTACCTTTATTGTAAGGATCTTCATGGACCCTTGAAGACGAAGCCCGAAGACATGTCACAAGGAGATTGGGAGACGTTGGATCGGAAGGCGTTAGGAGCGGTAAGGAGTGCCCTAACCGACGACGTTGCACGGAACGCTATGGAGGCCAAGACAATGGTGGAGTTGCTACAAACGCTGTCGGACATGTATGAGAAGCCGTCGAATATCAATAAGGTGCATTTGATAAAGAGGTTTGCGAATGCGAAGATGTCGAGAGGGCGAACGGCAAGTCATATCGGCAATTTCAAAGGTATGGTGGACCAATTGAAAAGTGTTGATATTACTTTCTCCGATGAAGTGCTAGCTTGTTTTCTACTAAAATCATTGCACGATAGTTGGGAGGTTCTTGTCACAACGATTAGTACGTCGAAACAAAGATTGGTGTATACGGAGGTTAGAGATCTCATCCTTCAAGAGGAGTTGCGAAGGAAAGAGAAAAGGGGAGAATCGTCCGTAGATGGGGCTGCACTTAGGGTGGAGAGAAAAAGGGGTGGACCTAAAAAGGGGAAAAAGGTCAAGTGCTACAATTGCGGTGAATTGGGGCATATCAGTTATGACTGTCCGGGAAAAGGTGGTTGTGCTAACGTGGTGGATGATGGTGGTGATGTATTAATCCTAGGGGAGGAGCAGTCGGGTGAAGATTGGGTGTTGGATTCTGGAGCTTCTTGTCATGCTAGTAGGGATGTAGAATCAATGAAGCGGTACAAAACTGGAGATTTTGGGGTTCTCTATCTTGGTGATGGTCAACCATTGAAGATCAAAGGTAATGGGGATGTGATGATGAAGACACCTAATGGGGCTGTTTTACAACTACACGACGTGATGCATGTTCCGGATTTGAGGAGAAGGGTGATTTCTGTGGGACAACTTGACAGCGAAGGGTATGGTGTTTCTTTCATTGGTGGGTCTTGGGAAGTCACAAAAGGGGCTAAGGTGTTGGCTCATGGGGTTAAGGGGAAGATGTTGTACTCTACCTACAATATCGATTTTCGTTCCGGTGGGAGAAAGAGGCTTAAGAACCGGCCTGTTGGTGTAAAAATGGGAGACATCAAGAAACGGTATGTTGGGGAGGACTCAAAGTTGATCAACGTGGTGTGGAAGTCCAAGGGCCCTAACAGAGAGCGGATTCAGACCAAAAGTAGACGATGCAAGAAACAAGGTGTGTCCAAGTTTCAAGGGGAGGCATTGCGAGGAAGGTGGGTCTGGAGGGAGAAGGCGAAGTTAGACTTGCGGGGAGAAATCAAGGTAGAAGCTGATTTGGGGAGGCAAGAATCATCTAACACGGAGAGGTTGAAACGTCGCTTGGTTTCAACTCGCCTTAGTACTTGAGGAGAGGAGAGGTAGTGTCAAGCCAATATGGAGAGGGGAATGTGTTTGAAGGTCTTTACTCCGTGGTGGGAGTTGATGGTGTTCTTATGTTTGTTAGTTTAGTCTCCGGTGGGAGATTGTTGGGATTGGATCCTAAACTACAAGGAAGAGGAGGAGCCTAAGTCGGAGGAGTCGGTGAATCAAGAAGGAAAAATCTCGGAGGTGCTTCTGTCGAGGAGAGCGGCCGCGCTCAGGTGGAGAGCGACCGCGCGGGAGTTCTTTCGTGGGTGCCAAAATCTTACGCCGTTGAGGCGGCGCGCGGCCTTGAGGGCGGCCGCGCTCGGTCCGGATCTGCAGCAGATTTTTATTTTGTTTCCTATTTTGATTAGATCTCTTCTTAAACTGAGTTAGGGCTTCCTTGTATAACTATATAAGCATAATTTCGGCCTAGAACACATTGTAGCAACATATTAGAATACATATTGGCTTGGCAATTGCCCCCGGACGTAGTTCACGAGTTGGTGAATGAACCGGGTAAACAACTCTTGTGTTCTTGTGTGTGATTGTTTCTTTCTTGTACGTGTGGGTGTGTTGATTTCTTTGTTTTGATTGCAACGGGGGAGCACCAATTTCACAACAGCCTTACCACTCAACCGAGTACGAGCTAGGTGATCTGAGGACGGGTAGAACAAATTGATATGCTCAATCATCTCGGTCCTATTTTCGAACAACACAATACTGAGGGACAATGAATCAACTCTATCTATCCTCGTCTGGTGAGGGTACTGAATATACATTCTCGTACACCCATACTTCCTCAACATTTCTCCTATTTCCGTCAAGTTCACCAACAGCCATGGTCCTCTTTCTCTTCTGTAAACCCTCAGATTTCCCTTATGGTACCCATAGCGAAATCGAGGGGAATGGTCCCAAGAACGAGTCATTTCTAAGGGGGAATGAAGGGTCAATTGGGAATTCAAACAAATATTCAAGAAAATCAAAACTTCAAGAAGCTTCAAGGGTCAACAATGGCGGATTCAGAATCAAGATCCTACCAAAACCCTAGAAATCATACAATAAAACGCATATATCAAAAAGGGAAAAGCGAGTATACCTGTTTCTGTTGAGAATAATCGGAATCGAAACTGTGGAATCGAAGGTCACTGGAAGGTCGTCGGAAAAAAGCACGAGCAGCAAAGGGCAGGGAGGTTTTTCAAATCTCTTGTATTCGCTCTCAATATTCAGGATGCTAAAGGGTTAAAATGAAAGGGGATATTTGTTTTTATACTCAACAAGCCGGGTCAAACCCGAAATCAAAACGGGTCCATGGGTTTGGCGCCCCCAACATCAAATGCAATTGACGGTTTCCAAGGCATGTCAGATCATCGTGGGACGTGCTCATCATTGTACCATTAACAAGGGTATAATGGAGCGACACATTTGAATGACGCTTACACGTGGCAACCTGTTCGTATTCTCATAAGCCGAGGACGAGATGACTTTCTCCTCGTCCTAAGTCGAGCTAGAAAGTCGGGGGCCACTGAACAGTATAAACCGAGATACGAACATGCGCTTGTCTGGGTCAGGCCCAAGTGGATTGGGCCATAAACATAATCCATCTCAAGTTACGACATGGGTCCCTCGTACATCCATCTCGGCATCAACAAGGCCGACCAAAGTTTACCAAGGCCCAGCAAGCACATATAAATGCCCCAACTATAAGGGCCGAGGAGACCTCCCTCGTATGCCGAGATCGCCTCCATAGAGGATGAGGTGCCTCCCTCGGCCTTGACGTTGTCAACGGGCTCCCCATATTACTCATTCCCTCCCCGACTCATCATGGATTGAGAGGTCATGAATGACGAGGAGAAGAAAGTTCGCACCTCGTCATATCTTCATATGACGAGGAGACAAAATCATTCATCTCGGCATATCTTCATGTCGACAGACCTTTATATTACGAGGAAAGGAATTCATTCACCTCGGCTTACCTGCACATGACGAGATAAGGAAATCAGGCATCTCGGCTTTTCAGCAAGCAGTCTTAGCAATCATATTTAAACAAGGATTAAGCAATTATGATCCAATCAGGATTGTACCCATCTGTATCAATTCAAGTCAAATAAGGACTCCTTAACAGATATAATCCTCCTAGGATTATACATTATCTCTTTACGTTCCTAATTCAACATGGATTCTGTCAATCCATCATTATAAATACAAGTCATAATTTTCATATTCTGATACGTTACTGTTGATATTCCGAAACTCTATCAATTTAGTTTCTCTCTCTACAAACCGTGAACTTATTCTCACACCAGAGGGTCTTCGCCAGTGAAGCCCCGCTTAGTTTACGTGTTTTGTCTTATTTTCAGGCTAAGCAATTGACGGAGCATACCGATCGCTTGGATTTGGACTGATTCGACATTTTGACATCATCACTGTAATTCAATTATATTGATTAATAAAAAGGTGAGACTATTTTAAGAAGGAAGAAGTAATAATTTAGTTTGTGCTCGTCACAAAGTAATAATCAACTTTCTTTATGAATTATATTATGCTTACTTGTACATTCTTTATTTATTATGATATTATATTTTTAAAAGTATTTTTTTCTTTTGTCATAACCAAAAAGAAAATTGGAAAAAATAGAAATGACGGGAGTATTAATGATATGTCATCTATTGAGAATCACACATTTTAAGACTAGAAATCTTTTAAAATAAAAGTGTTGCTAAATAATACTCCCTCCGTCCCACTTTAAGATTCCTACTTTTCTTTTTGGTCTGTTTCACTTCAAGGTTTCCTTCCATAAATGACAAGTTTTGAATATATTTATACCCTTGATGCTGTCACAAATTTTGTTGAGCAGCAGTGTGGTCCGTCGTTGTAGTCTAGGCGGACAAACGGCCTTCTTCTCCGATCAATCTGCACACAAACAGCCAAAAAAACTAAGCCGGGGGCGTCTCCGGCTTAAGCCCCTCCGGCGTGCAAATAAGAACTCTGTTTCCCGAACATAATAACACAAAATATCTTAGAGAGAAAATGGGGGTGGGAGAGAGAGGGAGAAATTCCACTTACAAATTAGGGTGTAGCCTCCTCTTTATATAACCCTCTAATGATCCATTTGAAGATGCGTCTGGTCCTCCATAATCCCCCCTTCTGGCCGCCCCCCTTGAGCCATGCGTTTTGGCATTGTTATGGGATGCTTTTGGAATGAATTGGGCATTGTTCAGACACTTCTCATTTTCTGATTTGTATCCACCAGCTGCAAGATCCTTTGGAATCATTTTTCCTCTTGGGCTTTGGTCCGAATATACATATGGGCCATCCTTGATTAACTTGGGCCAAATCATTTTTGCATGGTCACATCAGTAGCCCCCGAATCCTTAACTCGATTATTCATGATCGAGTTGAGGAGGCAAATAATGCACGCCACATAACTGAAACGAATCAGATCAATATAAGACGAAGTAGTGGAGATTCCCACCTTATATACTTAGACTTGGCGACTTGGGCCACGAGAGGCGGCAGTAAACCGGACTTTAAACAATACATGAATTTAGTCTGTCATTGATGCCACGAGAAGTCCAGGCGAGATTGTCGAGTTAAGCCCGTTCATATTTCGTCTAATTCCCTCCAACATCGACAGCTTCCTGGCGAATTGATTCTTCAGCTTTTCGACCTCGTTTCCGAAACCCAGGCGGCTTCAATTTCTTTTTCGCAGACCAAGTATATTACTGTTTGGTTATGACTTCAAGGTGATTTTGATTCACTTATTCTCTCGCATAACTTTCTGAGCGACTTCCTGATTTTTGCGGCATCTTGGTTTGGTTAAGGACGAGATTATGGCTCGATCTTCACGCTTGTGTTTTCTGCGACTTCTGGCCAATAAGACTTAGATTCAGATGACTATCATTTCCAGTCGGATATCTCGCTTACTATTTATTTTGCCATGCTTGCCGTAACATAAATCTCGCGGTTTACTACTTATATAGGCCAAGCGGGATACGCTTGCCGCCGTTGTATCTTCCACTCGACATATCAGCTAATTGGCGAGATGACCTTGGCCACATTTCCCGCCAATTTCTTCTTGGGCCTATCTCGATCTGGGCCCTTCTTGGTTATTTCTTGTTCATGTACTTTCAATTCCTTCCTCAAGAATCTCAAGAACCAGTGCATTTCTTCTTGGACTCTACGATAAGCGGGATGAACTTTCTTCCATTGAGACCGCATCTTTACATGCCATTGAGACCACATCTTTACACGCCATTCAAGCGAGATGGGTTTACTTCTAGTAACATCTTTACCTGCCATTCAGGCGAGATGTGCTTTCTTTCCCGTACCGCATCTTTTCATGCCATTCAGGCGAGATGGGCTTCCTTCTCGTAGCAACATCTTTATATGCCATTCAGGCGAGATGTGTTTGCCTTCACATATGCTGCATATTTTCATGCCATTCAGGCGAGATGCACTTTCTCGTTTATAGTCGGTATAGACTTTCTCGTTTATAGTCGGTATAGACTTTCTCGTTTATAGTCACATCCATATACATGCCATTCAGGCGAGATGAAATTTCATGTTTATAGTCCGTAGACTTTCTCTTTTATAGTCCGTAGACTTTCTTTTTTATAGTCCGTAGACTTTCTTTCACATGATACTTTTGCGGCTTGCTTTTATTGCCTTTCTTGTAATTCGCCAGCTTGTTTAGATAATTCATCAAAAACTCTTTTCCTTCTTTCTGTTGCGAGATGGCTCCATATATCTATACTCCCTTCGAAAAAGTGAAGTTGTCTTTAGGCAAATTTACTCTAAGCAGCTTTGCTTTCTTTTTCCTTTTAGCGGCTTACATCTTGAACTTTATTTTTATTAACCTTGGCCTCCATTTCGTATTTACCGCGCATTCGAGTCATTATCTCACTGTTCATATGTAAAACAAAAATACCATGAGAAGCAAGTCAAATACTAAGCCAGATAATTTCATACTTTCATTCTATTTTAAACCAAGAATAACGCAACTAAACAACATTATCCCACATTTATCATTTTTCAACATTTCTCTCCTCGGGACCACGCAAAAATACATAATAAAGTCAATGTACTCTTACTCCATGATACTTTCATTTTCACTTGTGTAATTAGCATGTCTGACCATAATTTTGACATAATTTGTGCACATAAAGGAAGATTTTCAAGCTTACATAGTTAGCTTCATTAAATATTATTTTCCTTGTATCCTGTCGTAATTCCTTCGCACATTTCACAAGATATGTAAGCATGCGACATAATAAGTAATCACTTTTAACAATTAAATCCAAACATAATTAACATATGAAACATTCTCTAACAAACACACATGGTCAATCACTTGTAACAGATAACCATATTTCATAATATAACAAGTCCAAAATGTGATTCTTGGTTTACTTAAATTTGTTCCATATTCGCATATATTATAACATGTATTTATCATAATCAATTAATGATAAAGAAGTCCCAGGGCATCTTTCCCACTTCAAGATTAAAATTCACTCAAGCTTGCTTCAATTAAGGACTATCAAATTTTGAACACCCAATTCGCACATATTATCACTATTTATAAGCATAATTTAACATATAAACTAAGAAAATAAAACTCGCACAACACTTTTAATTGGATCCCATTTTCCTCGTACCATAATTCTTTTATACTCAACCAAGATGCATAATTCACTAATTTTAGTAATTCCAAATTAAGCAACTAAATCAAGGCACAATTTATGAATCGACAAACAACTATTTCAATGTCATATCCTTTTTAATATATTGACTATCATATTAATATGTTATACGAACCATATACTCTTGGTACCACATTTAAAACTTCAATTGATGTGTCCTTTATTTACCAAGATGAGTCATTTTACTTGGCATGGCTCGAATTGCACACTACTGGTACACGGCATAAACTACCCACGAACGCATTGCATAATATTTTATTCTCTATGTATTTCTTCTTTACAAAGAGACAAGTACTTCTATAAACCACTTGCGACATATATTTTCACTATTTCAAGAAACATACTCTCATTTCCTAGTCGAGGTGAATAACCAGCAAGTTCTCTAGTTGACGTAAGTTTACTTTATCAAATAGTAAAATAACATGGATACAATTAACTATACTAAGTGCATGAATTCACAAAGCATGATATTCAAGTAGTAAGAGAGGAATAACTATTCGTACTAAAATTAAACTACTCATTTTCTCTAATGAAAACACAAACACTTCTTCTTACATAATGATAATTCATGTTTACCCTTTTTATTATCATCACTTTGCTTGACTTTTATAATGCAGTTAACTAAAATTACTGTAGCAGTCATTATATCACATGTCTATCCATTGTACTTAACTTTTAAAGCAAAATAACACCACTAAACTTATTTTTACAAATTCATAATTTTGATCAAACAATTTCATGAAATAAAACATAAAGGTCATTACCTCCGTCTCAACCATTTTCTACTTCAATAGTCATAACACTTAAATCTTTCCGTTCCGACACTTTGATTCACAAGTTCAATAGTATTCCGTATCTTATTCATTATCAATACTCCAGTCAACTATTGAACAATTTTAGTAGCTCAATCCACCATAATTAGTCAAGCTCCAACACTAATTACAGTCCCAATCCATTCTTTAAACTTAAATGGTGACTACTGGGCCAAATGATTGTATTCGAAATCTCTAGTACTTAATATCCTAAAATTAAATCAAGCTCAAAGCAATCATCATAACTCTTTTAGTTATCGCCAGCCATACCGCAAATTAAGAATGCCCCACTATTATTTATGTTAAACATCTTATAAAGTTACAACCATCACCGCCATCAGTTTCACTATAATATGCCCACGTCAATCAACTTAAAATGACTACTAACCCAAATATTTTTATTTGAAGATTAACAATCAGCATCTCAAAGTTAAATGAAGTCCAAAACAATCTTAGCAAAATTTTTGAATCACAAGCCTTGCAAAGTATTTAGAAATACCACCTTATTTATATCAAGCATATTACATTTCTATAATCATCTCCATACCACCAATTTTGCGAATACAATTTTCTTGAATGAGTATATAAATGTATACTATTGCATAATGTGATATAACCATCTCAACAAGCATATTTTTCAGATAATATCCACATGAGGCATAATCATCTATGCTATAATTCCAGTCTCAACTTTCTCTTCTAAAGACACATATAAGCAAGTGACAAGTGTAAGTCAATCCATTCCACCAAAATAGCATATTAAGTAGAGAACATACAACTTTGCTATGTAACATAGTTGTTTTTAAGCATGCATTCATGTTGTCAATTAACGAGATCATATGAAAAATCATCTAGCAAAAATAACGAAGATGGATAGAAACAACCTGACGGAGCTTATCGGAGTTCTTTTTGTCGGAAACTTGACAAGAACACATAAACAAAAAATAAGGCAAAACCAGCGATTATTGTCGACGGTAACCAATGCGAAACCAGCGGCGGCGTATGGTGTTGGTGGCGACTTTCCATTCTCAATCGAGTTTACCGGCACCACCCGTCATCATCTACGGATATCAAACACGACACCCACATCCCCATCAACTCCGGCGACCCTTTCCGTCGTCGGCGATTTCAAAAACCTCCACATTTTCCTGGTGGGAAACGGAATCAGTAACAAAAACCCAGTTATCACGTACGCACCAGCTTGTATGACTGAGGACTCGGTGAGAAGAGGCGAATTTCGCCGCCATTAATGACGCCACTCCACCCATTTTTCATGAAGAAATTCTTTGTTGGTGGAATCAAATTCGAATTTGATGTTCTCCGTTCCGTCCTGATTTATTCCGATGTCCTCCTAACAGATCCGCTCCTACCTCTCCACAAAACAAGATGAAAGTTGACCCACTTCCTTCTCTTCCTCTTACACCCGCACGATTCCTCAGATCTGGTTCCTCTGGCGCTCCTCCCGTCGGATCTGATACTCCCCTTCATCCTCCCTCAAAAATAGACGGAAGTTCACTTTTGACGCTGCCTTGCATCTGCCCCATTCATTCAATCTGGTTTCTCCGGTGTTGATGTCGCCGGATCTACTTTGCTCCGGTGCTTGAAGTTTTCAGATCTGCTCTACCCGCCGACCAAAACACCCATAAAATTATCGAAACGGAGAAGAGGTTTCAGTCCCGGCAACGGAATCATCTGATGCTGCCACAAATTTTGTTGAGCAGCAGCGTGGTCCGTCGTTGTAGTCTAGGCGGACAAACGACCTTCTTCTTCGATCAATCTGCACACAAACAGCCAAAAAAAACTAAGCTGGGGGCGTCTTCGGCTTAAGCCCCTCCGGCGTGCGAATAAGAACTCTGTTTCCCGAACATAATAACACAAAATATCTTAGAGAGAAAATGGGGGTGGGAGAGAGAGGGAGAAATTCCACTTACAAATTAAGGTGTAGTCTCCTCTTTATATAACCCTCTAATGATCCATTTGAAGATGCGTCTGGTCCTCCATAAACCCCCTTCTGGCCGCCGCCCTTGAGCCATGCGTCTTGGCATTGTTATGGGATGCTTCTGGAATGAATTGGGCATTGTTCAGACACTTCTCATTTTCTGATTTGTATTCATCAGCTGCAAGATCCTTTCAGCTGCAAGATCCTTTGGAATCATTTTTTCTCTTGGGCTTTGGGCCGAATACACATATGGGCCATCCTTGATTAACTTGGGCCAAATCATTTTTCCTCTTGGGCTTTGGGCCGAATACACATATGGGTCATCCTTGATTAATTTGGGCCAAATCATTTTTGCATGGTCACATCAACCCTTATGATTTAATATATTTACAAAAAAATCATTCATTATACCCTTATAAATAAAATTAGCATATTTACAAAAAAAATTAATTATTAACTTACTATTCCTCCCACTCATTCTCTCTCCTATTAAATATTTTTAATTTTTATATTCTCTCTCTTCTAATCTTCTACCCACTTTCAAAAAAATTAATCATTAACTACTATTTCCTACCCCACATTTAACTTTTACATTCTCTCTTTTCTAATATTCTACCACTTTCAAAAAAAATTCTTAAGAAGCGTTAAGAAGCAGAAGCGTGAAACTCACACAAAGGAACCTTGGTGTGGGACTAAAGGAGTAGTACCCTCTACGCCCCTATAAATAAATGTCGAATTCCAACTTTGAAATATATTTGAAATTTTTAATATTAAGCACTTTTAGTTCATGGCCATTTTTAATCATCTCATCTCATGTTTTGACATGATTTTACAATCACGTTAAGTGTGAAGCAGAGCCAAGTTTTTTATATTGGGAAATTCTATAAATTTTACAATACTTTGTCATAAAGAAACACTAATAATTCTGAAATGGATAAAAAATAAATATATGATAATTATTATGCATATTTACTCTAATGGATGTAAACAAAGTTGACCATAAAAATCAATGCTTTTCGAAACAGAAACAGAAACAGAAACAGAGGGAGTATTAGGGTAAGCAGAAAGTTAATTTTAAAGTTTACCCTTAATTATTCCTTCCTTGGCCGTTACATCTATCATATCATGTTTTTGGACAAAAACACAAACCAGAGGATCTGCTGGCAACAGCACCAATTAAATAAACCATTCTCAATCTAAAAAGTTACAATTATGGAGCACCAACATATCTTTACTGATTACCCTTTACAACTTGCTCTCATTCCTTAAACCTGGAGGGTCATATATATGTATACATAGATAGAGAGATATATTGTTGACCTCACTTCAATTCTCTGTTACCTGTTGACTTTTTCCTCCGAGCAAACATGGTGACACACTCCGTGCTCCAATAGATGGTCAATAGACGTCTGTCAGTGAGACAACATGTACACAATCTCGGGTCAAAAGCAGACTTATATCTGACTCTAAAGCATCCCAGTCCAGTCCATGTCATCAGGTGACTCAGCTCGTGTGTCTAAAATACAAGACAAATTTCTACCACATCAGATCCATGTCATCAGGTGACTCAGCTCGTGTGATCCTTCTTGCTCTTCTTCAGTGACAGAGACATGTTGTCAACTAACTCACGGCCCACTTTGTTTTGACCTATCAGCCATTGAAGAGCCTCAGCTGCTGCATCTTTTTCTGCTTGTTTCTTGTTATTGCAAGGCTGCCCCGTTATCTGTGTTCCATTGAAGTCAACAGTGGCTTGAAACTTATTGTTCTCAATTTGCATTGTCTTGTATGTTGGGGCAGCGTAACCTGCCCTAGTCAGCAATGTTTGGAGCTGACCCTTTGAATTATCACCCCCTGGCCCGCTTTCATTCCTCGAAAATGCTTGGGGCGGAACAGCTGCTGCTGCTGCTGCTAGTAGAGATGGGTTTGAAGTTGGATGTAAAATCTGACGGTTGAAAACAAATCTGCCAGCAGATTTATCCTCCGACAGCAGTAGGCGCATTGCAGATATAAGTTCATTATGAGTGTTCAAGTCCATTTTGGGATTTTGCAACTGCAAATACATGTTTGTTATTATCAAGTGAAAATCAGCAGAGAGAATCTACAAATTGCGTAAAAAAGAATTAAGCTTCATCATGTGTAAACCAACTATGATATCACCTTGCATTGAAATAACTCCTCAAGCTCTCTCCTTAAGTTTTGATACATTTCTGCCACCTCCGGTTGCATAAAGAATTCTAAATATCCCCCCATCATTTTTAGGTGCCCATTCTGTCAAACATGGGAAAATCATCCAATATAATAGTCAAAACTCAATTAACTTGAGTCTGTCTCATCGCAGACACACAACACACAAAGATGAAGGGAGAGAGAGAGAGAGAGAGAGAGTTACCGTATCCCCCTTTGAAATACTTCCACCAAATAGGAGCAGCACTGAATCAGATAGAGCTGTTGAATCTCGAAGGAAAATCGAGTGTACTTTGATCTTCTCATTGAAGACTAACCATGGATATTGGATTCTAGAATCACGTGCATTAACTGAGTTCTAACCAATAATGGAAAGAGAAGGGGGGAAAAGCAAATTAAAAAATAGGTCACGTGCAACTATATGGCATTTTCGAATAATTCTAAGGCACATGACGGTAATATTTAGTTCACTGAAACGAGTAACAGAGCAAAGAAACTTACAGAGTGCAAATGAACCGGACCATCCTCCATGGTTTTCAGTGAGAATGATTTTTCGTTGTGCTGAAATGGATTCATTCTTAGAATCATAAGATGATGCCGAGAAGGAAATATAATATGCACATTAAAAGAAAGTACAACTAGTATGTTGATCAACGGGTTCATTCCAATGCCCACCCCCAAGGTTTGGATAAGTCTCACTTCCCCTGAGGTTTGGTTTGGTTTCGTCTCTCTTTCTCCCTTTTTGACAATTTTAATAAGCTGAAGGACTATTTTACCCCTAAATCTTTCATATAATTTGCACTTTGCATTGAGGAGTAAAATAGTCATTTGGGGGTAAAATAGTCATGTAATTTACATAAAATATACACAAGAGGGAAAGTGAGCCAAAAGCAAACCTCAGGGAGGGCAGTGAGACATGTCCAAACCTTAGGGGTGGGCAGTGGAATTAACCAATCAAACTTTAGCGGTTCAATTTCATTTTCAACCATTGTACTTCACTCCAACTTTCACTTCAACCACAAATTTTGTTTTAGCACGAAAACCACAAAAGTTTCGGAAAAGTATCACATTAGCCACAAATTCGTGTTTAATCCGTGTCTAATTTGTGGCTACTTCGAGCCTTAATTCGCGAATTTGTGGCTAAAATGATAGTTTTCCAAAACTTTTAGAGTTTATGTGCTAAAAACAAAGTACAGTGGTTGAAGTGAAAGTCGAGGTAAAGTACAGTGGTTGAAAATGAAATTAAACCAACTTTAGCAGCAGCCATGAACCAGATGGCTTACCACAACAGAGCAAATTCCAGGATATAAACCATAGCAAATAACTGCTCGAAGGAGATTTACATCAGAGCTCCAAGTGTTACAAGTGGCTATATTACTATCAACAAGACCGGTGTCATTGAGCAAAGAGAAAAACTCCATGCGAAGGGAATCAATATTTTTCATTGATTGAATAGAGAGAAAATTCTTCCAGCAATATTCGTATCCGGTTTGAGCTATATCAGCCACTTTCCATCCCTCATATGCTCGGACAAGAGCGATGTGGTCACTGAAATCCTGAGAAAATTGGGCTTTTGCAGCTTCTGCTAACTGGAGAAAGTATGAGTACATGAAACAAATCAGGTCAAGGCAATCACACTCCTATTACAATCCCAGTTACACCTCCCCCCCCCCACCCCGGTGTGTAAATAGGAAAAATAAAATCCAATGTAACTAAAAGGAAATGCTCAACAAGTGCCACTTCCTCTCTCAACTTTACAATGTCCATTTTGAAACAATATTCTATATGTTCTATGATTGTTACTGTTAATCTCACGGGTGGTTTCTATTTCCATTAGCTATTCCACATTCAAATATGGGCTACAAAAGGTCTAATACAAATACTCCCTTAGTCCCGAAATAAATGTCGCACCTTGACTTTTTTGGTCAACTAAGTTGAAATTTGACCAACATTTGATGATAAATTATTTATATTCATGGAAACTTAAAAATAGTTATGTATAGTATTTCTATTGATGTATCAATAACCATTTTCAAAATAGTATGAGGATAATCAAATTTTCATAAATTTCTTGTCAAAGTTCAACTTAGTTGACCAAACCAATAAAGTCAAAGTGAGACATTTATTCTAGGACAGGGAGTAATAGTTTGCAATAGGTAATGAAGTACAGTTGATGAAACAAAAGGGTAGATTTATAATGACATCATCGGATTATGTGAAATAATCATGAAAACAAATACTCATAACTAAAATACAATCAGCCAGCTGACTTCTTGCTTAGTTGGAGAATGAGATTCTGCTTAGGTAACTGGATATCAGAAGAACTTTCCTTAATAACCCAGAATACATCTCTCTGAGTTAACTGGTTATCACAAGAACTTTCCTAAATAACCCAGAATACTCAAAATCATGAGAAATTCTCTCTGTCCTGCATTAGTCTCCTACATTGACCAAAAACATATTTGCAAAAAGTCACACACAGTCGATATATGTGCTAGTTATTTTTGTTTTTAAACAAACAAGCAAAGAGTATAGAGATGCGGTGCGAAAGAAGAGACAAGATGATTAAGAAACTTATTTAGCAGCAATAGATCAAACGATTTAATAGGGAGGTGCTTACATCCTTCTTCTCTAAAGGGGTTAAGAAAGGATCTCTGACGCTAAGACCAGCAACAACGGTTAATATAGGGTTCAGACAGTTAAAAATTGCACCAAGAAGAAGCATCTTTCCAAGTTTGGGCTCCATCGGTAGCATTGTTAGGTAGCGTCCTGAGGAATCAAAAGATATGTAGTTAATTAAACCACCTCATACAAGAAAACGTTGGAAGAAAAATAATTAAGAGCCCACATACCTAGCACAGTCAGATTTTCATTCTCATCCAAAGCACCAATTATTTTGAGATAATCAACAGCATTTTGAACCTACGGACAAATGTGAACCAGGTAGTTATTTGCCACTGCTGAGACGGGAAAGAATAATCAGATAAAAGATTGAGGCTCCAGTGAGATATATTACTGCTAATAACTCTGGTGACTGCAACGCCCTTGATAAGAATTCAGATATACTTCCAAGTTTTAGACTTTTAATTTGCAGACATATGGATTGCAAAGGTGTCCTCAAAATTTCTGGCAACTGGTAATCAGCAAAGGATTCATAGACACATGTGGGATACAAATGGTAACATTCTCCAGGCTGAACACGACCAGCTCTTCCCCTCCTCTAAAAAATTTTTAAAAGGAAAATGAATAAAGATGTTTGCCAAAACATTCAGAAACTTAGAGAGAACTAAATTCTTGCATCATTACTACAATGCCACTACATACACACATACGAACAAAACTACAAATCTATAATAAAATACACAAACACATACAAAGATGCATACATTTATAGTACAAAACTACAAACATACTAAAGATGACCTTGGGACTAAGGCTAGTTCGATCCGCGTCCACACAAAAGAAGTCAGGTTGTTAAGTGATTTATTTTTTCCTGACTGCTCTTAAATCATTGGAAAAATAACATTTCTAGCAATGATTGGAGGCGACATCCCCCATGCACATCCAAGCCTCAGTAAGATTTCCATTTGCTCCTGATTCTCAATATTTCTATCTTCTCTTGCATAATCTTTATGTCCAAGCATATTCCAAGGTAGAAGTTTACAACTCTGGTAACCCAGAAATTATGACATTCTTTAACAAAGCATTCCTTCTAACAACTTCTCAAATCTTGATATTCTTAAACATGTAGGCCTTTTAACAGCTTCTCGGATATTCAACCCCCCAATTAAAAATAAATAAAAAATTAATCTCCTCATATTCACCCTACAATCTTCAGTCTTAAATATGAATACTTATTAAATGGTTCGGAACCTTAGTCACACGAGAGGCCAGCATATAAAAAATGAAATTGGTCTTGAGAAGATTTTTGGTTAGTTTTTCATTATTCATATCATAACCTTTTTTATGGGAAATGCTAACTGCCACCGACGCACTTGTTAACCACTGCAATATATATGGTAGTTGACTCCAACTCTATTTACTAATTATTCTACTCTAATACTTCCTAGGTCCCATAATAATATGGCATCTTGACTTTTTTTTTGTCAGCTTAATTGAACTTTGACCAAAGAATGACGAAAATTTAATTATTCTCATGAAGTAAAACAAATGTTATTGGTGTTCTATTAAAAATACCATGGATATAAATATTTGGAATAGTATTATTAGAATAAAAATCATTTTTATGAAATTGATCCTAGTTCAAGCAAACTAGGACATGCATTACAGCAGAGTGAGAATAGTATTACTAGAATAAGGCTCCGTTTGTTTGGAGGAAAATGTTTTCCCCATTTTCCGGTGTTTGGTAAGCACCGGAAAATGGGGAATATGTTTTTTGGAAAATGTTTTCCCCATATTTCTACGTAAATGACTTTCGGATTTCTCCTCCGCCTTTCATATTCCGGAAAATGCTTCTTAACACCCTCACCACATCCAACTTTCCCAACCCCACCCTTACCCCTAACCACTACCACGAAACACCTAACCCACAACCCACCATATTTCTAAGCAAAATGGCTTAAGGATTTCTCCTCCGTGTTTCATTTTTCGAAAAATGCTTATTAACACCCACACCCCATCCAGCTTTCCCAACCTCCACCCTTACCCCTAACCACTACCACCGAAACACCTAACCCACACCCCAGCCCCCCCCCCCACCCTACAACCTCTCACCCGCACCCCATCCACCACACACCCTTCCCCCCCCCCCTCCAACCCCACCACCACCCTCTTTCAAAGAATTTTTTCTCATATTAAAGTACTCCCTCCGTCCCATAGAGCTTAGGAAGATTCTATTTGGCACGGGAATTAAGGAATATTATTATAGTATTAGGAGAGAGAATGAGTGGAAGAAGTGTTGTGAGTGTGACAACTCCCTCCCCCACCCCAGGTATAGTGGAGGAAAGTAAAAAATCTTTAAATTAAAATAATTCTTAACAACTCTCTCCACCACCACCCCCGCTCTTACCTTATGGGACCTACCAAAATAGAAAGGCTAAGCGACTTCGCCCGCCTCGCCGTTTTTTAAGCGCCTTTAGGGCCGACCGCCTTTTGGTTTTTATTTTTGGCGGGGCCATGTGCGCCTTTGGCCCGGCGAGGCGTTTCTTGGTTATGGTGAGAGGCTCGCATTGAAGATTGTCCGCCTTTGTTAAAAGGCAGGATTAAGTATGTGTAGTGTTGGAACTATGTCATTTTGATGGTGTCTAGTTTTAATAATTTAAACTACCCAATCGTTGTTTTGGGATAATATTGAGTAAAGATAGCTTGTGTCGTACTGTGAGAAAGAAAAGATATCTATAATTTCTCTCGAGCGATCAAAAGAAATAAGTGCGATAAATAACAAATTAAAACGACGACAAAGGAGTGGACAAAAGCACTATAAATAACTTGCTTTATTCAATTTTTTAAAGGGAGGTTTTATGCAAATTTTAGTATGTTTACTAATTTAATTTGTTTTTCGCTTTACTTTGTGTCTCATTTGTCATTTGAAGTTTTAACTATATCTTATGTTCATCTCTAGTAATGGAATTATACATTTGAAATTATATTCGAATTCACGCTATTTTCACGCTTTTATTTTCACGACTACTTGCTTTGCGGATTTGAACATAAAATGTGTTTTAGAATTCTACTTTTGGGTGTTTCGGTTGTGTTAAGTTGCTATTACATGTGAAATTGTGACATTTATTTAATGCAAAATTCTTGTTCTTAACATGTTTAAGCTTTGTTTAAAATATTTTTTATATATATTATTTTACTATTCCTTTTGTTCTATTTTACCGCCCTTGCTCGCCTTTCGGCCGCCTTTCAACCGCCTTGGTGCGCCATTCGCCTTTAGAAACTTCTCGCCCGCTCTCGCCTTTCGCTTTAACAACTATGCAACTCTCCCTACCCGCCCCACCTCCGCCTTGACACACCTACCCGACTCCCAACTCCACCCCCCACCCTATCCTACCACCCTACCCCAGATTGTGTTTCTATCGAATAACATTTTCCTTAGATTTACCAAACACATGAAAATGTTTTACGGAAAACATTTTCCTTAGATTAACCAAACAACCGAAAACGGTTTGTCATTTTTCGGAAAATATTTTCATTTTCTAGAAAACTTTTTCCGGGAAATCATTTTCGGAAGTCGTTTTACGCGAAACAAACGGAGCCTAAGATTCATTTTATGTAATTGATCCTAGTCCAAGCAAACTTGGACATATACTTTTGTCTTGTAAATAATAAAAAATCCCTAGTCATTCATTTAAATTGACCCTTGTTAGAAATTTGGAGCTTGAGCAATCTTAGCCTTTGGTGAGTTTGGCCTGACGCTCTTCCATTCCGTTCCATTGTCCACGCATAGTCCTTTGGGCAACCGTAAAATAAATAAATATATATATAAAAATAACTAATCTTCGTTGTCAGTGAAAAAGAAGAGTGGTGAAGTGGAAAGGGACCATGGTGGGCCCAAGGATAGATGACAAGCAGCAAAGCAACATTTCATTGACCTGCTATTGATTTATTTACAGCAGAAAAAGTATAGCAGTAACAGCATTTAAGGACAGAGAAATAGAAGTGAACCATTTCCATCAGACTAGGCTATGGCACTAGATATCAATTTTCGGTTCTAAAAAATCAAATGCAAATACAACTTACTTGCTTAGCAGAAACCTTCGAGATCCAAGATGGAAGCAAACAAGAAGTATTATTCAATGCATCGTACGACGTCTCTTTTGCCTTCCCACAGTCAATTACAAAAACCACGTCATCAATTGTAATACTAGTTTCAGCAATATTGGTAGCTAACACTACTTTCCTCACCCCAACTTCAGGCTTACTGAATATCAACCTCTGTACACATTAAGGGGAAAATTCAGAGATCAGGAACCTCAAAATCATATGGACATTTCAAGTTAATACCCGACTTATATCTCCAAATGCAAAAAGCATCTAAATAACTTTCATTTGAGCCAATTAATATTTCTTTTGAATTAAGAAGCATGAACACTGATGCTAATATCAAGAGACAAACTGAAATTGATAACGGAACTAAGATAAACTGAATTGAATGTTCCTACATAACTAAACTGCATGCACACCTTCCACCAGTAAACAACGGTTAACATTTAGTTATGAAATTTATCTTTGATGATAGGAGAAAGCATTGGCACAATGGTAAGATTGTTTCAACTCAGCTGTTACTTCTAAACTAACACTCCCAATCTTCTCCAACTTCATTGTTCTTAATATGTTACTTTTGGTCCTTCCCCTATTCTATAAGAGTTGTTTATATTAATATTATCACAGATCCTAACTTATTCAACTAGTGGTATACATTGTGCCGTCGTTAAAATACTTTAGTTGTCCAAAGCACCAAGGCCTGCTAATTGAAAATTTATCGTCCATCTGTGATTTGTCATCCCCAGATGATATCCAGCAGTATATAATTTTGCCATGTCGCGAACAGCTATCATGCCAATTTGGTTTAGAGGGAAACATGACTGAATAATTTAAAACATGCCCTCCAAAGATTACTGAACAATAAATAATTTACTATAAAATAAGCAAACAAGACATGCAATTATCTTTTTACTAAGTACAGGTATCCAACAAAAGGGCAACCCTAGTTACTTCTACGAGCTCACAAGTTATCTTCCTAAACTTCCATGTCATTGTGTAGCCATAATTTCAACTTGCATTAGTTAGTTTGACTTGGTTCTTTTCATCCACAAACTCTTTGGCTAAGTTGATTGAAATAATGGAAGCACAACACATACTTTTGCATCTCTTTAGACTCTGACTTTGTAAGAATAATTAATTGAGTCTAGGGATGAAAGGATAAAATAAATGATATAACGTCATTCATAGAATAGAATGACAACGAAAAACGACACAATGAGAGAGAAGAGAGACTTAATCACACACTTAAAAAACAGACAGAACTCTACTCCCGTGTATGTGGAAGAGAAATGTCATCTTTTAACTAACAGCCAAAACATCTAACAGGTGATGAAAAAACGGGTATCTGAATCACCTGATCCAGAGTGGCCATTGAGCCATGGCATGTCAGCAACAAAACACGGCTTGGATCTCCCAGGATTGGGTGAGCTTGTAGCTTATCCTTCAAAGAGCTTATGTCATCCCACCCAGTCATAAAAACCAAAATAGCACCAGGCTTTTCACTAGCACATAAAGTCCAAATAAGATATTCTAAAAGGTTGAAACCAATACAATCTGGATTCCAGCAGGACAAAGAATCCCGTGTCTGAGCACTGTATTCCTTAAAGTCGGCAGCTCTGAGTACACCCTAGTAACAATATCCAAAAGAAAATGATAGCGTTTAATATACTGACAAAAATAGAATTTAAGTTACTATTAAACACTTGCCTCCATTCCCAAGAGAATATCCACTTAGACTTCCCACACAGTGATAAAGAACAGACAATTGACCAGATAGTATAAGTATATATACATTCTATATTCACACTTAAAGCTCACGCAGATATAAGTTTGAAAATCAACCTATTATCACTGCATGAAATTTGTAAATTTGTACATTTCCTCCTTTTTCTTTTAAGGTAAACAATATATTTCAATACTTGGTTAAACTAAGGCTAATCTCTCTCTTTTTCAGATAACAGACCTAAGTTAAACCAAGGACAAAATTGAAAAACAACATGCAATATGCTTTGACATTTCAAACTGGACATTCTATCTGGAAAATTCCAATGAAAATGTGGATGCTTCTTCAAACTCAGCCACAGCAATAGTAATGAAACTAGTTCTAGAAACATGCAATATACCTCAACAGCTGAAGTTATTTGGCTCTTCCTTTTTCTTGGAACTTGTTTATTCACTTTCCACATTTTATCCTGACCATAATCATCAATTTGATTATATGGCGTCAACCGGTATCCAGTCATTTCGAGAATATGTTCCAGGAAATAAGATTGCACCGGATGTGTAAAGCCCTACACAAGCAAGGAAGCATAACCATATGTTAATTTTGAGCACACAGTTTATTTGAACTGACAATGAACCAGAATATCAAATGCACGAAGCTTTCCCTTTTTTCGAACCAAGCTGTCATGAAAATGTGAAGCAATTAATATGAATAGTAAGATATTTCTCCAGATGCTCAAGGAAAGTAGTGTCCTCATGGGTGAAACCTGGTAATGCTTGTCAACGGCAAAACCCTTTCATACCACTTACTGAACCAAACTATTTACCACGACATATTCTTTGCTCAACATTTTTTACAATTGGCATTATTTTATATGCCTTGTATATGATGGGAATCAACACAGAAAGGTAAATATATACACAAAGTAGGGTTGTGCCATACTCCAAGCAACATTTTTGCAAGCTCCAGAAGCTGCCGGATCTATTTCTGGCCAATGACAGCAGTTTAACTAGTGGCTGAAAATGGTATGATCAAGGTACACATGCATAGGTGGAAAGAAATTCGGGATTGTTGCCCAGCTAATGTTTTCCATAGAAAAAGAATTGCTACCATAGAAAGAGGAAAATGTACAAACAGATGGACCAGCGGTGCATCAATCAAATTAGACAAGAAATGTACAAAGAAAAAACAATACCCTAATCTTTGTGGAACAGTCCCTCACCAAATCATTGATATAATCCCCCCGAATGGTCCCACAGCATGACCCATATGAAATTAAGCAAACAGCTATATCCCAAAGAAAGTGCTTTGGAAGCACCTGAATCATAAATATCCACGAGTAATGCTCTGTCCAAATCTATGATGCTAGGACTCGGGTACGAGTGTCTGACACGGATACGGGTCCGAGAGTCGGACCCTCCAAAATTTTAAGATTTTACACCAAATATAGGGTAAAATAGCCACATCCATACCCACACCCAAGTTGTGCCATGTCGACACGGGTACGGCAAGGTAAATTGGAGAGTCCGAGCATCACAGGTCCAAATAGACCAACTTGTAGCAAAGCCCGAGCACTCCCACAGAGTACACTCATCAGAACATATTTTAGTCCCTCAAGCAGACATATGGGTAAAAGAGAGCACAGGTTCTCGACTAACCCAACTGAATCCTCTCAACACGAACAAACAGTTCCAAAGATAGCAAGCAATATCACAATAAAGGAAGGGATGATTATGAGTCTCCTCAAAAGACGTGAATCGATTCTAAACTAACCCACCTGACTCCTCTCATATAGACATGATCATGTAAAGAAATTGCGGTCGGGATAATGCAACTATCAAGTCTTTGATCGATTTTTAGCAAGAGAGAAACTTGGGGTTGGGTTGCGCAGGAAGTATAATTTATTTATTTTATTTTATTTCATTGAAAAAAAAGAAATACTCCCTCCGTCCAGACTAAGAGTCTTAATTTACTTTTTGGTATGTCACAGACTAAGAGTCCTACTATATTTTATTCCCAAAATGGCAAATAATGAATAGTGTTTTGGACATTTATATCCTCTTCCTTTTGTAGATTTAAAAAAAAAAAAAAAAAAAAAAAAATAGTTACTACCCTACTTTTTACCCACTTGAATCATCAATATTGTTTTGGACAATTATGTCCCCAACCCACTTGCAATTGTTTACTAATTTCTTAATAAGCATGCAAACTCTTGGTAGGACTCTTAGTCTGGGATGAAGGGAGCATTATATAATAGAAAGGTACAAGGAAGGAAGGGAAGGCTATAGAAAGACAAATACAAAAGAAAGAGTAAATCCAAGAGTCTAGATAAGCATAATGCTATCCAATTCTGCAGCATAACAGAAAGGCCAAACATCATTTTCGTCCATTGTACGTTCACCCAACTTTCACTTTAACCTCTGTACTTTTTTATTAACATAAAAACACATGTACTTTGGAAAACCTATCATCTCGATACCAAATATGTGCCCTAACACGTGCCCAATCCGTTCTCTAATTCTCGAATTTGGGTCTAGGATGATAGGTTTTTCAAAGTACAGTGGTTTTATGTTAATAAAAAAGTACAATGGTTAAAGTGAAAGTTCTCTTAAAGTACAATGGACAATAACAAACTCAGGCCTAACAGAAACGGGAACTACTTGACAGGCACCCTTGCCAAGGCCATAAAGCAGCCAAATATACAACTCTATCCCACAACATCTTTCTTGAATTTGACTGTACATTTAAAATTATCGAATTCCTCTTGAGCCACGTAAACCACAGGATGGCAAATACATGCATTAACACAACAAACTCCCATCCTTAACCTTTAAAACTATCAGAAGTTACCAAGGAACAGACCTTGGAAACACCGATACTTAGCCATCTGAAACAGTCCCTGCTCTGTGATGTTCAATAGTTAGAAATGGGAGATGCTAGAGTTCAGATTGTACATAGGGCCTTTGTGTTTATGTAATTTTTTTTCACCTTTCAGCCTCTCCTAAAGTTTAACAAAATATCCTAGCACATAAAATGCCACCAACATTCTGTGTTTACATAACTACTTAAACAAAATGCAGACGAACAATTGGAGTTTTAAAAAAAAAAATTAAAGCACATGGTGCACTAATATAATGACCAAAAACACTTGGCAAAAGTTTTAACAATGAGTATAATAAGCTCAAAGAAGATAAAAGGATTCACTGTGCAAAAGATGTGGGGCAACAGATAAACAGGAGTATGAACCTATTCCCGTGCATCTCATGTGAGCCGCAGGTGAGACAAGTAATTTCGAAACATGCTTGTGCTTCTATTTTCTGCTTTCAGAATTTGTTGGAAAAAAGAAGGAATGCACATAAACTAAGTAACTGACAAAGGCACCCAAAATCCAATAAAGGCCAACATAAAATTATTGCAAACCCCTTTTATTCATTTATTAATAAGATCTTATATACTGAGTCCGTTCTGGGCTGGGCATTTGCAGCAAATCATTTTTTGCTGGGCATCTATGCCTACATCAGTTCTCATGCGCTATATATTAACAATGAACATATTGCATACGATCAAGATGAGTATCATAGTGGTAGAAAAGGATAGAGAAGTCAAGGTACCAAATTATAATAACACATTCAAGGAAAGTAAAGATGCAAATTAGGCTGTATCCTATTAATAACTCACCGGAATATGGACCGTCGGAGCCCCACTAAAGTAAGATGAGAAAAGCTCTGCATCTAAAGTTGCACTCATCAAAACTAACCGTAGCTCTGGCCGACGAGGAAGTAGATCTCTTAGGACTATAAGTAGAAAATCTGGCATCATATAACCAAGTTAGAAACACAAGTCATGCCCAAATGATGTAAGCCCATCAGAACATTGTTTACCTTCATTTATGCCACGCTCGTGAATCTCATCCACAATAACATGAGTTACTCCCCTCAAAGTTCTATCAACCAGCAATCTTCTCAGCAGGATGCCTGTGGTGCAAAAGAGAAGGTGTGTATCCCTTCCTTTCATACCTTCTAACCGCACTTTATAGCCAACCTTCAGGGGGGGGGGGCAATAAAATAGTTTTAAGTAAGAATGAAAACAGAATATTTGTCTAAAAAAAACTTGATTATTTGCATCTCTTGGTGGAGTGCTCACAGTTTCCCCCAGCTTCTCCCCTCTCTCCATGGCAATTCTTTCAGAAACAGACATAGCAGATATTCGTCTAGGCTGGGTACATATGATGCTACATGTTGCACCACGAAGAGAATCGATCTCAGATTCTAAAATGAATTGGGGAATCTGTGTTGTCTTCCCACAGCCAGTTTCACCTGAGACGATAACAACCTGTAAAAAGTACCTTTGTATTATAGAACTGTGTGAAGTATCAGCTAGTAAAGAATAAGTCTTTATATCCTTTTCAATATCGGCTAATGTATACCAATGCATTTAGTAAGTGAAAATGATAAAGGTGAAAAACTTTATGGCAACTCAGAGAAGAAACAGTTAAGGCAATCAATGACAAGTTTCAAACATCATTTAGTTCAAAAGTGAGGATTCCAAGCCGTCACTCATTTTCATTTTTCAAAGAAGGAACCCGCTGATAATACCACCAAGCATGAATGCCTTTGCTTGAGTTTCTAACAACTGTAACATTTAGTAATTTTCCACTTTCTTTTTTCCTTTTTTCCCAGTGAAAATGTAACATTCAGTTAATTACTCCATAGCTTCATATATGATTAAATGTTAAATACTCTTAGGCCCCGTTTGATAGCCAGTTTTAGCATCTGGATAGGATTAATTATATTGATATGCATTAAGATGGGTGTTTGGTAAGTTTTAAGGGTCCGGATAGTTAATACACCCTACCCCTTATCCCCTCCTTCTTAATCCCTATTGAAGGGTGGTATTAATAAGAAAGGTATTATAGGAACGGGGTATCATTTTCTTTACGTTATTGCCCTCAAACGAGGGTTTCAGGTTGAAAATTGAATAAATTTTCTACTCTAATTCTGTCAGTAAACCACTACAAATCTTTCTCCTTCAACATACTGCAACCCATCTTCCCGATTGTAGTTGCCGAGGACCATCATCAACGCCTCAACATCACTGCTTTATGCCACCAACAAACTCTTTGCAAAAATGGTTTCCAATTTCTAATTTAGGGTTTTAAATTTTAATACTCCATAATTTTAATCTGCTTTGTCATGAGTAGTGCATCGAGTCGGATTTCCGACTTCATTCCATCCTGATCAAGCGGCATATTGATTCTAGGGCACACGATAAAGCCCCTAATTTCTTTCATATCTTCTTCATTCTTGGAGTTTCCTGCTATAATCCATGTTTTATTACTGACTTTTCTAAGGCGGCTTTGTTCCGAGACAGAAAGACTAGATCGTCCGATTCTTAATCATCTTTATGTTCTGAACATTAAACTTGTTACAAATCTATCTTTTGAACTGAATTTGTATTTGTACAGCTAGAATGAAATACGTGAATATCTCTCAAGTAGTTTTTGAACAAGAAGGGGATTATGTGGGTAATTTAGTACTTAACTAATAATACTGATGTATTATATTGTCACTACCAAACGTGAATATATTTTTTTCTTGGTTTTATTGTGACCCTTCTTATTATTCCCGGGAGTAATAAGACCCTTCTTAATAATACTTGTTTATCCCCTCGGTAACCAAACGACCCCTTAGTAAATAGTGTTCACATACAGGCAATCTACTAGGCGAAAGGTTAATGCTATGACTGCAACCTGTTAAAGTGTCTCCTATATTAAACATTCGAATGGGAAGACACATTCATCACAACACAAAACTGCCTTGTATAATAATGTTCTCGAACATACAGTAGAAGACAGTTTATGAGATTTAAAATATAAAAAGAACAAAAAGTATGAAGCTCTGACATACCTGATTTTGTGAGATTGCAGTCAACAGATTATCCCTCTCCCAGAAAACAGGGAGAGTTCTACGAAACTCCAGCATATTCAACCCTTCTGGAGATTCCTGTATCATATGACAACAGCAATGCACATTTTTCTAGTTGGAAATACTGAGCAAAGTAGAGTATTGTTAAGGCAGTCAAAGCTTACACATAATTTTGCTCCTAATAAGACAAACAAACTAATCTGCAGGTTTAATAAAACTAAACCAAAGTAGAGTATTGCTAAGGCAGTCAAATACAAAAGAGACTGTATATATCCAGTCACCAACTCTTAGACTGTCATAAAGGTTTAAACATTTGCATGAGCTGGAAAATTAACATAGTAGGGGAGGTGTAGTAACGATTAAATGTGGTATTTGATTCTCCTATGATTGCACTACCTTCTCCCGGCATTGTCAGTTACATGAAGGAAAAGGAAAAAAAATAGTCCCAATAAAATGTTCCTAGCTTGACTTTGCACGCTTAATAAGGAAACAATAAAAAAATGGGTAAACCATAGCAAGAGGGTTGAAGATTAGCGGAGAGAGAAAGTACAAATCCTAGCTTAGTTAACTAATTAAAGTTAGGTCAGTTGATGAAGTACAGTTAGTTTAGTTAAGTATCAAAAAATTGTACTTCTAGAAAAATTATAAGGACAAGCTTGTCCATTACTCTTCATAATTTGCCATTTTGAGAATAAAGCGAAGTGTGAACCTAATTATGGGACTTACCAAAAAGGGAAGTAAGAGCCTTAGATTGGTACGGAGGGAGTAACCAAGATACCAACATTGAGAGACACGAGTGTCTGACACAGATACAGATCTGAGTGTCGGTGTGAATACCCCGATCCAATGCGGTTAGATTTTACACCTAATGTAGTGTAAATAAGTCACACCCACACTCACGGTCCTATGGACATGGGTACTTGGGCAATCTTGAAGGTCTAAGGCTCTGAGCATCAAAACACTAGTTTGAGGACACAGGACACAATAAGTGATCCTACCTCTTCATATACACATGTGTGTGGCTTGTGCATTATTTAATAACTTAAAAGACATTTAAAAGGAGCAAAAACGGTATTGAGTACATAAAGAGGAAACATAAAATGATAAACAAGATATGGAATAAATAGTTAAATTGAGCCTTAGTTAAATCAAGCCATAAACAAGATAGATTCATAGTTGGTGAAAAAATGAAGTTGCAAAGTAAAATAGAAAACTACCCAAGAATCAAAGAGTATATCTGTATACATACATACATGCATGCATGCATGCATGCATACATACATACATACATACATACGTATATAGTGAAAAAAAAGTCAGTAAAAAAGAAGCATGAGGGTAAAGAGTAAGAGATAAAGCTCAAGACTCAAACTGAAATCGAGAAAGAACAACTGGAAAAAAAAGCAAGTATAGTAACTGAGGCGAGATGTGAGAGGAGTACAAGCCGTCGCCGGAGGGTGGAGGACTCGTCACATCTTCTCTCATATTTAAGCAGACTCGTGTTCAACTTAGGTAGGTTTCCTTTTGTTTTCTTTCAGTCGACTTATAGATAGGGTTACTACGTCGTTTGATTTAAAAAGGTGTTAGCAGTGTCCACCTTCCCTAGTGATGAGTCTGACACAGACTCCTTACCCGTGTCAGTGTTGACCGGTTTTGACACGGTATGGGAAGAAAATGTTGAGTCCTTGTATCAGAGCTAAAGTCTCTGGTACTCTTATGTCATTTATTGGGGTCTTTTAGTGAAGGCTTATGTCTCTTTGATGTATGATGCATCATTTTCTTGGACATGAGGCTCAAGAACCCTATGTGCAAAGCCTATTCTGGCTCTAGGTGTGATGCATAGGTCTAGCATCTAGTTTATCTCCTCTCCTCTTTTTATCAAGCAATTGTACCTGGTCGACAGATCTGAAATTACATCAAAAGTTCCTTTTGTCTTCCAATCCCACTACCTATTCCCGATTAATTATCATAAAGGGCCATACCCCTGCCACATCAAAACTTTAGGATAGCGACAAAGCCAAACAGACACCTTGAATGACATTGTCTCTAGATTGAAATCTCGAAATATAATAGCAAGACTCTGAAACTTCAAAGAAGGATATAGCCTAGGGTGTAGACCCTCAAGTTACTACTGCATGTGAAACTCCCAAAAATTGAAAAATGTATCTTTGGGTATCGACTATAATTCTAAAAATACCTATGCAACAGAAGTATAAAACAACAGCATCTTTGACAAGCTGGTCGGTCATCTATCCTTTCTTGAGAGATAAGAACTCGGGTTTTGTTGGGCTTCTTCTCAAGTCATCTAAGCTATAATTCCTCCTTGATTCCATGATACAAGTAGCTATTGTGGTCACTCCACTTTAACTTGGAAGAACATTTACGATCAATATTCTGTTCTTCCTGGGGACCATTCTCCAATTTTCATCTCTCATAATCGCAAGGGAGGTTAAAAAGTAGATGAGATTGATTGATAGCCCTCTTATTCTTATCTGATTTGAATCGATCTGCAAACTGAACCCATTTTTTATTTCATAGGTTGTTTGATAGCTAAGGTTTCGTTCAAACTAAGAGCATTTGCATGGACCTTGGTTCTCAATAAGCTCACCACTAATAATGATTTGCAGTTGCATCGCGCCATCACCCCTATATGAGGACTTTCCAGATTGGTGTTTGATGAGTAAGGATGCTTCAGAATCTCGTGATTATGTTTGTGGACAAAAAGGATATCAGAAGCTACAGAGATTAATTGATTTTGAGGTACTTTATGGAGTACAGTTTATATGCTTGTTTCTCGCAGAGCCTTTCTGGGCTACATAATTCAGATATTGAAGGCAGAAGCAATTAAAAACATTAGGAGTTAAGAAGATGAGAAGAAGTATTAGAGAGAGAACAAGAAGCACAGACAGATAGCTTAAAGCTCAACTCAATTTAATCAACTCAGAATACCTTTGAAGCTTTACACAACCATTTCTTGGTTAACCTACTTTCCTGATAATTCTAGGACTATGCTAGGATTAAATTAAAATGACTTGGACTATAATACTAATACGACAAAGACTAGGAAAACTGTAATACTAAGTCTACTTGAACAAGGATAACGTAGAAACTAATAATCCATAATTAGTCCTATTGCATAAGTTACATCAATTTATCCCTTGTTAATAAAAGAAAGTAACTCCAAAATAACTCAAGTACAATTCCACTTTCCTTGTCTGTATCCTGCATCTTGTATTATTTAGGATTAGGCAGACTTAGTTCTTAGCTGTTTACCCCCTTGGCATTCATTTGTGCTACATTGAACTGCTCGTTCCTTTTGTATTTGGAATCTTCTTTTGATCTATCATTATCTTTCCTTTTCCTACCAGGAGAGAGAGAGAGAGGCCAGGTGCTATACATAATAACTGTGAAATTAATGGTGGGATTGAATGGATTGTTCATCTTTGAAAAAGGAAGCAAGATGATTGAAGAAAATATACACAATTAAGTTTTCTTGGGGAAGAGGGCAACATGAGGGACCAAGACACTTGAGCTTGCCGGCGATGCTAGGATCTATCTGTACTAATCTCTATGCCTTGGGATTTCGAAGGAATGGTTTCCTCCTCATACTATCTTCGCTAGAATTAGCTTTGTAAAAGCTTTACACATGCAGTGTCTTGAAATGATTGGTTGTGCTAGGGTATGTAATATTGCTTCTAAATTTCCCACTTTATGGTAACATATTGAAGAGTGAAGACCCCTTTCTGGGATAACCTCGTAGATGTGGAAACAAAAAAAACTTTTTATAATAATAAATAAAAAAACATAGTTCATGCTCAGCATTACCGACCATGTTACTACAAGGATAAAACTCCACCAAATAATAGAAATGCTAAAGTCGTTAAGGTAATCAACCTGCCAAGCTTGTTGCTCGGTATGCTTTTGCACACTCCTTAACCAAAGGATTTTTTCCATGGCAGCCTTGCTCTGTGGAAGTGGCTCGGGCTGCTCAAAAAGTCCATCGTCATTAGCAAGACTTCCGTTACTACTTGTCCTTGAAAACAGATTATCTTGAACAACAGCCGTACTCTTAGATTTCTGAGAAAGGTACTTTCCAAGATGAGCATCAACTCTCCTTTGCAAACCAGCAGGTAGAATCAACTGTTAATTTCAAGAATTTCAGTGAAATGCCTAAAAAAAACCATACAATAAGTAACATAGAAGCTGGTTCAAAGGATAAATCAATTTCCGGAGATTTAAAGTTAAAAGTTTCACCAAGCTTGAGAAACAAAAGTAAATCACAAGGAGAAAGTTGCTTCTGCCAGACTCAAATAAAAGCCTTACTGAGATTGGAATGAAATCTACCAAACAGAACAGAAAGCATCCAATGAACTATTTTTACAAGAGATTACCTCCCTCTGAGGCCGCTTATCATCCAGATCAAAGCGATAGTTAGGCAATGGGACCTTGCTGACAACCATCGCTTTTGAATATAAATGGCTGCCAAAAATTCAGTTAAGAACTATATTAATCGAAGATTCATGATAAAAGTATAACAGTTCTGCGAAATAGAGCTACCTATGCAAACCGATTCTACTGGCTAGAGTTGCTATTTCCTCATAATCACGTCTGTCCTTTTTCTCCCTTGAGACCAGCTCTTGTTTATCTTTGTCATGTGCAAGGGTGGTCAATTTCCATTTCCAAGAATCAATGTTATCAGACGTGGAAGCACCCTGGACATTGAGTAAAATAAACTTCAAATAACACAATAATCACCCTTGAAATGCAGCAGAAGTGTATGATGTGCACACACGCACTACAATATTCGTTACTACAGAAATTCAATATGGATTTCATTTCCACAAAAACGCATTCCCAAAGTTGAAATAAGAAACTGAGAAGGTTTATCAAGCACCAAAGAATAAACTCAGAAGATATGGAGAATGCAAATGGGATTCCACATAAGATGTTTGTGAAAATACTACACGCAAAAAATATATTTGAAACATGTGAAGAATACACAAAAGTGCATATACCTTTCTTCATAATTGTGTCACTTTATGCTATGCAGTACATATTATGATGAGAAGGTCCCTATCAGCCTGGGGATATAACCCAATGTTAATTAATTTACCACCTAAACAGATTACATGGACAATATGGTTGTGCAACGTCTGCATTTGGAAAACTGAAGGTATGATACACACTGCCTCACCCTGGAAACAGCAGTCTTGTTACCTTCAGCTAATAATAAAGCAACCATCATTTTGCACCAAGGCTCCCTCCACTCAAACCACTATGTAGCTACACCTGGATACTTTATATAACATGTTTTTCCTAATCAGTTTTTCATGTACTATATGGTGTGAAGGATTTAATGAACACTGGGTGGAAATAAATCAGTCCCATTACCTTTTCCCTTGTCTTCTACCAAACAAAACAAGGGTGGCTATGGCTGGTCCACCTTGTTTTCTACTTGTTTCTTATTACAAGAAAAGAAGATTAAATTAAAACATCAAAGATTTGCAAGAAGACGGACGTGATGTCCATATACAAAAAAAGGAAACACGGAAACTATACAAGTCAGAAAACTAAAAAATGAAAAAGGAGTGCACTACAATCCTTGTGCAGTTTGAAAAGGGCAGTCTGCAAAAGACACCCAGCCTTAGCTCACAGTGAAGTAGTAAAGACAACTCTATTCTACAAGAGTTTTGCTCAATGCCTAAAAAGCACAACTAGAGTGTTAGGATTGTAGATAAACTAGGGTTCTACTGCAGCAAGGAAAGAGGAAGAAGTGCAAAAGGGGCAAAACGACGGCACGGCCGTGCCTTATGGGAAGCACGGTTGTGCCAAGGGAATCAGACGTTTTACGTGTGCTTTTGTTGTTTTGCACCCGAAAACAAAGCATGGCCGTGCTTCGGGAAGATCCAGTTTTCCTTATTTGCTCTGGATTCTCTTCTTGGGGAACAAGTAGGTTACTTTGTTTGTATCCTATATAAACCATGTGACAGCCATAAACACATTATAACACCATAACATATTATTGAGAATAATATAGGCTTGGCAGCGCCCCCGGACGTAGTTGATTTGTTCAACGAACCGGGTTAACAAATATTGTGTTCTTGTGTGATTCTTTTGATTTCTCTCTTGTTTATTCTTGATTGCTTTGATGCCAGTATTCCAACATAGAGAACCGACATCCTAGCCCCTGCCAAATCCCAGAGGTGCATCTGGAGAAAAGAAGGTGAAAATTCTGAACTCGCGTGTTCTTCAAAACCCCAAACACGTGTTTGGTGGTAAGTTAACACCTTCACCATGATGGAAAAGGTGCCAACCACATCCAGTTGAACACTTCCGCATCATATGCCAATTCGGAGAGAGATTTTTTTAGGGTCTGCGTTGCACATTATTGAGATTATTGAGCTGATAAAGAACCTAGACCAGACAAAAACTGATACTTTTAGAAAAGTCATTTTAATTTTCCACATAAAAGAAGCAATACCAGAAGGCATCAAGTTAGATAAAATAATCAGGTGGAATTTAGATCACTCAATTTCGATCAGAACTAACCACAAGTACTACTACTACTCTATTCTCATTGCTACTAAAACTTCAATCTTGATATTCTGTTTATCTTTGCTTATTTATTAAACAATGCAACTTAGGCTCCGTTTGGTTCAAAGAAAACGACTTACAGAACATGTTTTCCTTATTTTTCAGTGTTTGGTGACAACAAATAATTAAGTCATTTCTAGTCAACAGAAAATAAATTTGTTTCCAAAGTAAAATGACTTGCCTAATCTTGACTCCCTATATCATTTTCCAAGATAACATGCTTACTAATACTAGGCAAAAGCCGGCCACCCCAAGTGTGTTTCCTTCAAATATTTTCATCTCAAATTACTTAACGGTGTCATAAGGCTTTGATCAAATACTAATGTCATGATTGAAATCATTTTTCTGTTGGTACTTTTATAATTTTATAAAGAACAAAAAATATAAATATAATAAAAGTGAGCTTGAAGCCTTCAAATGCGTCAAAACCTTCACACTCCCGTGCGTGTTGTATAAGAGAAAACTTTTTACTCACTCTGTCCCATAATAAATGTCACACTTTTCTTTTTTGTTCGTCTCAGAATAAATGTCGCGTATTTATATAAGTAAACTGAATGCAATCTTACCATTGCACAAACACTGTACAAACTAGTAAAAATATTCATAAAAAATGTTGACAAGTCAAATGTGACATTTATTTCGGGATGGAGGGAGTATAATATACAAACATGTATATATATATATACATGTCATTTTGAACCCCCAATTGTGGCCAAGCATTGACCCCCAAAATGCCATCCCACAACTTTTAAAATTACACTTTTTTGAAAGATTTTTTAGACAATGAAAAATTTATTCAAGTAAGTTTATTAAAGGCTTTCCGAAGCCTTCATAAGATTTACCAAACAACCGAAAACTGATTCATTTCATTTCAGAAAATATTTTTCGAAAGCCTTATTCTGGAAGTTATTCTCCGTGAAACAAAACGGAGCCTTAGACTCGTTAATAAGGAGGATGAGTTATTCACTGTGTTTAGCAAACAGAAAGCAAAGAATATCTGACATATATCTCTTTTCTAAAGCATAGGTAGCTATAATTCCATTATTTATGCCCTCAATCATCACGTTGTTGGTATCAGCTGCTGCTCTTTAAAATGCACCAAATAATCGCTGTTTATTTCTCCAGGCGATACATCATAAGCTTTCCATCCGCCGCTTAAAATCACCTAATGATGGTTTTTCTTTAACTTTTGCTTTCTTCCCATTTCTGTCCTCAGTAAGTAGATGGCTTCCGTATGTAGCCTCCTCAGTATGAAGAAGGCAATCTCCGAAAACCAGTATCTATATCCTAGGTGATGTCCAACGACTCTCTCCAGAAGACTCATGGAAAGGTGAGAAGCTGATGCGATTACTCAAAGAAAATGAATAAGACAGCCGAGAAAGGTTGCATAACACAAGAAAAGGACACAAACAGCATTGAAAGTCATTGAAGTAAAAGAGACCCTTCATAGTTCAGTAAGAGGAAGCCCCGTACCATTCTGGCCTAAGTATCCAACTTTGACAAGGAATTGTTCAATTATCTAATAAACGAGTAGTACAGCATTAAAGACCTTAAGGTTCCAGACCTAGAGACCTAAGATAACCACCTGTTTAAAAACATTGTCTTCAATCATTGATGAAACTCAGAGAAGACTTCTCTCAGGACCTTCCGTAGAGCTAAGAACAGCTCAATTCAAATTGCCTTAGTCCCGAATTCCAATCACTTCGAGACGGCTATAAGAAGTTAAAACCTCTTTTCCACCATTCAATTCGCTCCAAAGCAACATCATTTCACAGGCCATACTATTCCATACCTTCCTATATTAATATCTCCAAGTTATTTGAGTCTTTTTAAGTTTTCCCCTACCCCTAGCCTTTTTAGGTTTTCCTTACTCCTAGCCTGGTTGGAAATGCTTCCTAGAAAATTCTGTTTGAAAAAGATTGTTAGAGACTTTTGTACACTTACAGTGTGATGATGCATCTAAATACAGTGATCCAGACATTTATATGGTTTCTCCACTAAAAGCACAAATCTATACAGAATGCTCATACTTCACATCTTTCCACATGAAATAATTGCATTAAAAAGAGGGTTGACAACATGAAAAGGTGGATCACAACTCACACGTCCATATAGACATAAAGAAGGTAGAAATGAAAGAAAACCAGAAAAAAAATATATATAAAGGGGGTTTAAGGAAGATTTTTTCGGGGGGATTACAAAATCTATGCCATCTCGTCATGCAAGGAACTATATATGCTTTCCGTTGCAATAAAATGTTACAACTCTTTGTAGAGTTGACGCATATTTGTATCTTTTCTGCCATTTTTTGTTGCCTAAAAATCTTTCCAAGAGGAATCAGGAATTACTACACACAAACCTCAAGCTAGTTCTTGCTTCAGATACGCGAGGCTTTTATACTAGGGGACATACTGACTCTGGTTTGCCTTTCCAAATATATCCTTTAAAAAATAACACTATATGCTAATCGTGAGTATAGCTCCTAAACTCAACTCAACCTTTGATCCGATCAGTTGGCATTCAACTATACGAATCATTTTTCATCATTCCTTTTAAGTGTGATGCAAAGCCATAACGAGTCACCTCATTCATATCATTCCAATTATTCAATATTTTGCTTCCTGTTTACTCATCTGCATAACAAGTTTGAAGGTTATTTTAGTAGAGATGTGTAAAACAAAACCAATAAAACTTGGGATGATAAAGCACTTCAATCCTGTTGCATCACTGAAATGGGAACTTCTCTAAATGCACCCCCTATCTGAGGCCCATATACAAGCCATGAATACAACTTTATTACCAAGAAGATACAATAACATGTAGCGCCGAAGATTATTTTACCTTCCCTATATTTTCATGACGACATTACCATGAATGTCACTTTATAAACCCAATAATTAATGCATTTCTTTGGATAAAGGAAGTATCTTTTAGCTTAAAAACCTAATTTCACCTCAAATTTACTAACCAGACTTTAACAAGACCACGGAAGCCTAACAGCATAACTACACAAATACTTCAATTGACCCTCAAGTCAGAATTCTAATTACCATGTAATAAAACTCAGGGACTTATGCCTATTCCAGTATTAAGTCCCCAAATTTCACAAAATGGAACAGAAAACGTGAATCTTTCCCTTAATAATTCAGGTACTAAACTCCATCAAAGAATAAAATCCTAAACATGTAGCAAGTTCTCCGTTTGCACAAAATAACTAGCAGAAAAGAAAATGTTACTCAATTTTGAAAGAACAAAAGCAAGAAGAATGAACTTACCAATACAAAAGGAGAGCGGGGAAAAAAAACTCACCGGATTGCCGGAGAAGACAGGTTCACGATTGGACCCTACTTCAGAAACGCCATTGACCTTCGTATGCTGTAGATGGGGCACATGTGAAGAGCACGCATTCTGGACAGTGGAGTAGACTAACGAGTTATGATCAACATTTAGGGTTTTGGAGCTGCTAACTGGAGGAGTAGAAGCAGATGAACTTATGTCGGAACGAAGACGGTTGTGTGGAGGGACGTAGACGGAGCCGTACGATGACGGCCGTGCTCTGTCTTTCATTGGTCGTGGCGGCGATGGTCGTGGTGGCGATGGTGGGAAGGGGAGAGGTTATGAGGTAGGAATTGGGAGTGAGGGAATAGAGAGAATTTTCGTTCATGCACGGTTGTTACGTTGTGGCTTATGGTTGCCGGCAGAGAGGGGAAAGTGGCGGATTCCGGCGGTTGTAGGTGGCGAGGGGAGTAATTGAGGCGGAGGAGGTTGGGGTGCTCGTGAGGAGAAATTGGGTGATGTCGCCTGAGGCTGGACGTTGGCGGGTTTAGCCAACACCTAGGCCTCGTTGGGTTATTCACACTACCTTACTTCTAGGTGCACTCTTCTTTAGGTTTAAATATTGGAAAAATTCCACTAAAGCCCCTCGGTCCAAATTTTTTTCCTTTAAAAGAAAACATTTTGATAAATCCAAAAAAAAGAGTTATGCTCAGATTTAAATTTCCCGGACACCCTCTCCCTCCCCTCGACTTCGTTTATCACGTATATCTCTCTAAAAATAACACACACCCATACTCAAATTTTTCTCTCTTTCCTTCTTCTCTCTCCAAACCATCTCCGGCCAGCGACGATCTCCGTTCTCCGGCGATGCCCTTCATCTTCTCCGGCGAGCCCCTTCATCTTCTCCCTCTGATTCTAGATTTGGTTAGACCGGCAAGTCCACAGCCACCGATGATCGAAAGAAGAGACAGGTAGACCGGCAACGGAAATGATTCACCGACGATCTACTCCGACATCATCTTCAACTCCGGATTACCGGTCCTTCCAATGTTTGTTTCAAGATCTGACTCCGCCGTTCGAATCCGGCCATAATTACATGCTTTCAGCCATAAAAATCTGCAAACGGCGGAAGATCTCCTTTTAGCAAGCCCCACCTTTTTCAGTCTATCACTTCCTCATCTTTCTTTTCTTCAAATCAATGGAGATCTCTCACCCACCAAAACTTCGAACATGTACTATTTAATAATTGGGTTGTTTAATTTTTATCGGATTAAAGATAAAAACTTAATTTTCGGTTCCTACAATCTTCTGCTGTGGGCTAAGTTCGTATATTTTTGCTTTTCTTATTGTTGTTTTTGAATTTTGGGTAAAGTAATTCCATCATGAACAATTCTCTACCTTTGAAGAAGAAATTGAGAACTGCAATGACAGTTGAGGCAATAGGCGGCCATATCATGATTCTTGCTTAGATTCAAGCTTTAAATGTTGAAAACCATTGTCGTAGTTCGGCCCTTAAAACTCGGATTTTGAGACTTTGGTGTTCAAATCTTGGATATTTTTTGATTTTTCTTGTTGGGTTTTTGGACTTCATGGCTCGTTTTTCTTGATTTTTCTCATTTGGCAAATAATTAGTTAAATTGTCTAGATCTAAGGTGTTGTTTTTGCAATTGCAGGCATAGATGGCCATGAGCAGAGGAGTTTGGAGTGTCAATAAAGCAGTGGTATAGGCTTTTCATTTTAGACTTTTAAAAAGTTTTATACGTAACTTATATAAAGATGTTTATTCTGACTTTTGAGTTTGTAATCTGATGAGTATTTTGTTAAGTGTAAAATATTGACGATTTATTAACTGGATCCATTTTGAGTTTGATTTTTTTGTTACTTATAAGACTTTTAAAAAAAAGTCTTATAAGACTTTTAAAAAAAGTCTTATAAGTAACTTATAAGACTTTTTAAAAAGTTTTATATGTAACTTATATAAAGACTTTTTTAAAAAGTCTTATAAGTTAAAGTTATAATAAGTCTTATAAGAAACTTATAAGACTTTTTTAATAAGTCTTATAAGTAAGAGGTGGTCTCCCATGAGAACAAGAGGATCCGTCTCATGCATGAGACGGGTCGACCCATGACCCATGGGGCATGACCCGCGTAATGACCCGTCGGTTAGGGCCAATTCCACCTCAAGATTTATCTTGGGCGCGGCAAACCTGAAGCCGGTGAAGTATGTCTCAAACAGGCCGGGCCATTGGACAGTACCAATATTAGGAACGTGGGCATGAGCCCGGACAATTTTTGGGGGGATTTCAAGATTCAGGAATGAAAGCCCAAAGTATTATGGAACTAACAAGCTCCTGTTGATTTGATTGTTCTACACAATATCTTTTATCTTGGCTAATATTAATTTGTTTTTTTTTTTTTGCTCTTTGCTTTTTTTTTTAGTTTTTATATTATTTTTTCGGCTTTTCAGTGGTTTAGAAAAAGTAATAGTTACCATCTCTTAATGTAATGACTGTATAAATATAAAGTAACATTGTTCATAAGTAAACGTAATACCTGTTTTAAAAAAACAAAAGCTCGTTTTCACCCATTTTTTCAAATGTAATACAAACTATATGTATTACATTTGAAATGTAATAACTTATGTATATGAATGTAATAGTTTATGCAAGTAAATGTAACACTTTGATAGATGAAATTGTAACATATTTCTATAGATAATGTAATACTTTTACATGTATCATGTTAAATTTGAACTCATTGTAACTTATTGTTTGAAAACATATAGATATCTATACATACGTGTTACAATTATGTACATATACTATTACATATAAATAACACGTTTGTTACATTTTAGTTATAATAAGTATTACTTTTGTCAAACGAAGAAAACATAGAGAAAAACACTATTACTTTTCTGTATATATGTATTACTTTAATGTATACAAACTTTTACTTTATATGCATACAATTATTACATTATGCTATAGTAACTATTACTTTTCACAAATCGAAAAAAAAACAAAATTTAAAAATAGACCAATGGAGTGCTAACACTATGCTAAGTACAGTAGGCCGCCACACAGTTTACCTTTCCTTTTCCATCGCCTTCCTTTTGCCAGAATAATGTGACTAACCACTAAAAGTGGAATAACCGACTTCTAAATTAGACAAACTAATCCATCCACTCACTCCAACTTCTAAATCTATTTCTCTCAAATCCAAAACCTAATTGTTTCCATCAATCAAAGAGATGAATCACTTGCTCGCGAGGTCCTGACCTTGAGATGTCTCATCACCGTAGGGCATCAGAGGCACTTGTCATCATCTCCGACAGCAGCGGCGGCGTCGTCCATGGCTGTTATTAGACCCTTTGATGAAACTCCGGTGGTCAGTGGACAGGATTATGGATTTTTCATTGGCGGAGCGCGGTGGCGGAGGATGATGAGCAGTGGTCCTGAGAACAAGGCTAAGTCGAGCGATAAAGGTGATCGTAAGGATGGTGCTGCTGCTGCAATAATCGCCGATGAGAAGGAACGCGCTGGCGACGGTATTGGTTCAATGGGCTAGGTCATGGGTCAAAAATGACCCGTCTCATCCATGAGATGGGTCATAGTGTTCTCACATAAGTTTTTGTCTATAAGTAAAAAGACTTATTAAAATAGTCTTATAAGTTACTACTTATAAGACCTTTTTACAACACAGTTTTCAATGTTCAAATAGGTCTTATAACTAACTTATAAGACTTTTTAAAAAGTCTTATATGTTACTTATAAGACTTATTGAAAAGTCTTATAAGTTACTACTTATAAGACTTTTTTACAACACAGTTCCCAATGTTCAAATAGGTCTTATAACTAACTTATAAGACTTTTTAAAAAGTCTTATATGTTACTTATAAGACTTATTAAAAAGTCTTATAAGTTACTACTTATAAGACTTTTTTACAACACAATTCCCAATGTTCAAATAGGTCTTATAACTAACGTATAAGACTTTTTAAAAAGTCTTATATGTTACTTATAAGCCTTTTTTAAAAAGTCTTATATGTTACTTATAAGACTTTTTAAAAAAGTCTTATAAGTTTATAAGTCAATTATAAGAGTAATTCGTTGTTATTATGAGAGTAATTCGTTGTCATTATTGAAAATTTTGATTTTTTTGGTTGAAAAAATTGTCTTATAAGTCAATTATAAAAGACAAAGTAATCTTATAATTAACTTATAAAAGTTGTAAATGTATAAATTATGAGAGTAATTCGTTGTTATTATTGAAATTTTTAATTTTTTTGGTTGAAAATTTTGTATTATAAGTCAATTATAAGAGACAAAGTAGTCTTATAATTAACTTATAAGAGTTGTAAGTGTGTAAATTATGAGATTAATTCGTTGTTAATAATGATTTTTTTTATTTGAAAAAATTAAAATGAAATTATTCTGAATCTAATGACTGATTTAAAATACTTGAATGTCTAGTGATCAATATCTAATTCTCAAAGTTTCAGTGACCAAAGTATAATTTGAATTTTGAAATTGCATCAGTCAGTACAGTACGTTGTACGTGCAAAGAGGGCAAAGAAGGACATTAAAGTCATTGTGTCAAAAAAGGGTGTCTTTGAAATTTTCAAAATGTTATTTCTTAAAATGGTTTTAAATCTCGCATGAGGAGCTCTAGAGGAAGTGGGCCTTAAATATTTTAGTATCACACTAATCCGCACTTAAAGAATTTTTTTTTATTATTTTTTCGAGTGGTAAATTTGATTGAATTTTAATTGAAAATTTTGGGGAAAAAAATAATTTTTGATATGAAAATCTGAAAAATATTGTAAGTAATAATTTTTTTAATGGTACATCAATAACAAATTTTAGAATCTATTTTAAATAATTTTTCACAAAGAAATAATTATTTGAATAATAAATCTTGTCTGTAGTCAAAATTTTATTAAAACATGAGATTACCTTTAGGGAGTAGAGTGAGTCTTTTGGAATATGAAGATGTATGTACTCGTAGCATCCACAAAGTGGGCATTTTCATAACTCTTTATTTTAGTGAAAATAAATTAGAAATGTGGAAGTTTATTTAAATTTTTTTTTTTTTTTTTTTATGGAGATTTGATTTTAGCAAAAATTTGGTTTGAATGATACTTGAAGTTGAAGTTGAAGTTCTAATGTTTTTAAGATTATGGTGTTAACTTCAATCGGGGTGGATAAATTCGAAAGTGCTATACTATACGTTTGCATGCAGCTTATTGTTTGCTTTCAACTCTTTTGTTTTATTCATGCTTGTAAAACGTGTTATACTTGGGATGAGCTTCTAATTGTTGTATCATTTTCTTAATCTTTATTAATGCAAATATATGTTGTTTGCTTAAAATAATTGTAAAATAAAATAAATACAGATTCATTAATTTTTACAAAAAAATGTTGGAGTATTTATGTAAAGATTTGTAATATGGTAGGGCCAAAAGAAATTGAGGAAAAGGTTTTATTAGTCTCTTCCTTCGTATAATAATAAATATCGAACTTTCTATTTTGATTTGTTCCAAAATAAGTATTGCGTTTTTAAATAAGGAAAATGACTTTATGCAATTTATCATTGTACTAATGTTCAAACAAATTTCAATATTTTCGATAGAGCCAAAGACTATTTTTGACTTGGGAATAAGATGAAATAAAGCAAAATAGATCATTAAACGGTGAACATACCAAAAGTGTCGAGTTGGGCCAAGTGGGTAAAGCCCAATCATATACAGCCTTGACTCCCACATTCTCAATGATCCTGGCCCAATCAAAGCAAGGCCCAAGGCCCATCTCAAATATCAGTCGACTAAGTCCATGGACCGACCTAACAGGTCCCAACCTAACTTAGTCCGACCTCAGATTCCATATTACAATTCGGGTACGAACCATGCTCTACCCGACAGTCAGGTCGACCATCCCTCGAATGGCAACCTCGACCTAAATAACAAGTGACGACCTGACACTTGCTGTCGTATTTGGGCCGAACAATTCTCATAACCACATCCCTACAAATCGTGGACCGTTATAGGCACGTTCCCACGACTCAAGTAGCTGCAGCTACAATCTCTGAGCACTTGTCGCCTCCCCAAAAATACATCACTCTTGTCTATAAATACTTCATCACTACCAAACGGTGAAAGGTAACTCGCCATTTTGTTATTGGAATTCAAAGATTCAATACATCTTGTGCTATATACAATCCGTGATCTTACTCACGCCCGAGCGTCTTCGCCGGAGACACATCCGGCTAGTCGTGGGTTCTGATTTCAGGTCAAGGAGCCAGGTGATTCGTCCTGCCACGTGGAGGAAGATTGATAAGCACAATTCCTGCAGCATCAGTTTGGTTCCATTGCCGGGAAACGTGCTTAAGCTTGACCTCGAAAAGTTCATCAACCTACTACAATGGTAACCCCAGACGGGCATGTTGAAGATGCTTCTGAAGAATTCAATGAGGTGAACAACAACACCAATACAAACGCAGGGAATCTCAATGTCAATGCTGAAAACATGGATTTGCCTCCTCCCCCACCCAATCGTCCTCATGGTAGAGCCACGCGCTCTACCAGTGTTGTTGATGGCAGAGGATTGCCTGACACGAGGAGAGGGAAAAGGCATATAGAAGGACAAGGAGTCCCACCTCCTCCTAAGCGTCCAACTGGACAGGTGAACATGGGAAACAGGGCAGGTCCCTCAATAAATCCCATGAGCAAGAAGGAAATGATGTTAGAACGAGCTCAAATCTTGGCTGACTTGATAGCCATGGAGGAGGCAGAGCAGGCCGACATACGGTCAGAAAGAGTGGCTCCCACTCAGGTCTCTGATAGGCATCAGGCCAGGAGTGCTAGGCCAAATGAGGGTGTAGGACAGAATGGCGAGGACAGGATAGTTCAGCGAGCTCCCACTATTGTTCATGTGCCAAGTAACGACCTAAGGGCTAGCCTCACGAACAGGGAGCAGAGGCTCGGTCGATTTGAGGACGCAACTAACCGCCAACGTAAACAAACGCATTTCTCCAAAGACTTAATAATAAAGATCTGTGGTCTCATAGAGACGAGGCAGGCGCAGTCGCCTATAAGAGAGGAGAGGCGCAGTCGCCACTCGGGGATAATAGGCGCAGTCGCCATCCGAAGTCTTGATAGGCGCAGTCGCCACAAAGAAATGACAGGCACGAATCTCCGGTTCGATCGAGAGGGCTCATTCTCACGAGAGACGGGAGGAGTAGGCGTAACTCCCCCGAAGTGAAGGTCAGAAGTCAAATGTTGTTCCCCCTCCAGGAGATGAAAGACCCGACGCCCGGGAATGGTTGTTGATGAAAAGGAAATTTTAACAATGGGAGGAAGAGAAGAAAAAGGAGACTGGAAAGGTTGAACGAGTTGATTTTGCTCTTCGACCTCTATCCAAGGAGATGAGAGACAGCCGACCTCCTCCAAGTTTCAGACTCCCCCTACTGGAAAAGTACTCTGGAGCCACCAATGCAAGAAGTCACATAGCACACCTGGAAGCCACGATGTGCTTTGTCGCCAATGAAGACGACAATATGTGCAAAGCTCTAATAAGTACCCTCACAGGAGCAGCTTTGACGTGGTTTAATGGGTTAGCAGCTGGCAGCATTACCACCTGGACCTGTTTAAGAACGAAATTCCTAGATCGCTTCTCGACAGCTGGAGCTCGGAAAGTGACAGTGACTGATCTAAACAACTTGGTGCAGGCAAAAAATGAAAGCTCCATGAGCTACTTCACCAAGTTTAAAGAAATGGTGGACAAGATTGAAGAGGATCTCACCGACAGAGAGGTGATCAATTGCTTCCGGAGTGGTATTTCCTCGGAAGACATGGATTATGAGCTCACAGTTCGTACAGTCACAACTCGACAGGAGTTGTTCGAAAAGGTGTATAACGTTGCTCTGGCCGAGGAAAGGAAATAGAAGAAGAATGGTAAGAGCCCAAAGGTTGAGGTCTCCGATGATAAGAAAGACCCCAACAAGAATAGAGGAAACAATAAAAATGGGAAGAACAGGACTAGGGCAACAGAGAAGGTGCCCGAGGCTTTCACCCCCCTTACGGTGAGTCGAACAGAAATTATGAATGCCGTCGAGTTGGCTCCTCCTGTCCCCATGAACCCAGGCAACAAGTTTAGGAGAGACAATAGCAAGTATTGTGATTACCACAAGGACACGGGTCATCTAACAGAAGATTGTTTGGGTTTGAAGCGTATTATCCAAAGAATGGTCGACCTGGGGAGGCTCGACGCTTATGTGAAAAGGCCTCAAGCCGGTGGGGGTGAGCGACGGCGGGTGGACAGCAAGGTCCGAGGCAACCTAGATTGAACACAGGGGTCATTGCGAACAAGCAAGCAACACAGCCATCAAACACAAGATCTTTCAGCTCAACAAAGCCCCACATATACCTCCAAGGAGAGATGTAAGAGATGAAGTGATCAGTTTCTACCCTCATGAATTAGCAACTAATATGGCGGCTAGGGAGCAAGTTCTTGTCATCCCAGGTCTCATAGACGGATGTACGACGAGCAGACTCTTAGTCGACACGGGGGCCTGTAAGGATATCTTGTTCTACAAGACTTTCAAAGAGATGGGTCTTAATGACGAGCAGTTGGAAAGATATGATGGTAGGTTGGAGGGCTTCACCAACCATCGAGTTGATGCTAAAGGCCAGATAGAGCTCGACGTCGACCTAGGCCATCACCCCCAAAGGATTGTGTCAAAGGTACAATTTATCGTGATTGATGTAAATAGTGACTACGTTGCCCGTACTTGGTATTCCTGGACAGGTCGCTCTTGGAATGGTGGCATCGATCCCTCATCAACGAGTCAAGTTCCCCACACCTGCTGGAGTAGGCTGCGTACAAGGCACAGCTCGAGCCTACTTAGACCATGTTCTTCGGGAAAGAAAGAAGAGAGAACTTGAGATCGAGACTGCAGATGGTTATTTAAAGCTGTCTCAATCAGTCACCAAAACTACTCGGCTGTCTACAATCACCAATGTGGAAGAGTCGACCTATCGCTCAAATGACGAGGTCATGCTTGAGTCGACACGTCACTCTAACACCACAGAGGTCGATCCAGATGTAGTTATGGTCGACCAAGTCCTCATAGGCAACCTATGCCTCCAGCTCGACAATAACTCGGGGGCCACCACCACCACCACCAGCGAGGTTGCAGACAAGTTGGATGACATGATAGCTGAGGAAGCTCCACATTTGGGAGCTGAGGAAAGGCAAAGGGTCAGAGAGATAATAATTGAGACTCTACAATTCAGGGATGGACCAGAGCTAGAAGCTGTGGACGAACTAGAGTCGGTAATTACCAACCTTCCTACCCCGACCAAAAATTCGGATTGGAAGCGGCTATCGGTTGAGGAGCGAGCGAAATCATCGAGCTACTCAAGGAGAGTAATGATGTCTTCGCATGGAGGGTAGAGGACATGAGGGGAATCAAGGAAGAGGTCGCCGTTCACAGACTTGAAGTTAACCCGACCATAAAGCCTAGACCCCAAAAGTTGAGAAGTTTTGCTCGTGACAAGGAAGAGGCTATTAAAACTGAGGTACAAAAACTTTTAAGTGCAGGGATAATCAAGGAGGCCACTCATACAACGTGGTTGGCCAACGTGGTCATGGTGAAGAAATCAAATGGCAAATGGAGGATGTGCGTCGACTTCACCACTCTAAACCTTGCTTGCCCAAAGGATAGCTATCCTCTTCCTAGAATTGACAAGCTTGTTGATTCCATTGCTGGCCACTCTACTCTCAGTTTCCTGGATGCTTACTCAGGGTACCACCAGATTAAGATGCATGAGGATGACATAGTCAAGACGGCATTTCAAGCGGCTGGAGGCATCTACTGCTACAACATGATGTCGTTTGGATTGAAGAATGCAGGGGCGACTTATCAGAGGATGGTGAACAAAGTCTTTGCTTCTCAAATTGGTCGAAACATGGAGGCCTACGTCGACGATATGGTCATCAAAACAAAGACTGGACGTCACGTGGTCGACCTAAAGGAAACGTTCGCCAATTGAAGAGCAAACGACATGAAGCTCAACCCTAGCAAGTGTGTATTTGGTGTAGCTGCTGGCTTTGGAAAGTTCCTTGGAGTTCATGGTATCTCAACGGGGTATAGAGGCTAATCCGGAAAAAAATCAAGGCTTTAGTCGACATGAAGGCTCCGCGGTGTCAAAGAGATGCGGCGACTTAACGGAAGGGTAGCGGCTCTTGGTCGTTTCATATCAAAGTCAGCGAGAGAGGTCTCTCCCCTTCTTCAAAGCATTGAGGGGGACGAAAAGTTTTGAATGGACGACCGAATGTCATTCGTCGTTCCAACAGCTGAAGGATTACCTCGCTACTCCACCTCTCCTGAGTAGCCCGACCACCGGTGAAACTTTGTTTGTGTATTTATCCGTGGAAGACAAGTCGGTTGCGGCGATCTTGATCGGGAAGAGAAGAGGAAGGGCTTCAAAAGCCGAGTATACTACATCGCGAGGCCTTATCGGATGTGGAGAGCATATATTATAATCTTTGAGAAGGTCGCTTATGCTCTAGTCGTGGCTTCAAGGAAACTGCGAGCTTATTTCTTGGCTCACCCAATTGTGGTTCTTACTAATGCGCCTTTGAGAAAGATATTGCACAAGCCGGAGAGTTCAGGTCGACTACTCAATTGGTCAATTGCCCTTACTGAATTTGACATTGAGTATCGACCTCGAAAGGCACTGAAGGCTCAAGCTCTGGCGACTTCTTGGTCGAGCTTACGTTCGCCAAGGAAGACGACGAGCGGCGAGCTCCAAAGGAAAAGGTTAAGGGAAAGAACACGAGTGCCAACCCGCCATCGCTCTACCCGAAGCGATTGTTGGAAGGTTTATTCGGATGGATCGCGACCAAAAATGTTAGTGGAGTGGGATTGTCTTGATCGAGCCGGAGTGCAGGCCGTGTATGAGAATCACGAGGTTCAAGTTCGATGCTTCAACAACCAAGCCGAATACGAAGCCTTGATAGCGGCTATAGAGTACGCCAAGTGTTTTGGAGCGACTAAGATCATGGCTTATTGTGATTCTGGCGATAGTCAACCAGTCAAAGGCGAGTACCAAGTGCTTAGTTCCACTCTAATCAAATCTGCGACACAGTAAAGGAGTTGATAAAAGACTTGGAATTACGGGAGATTCGGAGGATTGGACGGGAAGACAACGAGCTAGCCGACCTCCTCTCGAAATTAGCTACTTCGAGATGAGCCACGCCCAGTGAGCCCATCTCCTTCCTCGAAAATCCAGCTTATGAAAGGGTAAAAATTCAATGCGTAGAGGACGCCTCAAGAAATTGGGCTTATGAGAAGTGTTGGATCGAGGAAATGAAGGCGTACATAGAAAGTGGCGAGCTTCCAGATGACGAGAAGAAGGCTCGAGCTATCAAAAAGAAAGCTCCAAGGTACGTCATTCAAGGAGGCGACCTATTCAGAAGATCATACACTCGACCACTGCTAAAGTGTATCCACCCTAAAGAGGTCGCCCTATTGATACATGAAGTACACAGTGGGATTTGTGGCGGACACCCGGGGGCCAGGACCCTTGCTGATAAGTTAATTACCTTGGGATACTACTGGCCACACATGAGAGCTGATACTCATAACTTTGTTCAACAATGTGATCAGTGCCAAAGGTTTGCCAACTTACCTCACATGCCTACAACCGAGCAGACTCCAGTAATTGCAGCTTGGCCATTCGACATGTGGGGTGTCGACTTGATTGGACCCTTCCCTCCCCGCAGGAAAGCTGCAAGTATGTGATCGTCGCCATAGACTACTTCACCAAATGGGTTGAGGCCAAACCATTAGCTCGCATCACAGAGGAGAACGCTATCAACTTCATTCACGACTTCATTTGGTGTCGATTTGGGTTTCCTCGAGCCATAGTGTCTGACAACGGACTGCAGTTCTCCAGAGCTTTCGAAGCAGAGATGAATCGAGTTGGAATCAAGCATTGGCAATCCTCTGTCGCCTATCCTCAAGGAAATGGGCAAGCTGAGGCAGCAAATAAACTTGTTCTATCTTCGCTCAAGACAGGTCTCGTAGGTCGACGAAACAATTGGTTGGACGAACTCCCCCTTGCTCTTTGGGCAGTTCGTACAACCACTCGGGGGCCTACGGGGGAAACCCCTTTTGCTCTCACATATGGATCAGAGGCCATGGCACTGCCGAGCTCGAGATTCCCTTTGCTAGAGTGACTTTCTTCAATCAGGAGCAAAATGATACCAACAGATTGGTCGACCTGGATCTGATCGACGAGAAGCGAGACACAGCCTACCTTCGAATGGTCAACTACAAGCAGCGAACTAAAATTTACCACGACAAGAGGGTCAAGGCAAGGTCATTCCAAGTTGGGGATTATGTGTTGAGAAAGATCGAAGCAACGGGTAGAAGGACCCAGCAGAATAATCTATCTCCTAACGGGAAGGTCCTATGTGGTTACTCGAGTCATCAAGGAAGGAACCTACATGATAGCTCACCCTGGAGGAGAGGAGTTGAAACATCCTTGGCACGCCACCCACCTCATCAAATACTATTTCTAGTTTTCAGTTCCCAATTTCAATCTTATGTTAATTCTAGTTTCAAATTGATGTAAGCATGTTCCCTACTTCAATGAAAAGCGCAGTTCATTCGATCAAACATAGTGTTACACTCACCCCAACAAGCTCGACTCTTAGTCAGCTTCGTTCTAACAAGCTCGACTCTTAGTCAGCTTCGTTCTAGCGAGCTCGATTCTTAATCAGCTTTGTCTATTTAACAAGTCCGACTCTTAGTCGACTTCTTTCTAACAAGCTCGACTCTTAGTCAGCTTCGTTCTAACAAGCTCGACAGCTTCGTTCTAACAAGCTCGACTCTTAGTCAGCTTCGTTCTAGCAAGCTCGATTCTTAATCAGCTTTGTCTATTTAACAAGTCCGACTCTTAGTCGACTTCTTTCTAACAAGCTCGACTCTTAGTCAGCTTCGTTCTAACAAGCTCGATTCTTAATCAGCTTTGTCTACCTAAACAAGTCCGACTCTTAGTCGACTTCGTTTTAACAAACTCGACTCTTAGTCAGTCTGTTCTAATTAGCTCGACCCTGGGTCAGCTTTAACATTGTGAATAGGTTCGACTCATAGTCAATCTCGTTCGCGAGAAGTTTACCAAGTTTGAGGTCGACTAAATCAATAAGAATCAAGTCACCTCTAAGCTTAAATTGACTCATTAATTCAATCTATATCTAGCTCGACACTTACTTCAAAAAGCATACAACATGCAATAAAGAGGGGTTGACTACGATTAAATATGAACAAGCCTCCCAAAAGCGGGCTAAGGCTTGGGAAAAATAAACTTACAAAAGTATCTTGCCTCCCAAAAAATAGGGCCAAGGCATCCAAATATTCAAGAAATCAAAAGAACAAAAGTGTTTTGGGGCTTGTTTCATTACATAGAGTTCGTCCAAAATCAAACAGCTTGATCGGAGACATTGTGGTCGTCGGTAGCAGCTCGATCCTCGTTTTGTTGAGGGCTCAAGGGCTTACCCGACTCCGAGAAGACTTGATGGTCGAATTCACCCTCCGCCTCCATCTCATCCTGTTCCTCCATATCTGCTAACTCTTGTAAGGCCACATCAAAGGTCACGGGGGCCAACGGCAGGAGCTATCCAAGGCTCACAATGCTCTTCTTTGTCTTCTTGAGCAATGTGGGCTAGATCATCTTCATTGTAGGGCACCAACGAATGACCCCCTCTAGCTGCCATGTCATACTGAGGGGCATAGGCCCATTGAGCAAGCTGGTCCAAAGAGACTCCAGAATCAGGGTCGACTAAAGCCCGACGGGCCATGTGACGCTTACCCAGCTCTAGGAATCCCCTGGCTTTGGCAATGATGGTGTTGGTCCCAAAGGTGACAACAAGGGTGAAAATACAGCTAGAGGGGGGGGTGAATAGCTGTTTAAAATTTTTCGCCCTCTTATAGAAACTAAACCTCTTGCTTACAAAATCCTCTTGCAGTTGATAATAGACTGCAAGTGATAGTGTAAAATGCACAGCGGAATAATAGAGTGTAAAGCGGTTTTGAGAGGCGGTTTGTAAAATGCGGTTTTGGTGGTGCGGTTTTGGGAAGTGCAGTTTTACAAACACGTGTGGTTTTGACTTTGTTAACTCCAAACACTATTTCACAATAATGGATAACTAAATAAAGATCGAACAGAGACAAAGATAAATAATTAGCAAGCACAAGAAATATAAATGCAGAAAGTAAGAACACGCTATTTGGAGTGGTTCAATCGATAAACGATCTACGTCCACTACCAAGATGGTTAGTCTTGGATTTCTAAGAGAGATTTTATATTAAGTATTTGAGAGATTACAAAGTACAATAAAATCTTTTCTATGAAGAACAAATCCAAAACTATAACCGAGTGTATCTCAAGTGTTTAATCTATGTGATTAGAACAAATGAGGTGTGTGTGTGAGAACAAGATCAAGGCTCTTTAAATCTGTGAGATGTAGAGCTCAATGATTCTTGAGTGTGTTAAGGCTTGATTTACGGGCCGGGAATATTTCTTGAAGTATGAAGATGAAGATTCAAAGGGTTGAACAATTTACGGGCGAGCTTCGGCTTCAATGAACACAAAGACTTCTCAAATTTTCAAGCAATCTTCAAATGGTGAAGATTAGGGGTATTTATACCCAAGCATCAAGAAACTAGCCGTTGGATACAGTTTGTTGAAAGGACAAGACTTGATGCAATCCTATTGGTCATGGCAACCACTTTTGTCCTTCGGGTACAAACCGCAGATAAAGTCGATCAGCTCCAAATGGGCAAGCAATGAGGTTAGGACACTGTCACCTTTTTCAAGATCCTTGCGGATCTTTTCTGACATTGAATCACGTGACAAGATATGGTGGTTGACTTTTGATATTGCTGACGTGGATTCCAACGGATAAAAAGTTGTTCACTTCAAGTAGCCAATCATTGGATGCGGTTGGTGAGACGCGGTTAGGAATGTGCGGTTTGCTACACCAGGGGTTGCAAGGATGCGGTTGTAGGTGAACTGCAATGATGCGGTTCAACAAGCGGTTTGCACTGAGGTAGTTCATTGAGCGATTCAAGGAATCATACATGCGGTTGCATGTGCGGTTCTAAGGGGCGGTTTTGAATATCCGTTGGAACTGCAACCTTACATCCAATGAGTCTTGTGCCATACTTCAAGCCTAAGATTAACCTATTCTATAAAATGGACTTAGCTAAAAAATTGAAGTCTAAGCTTCATTACATAGGGTCCTAAAGTCCTTAAAATAGACAGGAGGTTATGGTATCAATCAAATCTAATACAAAATAGGAAGGTTAAAACATGCATACCCAACAATCTCCCCCTATTTGATTGATGCCATTACCTACTATAACTAAAGCAAACATTGTACTTGGTAAAAACATGTCCATAAGAATTAACATGGTAATTCATGTCCCAAGTCAATGCACACACTTAGCTTAAGCTATAGATTTCTATACTTTCTAAAAGATGAAATTTTACAATATGGAAAGTATAGAAAAGCATTTAGTGCACTTAAAAAAATTGTGAGTTTAAGTTCAAAGTGCGATTTAAACTGAATGTTTAAACATCAATTCAAAATAGTGATTTTAAGTTAGAAAATATTTGAATGAGTTTATAAACCATAAGAGGTTTCATTGTTCTTCAAACAAGCAGTTTGATATGAACAAGGTTTTGAGACCAATGATGCATTTTTCATTACTACCAATGCGGTTACACTTACAATGGTAGAGAAGCAAAATACAAAGGTTTCAAGAGCAAAAAGAAAATTGGACAAAAATACATGGAGTGCGGTCCAACAAAACAAAAAAGGAGTTCAGCAAAAAAGGATAAAGGAATTACAAAAGAGAAGTCCTAATGCTGACGCGGTTGCGGCTGATGAGGCGCGGTTGATGTTGATGACGCGGTTGCTCTCTAGGTTGATTCACTTCCCGGTTGGGCAACTGCGGTCTGAAGAAGGTCCGAAGGCCGAGCCACCTCGATATTTCTTCTTAAAGCTCGAAGGTCTTCAACCCGTCTAGCAAGGGTAGTCTCAACTGCTCGTCAGAAGCTACAGCATTCAAGCAGCTAGCCGGTTCCAACAAAGATCAACAGATCTAGTGTTTCCATCAACACTCTCCTTGATCTGAGTAGTGAATCCTTCAATGCAGGCCTTCAAAGAATTGTAGAAGGTGAAGATCTCATTCTGGATGGCCACCGTTTGAGTAGATAGAGCATCTCTCAAAGGTTCTAAGTCAACAGTTACATCCAGATTTGACTTCAATTCTTTAATGGAGTTGTCAATTTTAAGGTTGAAGCCTGCTTTGAGGTTCTCAAACCTGAAGGAAATATCATCATCAAAAGTCTTTACTCGCTTCTTTGATACTGTCTCCCACTATGTTGAGATCAACATTGATTCTATCTTTTAGGGAGTCCAGTTCATTGAAAATTTTGAGCTGCAGGTCATCCAAGGAGGTTTGGGTAGGAGCGGCTGAGGTTGAAGCTTGTTGCGGTTGAGGGATGAGGTTCCTTATATCTCCCAATAATTCTGTTTTGAATCTCCCTATAGTATGATCTACAGAATCACAGAAAGCATTTGTGAGTTGTTGCATAGAATCCTTGAGTTGATCCCCGTTGATTTAATCACCCAGAAGTCAAGAACCGCTTTCGGAGTTCAACTTTGAACTTGAAGAGGGAGGATTCAAAGAATGGGTTTTAAGGGCTTCAACATCGAAGGTGATCTCTCCCCCTTAATGGCATCAAGCAATTGGGATTTAAGGTTAGCCATTTCAGCGGTTTGAGCATCAACCTTGGCATGCAGGGAGCGGTTGGAGGCTTCAAGGTTGGCATTGGATGCGGTTAAGGCCATGTTGGATTCAGTCAGTTTTAGCATGTGGCCTTGGTTTACAATCAACTGTGATTGAATCAGTTGAAGGGTGGAAAGAATTTGAAGGTAGTCAGAGGGAGCGGTTGGGATGGATGGAATTTGGGTAATTGAGGGAGGCGGTTGAGATTGGGTTGGAGGTGCATTTTGGGATAAGGGGTTTAGGAGTGTTTGGAAAAGACGGTATTGGGACAGTAAAGGGTGAAGCGGTTGGAGGAGGAATAGGTTGAGTTTGGGTTAAAGGAATGGAAGCGGTTGGAATTGGAATGGAAGGAATAGGTGCGGTTGAGAAGGTAGGAATTGGTGCGGTTTGAGTAGGTGCGTTCGAAGGAGGAGGTGGAATATTTGTGGTTGGAATTCCAGAAGTGATAGGGTTGGAATTTGAGGATGAACTGGTGGTGTGAACTTCAACGAAGGGGATTTACATGAGTAGGTGAAGTTTGTGGAATGGGAGAGGTTTGAAGAGGTGGGGTTGGAAGGCGGTCAGGAGTAGGAGATTTATGTTGGGGGGAATGTTCAGAAGGTGGAGGAGTATTGACGCGGTTAGGGGATGGTGTTTTGTCGCGGTTAAGGTTTGAAATAGAGATGGCTGGAGTGTGATGTGAGTAAGGTGGTGATTGGGCGCGGTTTGAATTTTGGATAGATGGGGAGCGGTTTGTTTTCTGAGGTGAGGGAGTTGGTGTTTTGGATTGGTAGGAGGAAGAATGAGATTTAGAAGGGGATTGGGATGGTGTATGGGAAGTGGAATAGGAAGAAGATTTAGAAGAAGATGGAGAAGGGGAAGGTTGATTTCTAACTCGTTGAAGAAACCGCTTGGGGCCTTTGGTTGGAGTATTCTTTTTGGCAATCTGTTTAACCCTCTTAGGTTTCTCCCCGAGCGGTTGCATCTCTTTGCGGTTGAGGAGGAGAGAGCGGTTTAGGGGGTAGAGTTTTGGCTGGTGAGGAATGATGGGAACTGTTAGGAGATTGAGGTGGTGTTGGAATAAGAGTTTGGGTTTGGGGCGGTTGAGAAGGTGGCGGTTGGGGAATTGGTTCCTTTGTTTTACCCGAGGCAAGACCCTTCTCGGCTTGCTTCCTTTTTATTCTATCAATCTCACCGTATAGTAAGCGCACTAGCTCCTCATCCGTCATCTTGGCTAGCTCACTCGAGTTTCCTTTGCCTTTTTGGCCTTGGCAATCAATGGCGGAATAGATGCATCTTCCTCTTCTTCTTCTTCTTCAATCACTTCATCCGAAGTGTCATCTTTTATTTCTCTTTCCTTGGCTTTTTCTTGCTAGGGCTCGCACTGCATGCACCACGCGGTTGGGTAGGTGCGGTTTTGGTTTTCTTTTACAAGCGGTTACTGCAGAGCTTTTCTTTTCCTTGAAACCGCCTTTGCAGCTTTAGTCGTGCCCTTGACCGCTGGTTGCAGGGGGTCATCTCAACAAAAGGTTCTTTGGGTTGGAAGGTATCAACATCATAGAGAGCCCCGTAGTCATCATTGCCAAAAGAGAATCAAGGAGTGTAAAGTCTTGAGGCCTAAGGATTCTTCATCTTCCCAATGATAGCAAATGTCGTGGGTAGTAGTCCTCATATCTTCCAAGTGTTGATAATTGCCAAAGATGGCGGCCGCAATCTCCCAAAGGGTCTCCACCTGGTATGCACATCTTTGGTCTTTAGCTGGTAGGCATCAATGCTGCTGGCCAGTTCTCTCATCAAGATCTTGGGCCAATGGAGCTTCATGCCAATGAAGATAGCACAAAGCAATCGCCACTGATGAGAAGTAAAGTTGTTGTGGTTTCCAGTTTTTCCACACACAGACTTTCCAACTATGTAGCACAAGTGGCTCATCAGTTCTCCAAACTCTCTCCTTGCTATCTTCTTGTAGGAGCCAGACAAGGAATCTAGCCTTCCAGTGAGTGGAGCAAGTAGCATCTTGGATCTCCTGGGATACTTCAACTGGAGCATTAGATACGTGGAAGTCAAAGGTGCCTCTGATATCTAGGTAGTCAATAGAGACTTTGAATCCTTCTACAATTCCCACTAAGTTGGGGATCTTAGTTCCATCTGAAAGGACGGTCTCTCCCTTGACTGCGGTCTGGTAGAATTGATCAATAAACAGAGGGATGGTATAAGTTTGTTGTTTGTTAAAGAGGGGAAGGATTCCAGAGGCTTTCATCTTCTTTATCATCTCTCTTCCAAGAGCATCACCCGCAACTCAGTTCGTTTATCTCCCAACCTGGCAGGAAATACTTGGTATTCTACAAATAAAACACATAAGTTAGAACATATTAGGAAAATCACAGTTCTCAAGCGGTTGGTGCACCTTTGCGGTTGGCAATAGTGCGGTTTTGGAAATGAGAGTTTCCAACCTCAAGGAAACTGTGAATACAAGTGGGAAAACGAATAAGAAAAATACAAAAGTATATTTACATAGTACGTGGCATTGTAATCCAAGGTTATCCCACACTGCAAGCGGTGCTTAGAGAGGAAGGTTATGGTGTTCAGCCTATATACTTAGTAATACTTTAGTAATTTCTAAGCATGCGGTTCAAAAGAATAAGCGGTTTTCAGCATGCGGTTGGCTTAGAGAGAAAACTAAGCGGTTAATATGATGCGGTTTTGAAACAAGAAATCAGCAATTATAAGTGCGGTTTCAAAACATAGCATGCGGTTCTAATGACGCGGTTCAAATATGCAAATGAAATCCAATATTTCCAAAAAATTTCTAAGTTAAGAAAAACAAGATTGAAAGTTAGGTCAAACCAAAATATGAGAAATTTCTGAAAATGGAGATGAACAGTTACATGAGTGCATGAAGAACACGAAGAACACGAAGAACACCAAGAACAGAGATTTGATGAAAGTTAACCAAAATGAACAAATAACATGTCAAAATGATCACATTGAGCAGTAGATTAACAATATATCATTAACAATAACTACTTTACTCAAAATCACCCAGAAAATGCAAAAATACAGAAGTGGATTTCGAAACTTAAAGAGTTTAAAAATCAAAATCAGTGCTCAGAATGTGTATTGATCATGAAACAAAGTACATAATTAGAATTAGAAGTATAATCCGAGCAAAACCCAACAAATTTCATTCAAAATGATCAAGAAACAAAGCATTAATGAACAAAAATCAGATTATGGGTGTTCGAAGCTTTCAAGGTCAACAATGGCAGATTAACAAATAAACATGTTATGATTTGCAGAAGATTAAGAAGTTTAGGTCTAAGAAATCATACCATGTCTTCAATAGGTTTGGGTGCCATTGATTTGAAGCTTAGAGTTTTTTAACCAGATTACGAAGAGAGAGAAGAAAAGTTTGGTGAAAATACTGACACTTGAAGGTACAAGGTCAGAGAAGACAGAATGGAAAGTTTGAAAAGGTAGGTTATGTCTTCTATTTATAGGAAAGGGTTTAGGGTTTGGCAGTTGAAAGGACAAATTAACTCACCAACTCAAGAATCATTGCAAATTAGCACCCTTTCGCTTTTCATCCCATCACCAATGACGGCTGACATGAAGGCCATTTAATGCTAATGTTCCCTTTGCATTGAATGCTCTTAGAATTTAAATTTTCGTGGGAAAACATTTGCAAATAAACCCTTAAAGAAAAAATAAGGACTGAAAAATAAATAAAAAGAAGTTGAACAGTTTTTTATTTATTTTTTTTTTTTTAAACATAAGCAAAAGTTAGAAATTACTCCAAGTTGAAACGCGGTTGAGGTCCAAGCGGTTGAGCCGCAAAGATGCGGTTTGAGTGAAGCGGTTGGTCAGCAGCTGCGTTGGACATCCTTGCGGTTTGGTACACGCGGTTCAACAAAGGGAATTGAAACTATACTCAACAACCAAGTTAGTTAATAAAAAGAATGGAATTTATTTAAGTTCAAGCATACCCATTTCTCCTCTAAGGAATGAAAACCTCTTGGAGTCAAGAGCCTTTGTGAGGATGTCGCAATCGGGTTGTCTGTCCCCACGTACTCTAAAATGGATATTCCTCTTCTCCACATGGTCTTTGAGGAAATGATACTTGATATCAATATGCTTGGTCTTGGAATGCATGACAGGTTGTTGGAGACCGAAATAGTTGAAGTGTTGTCACACATGATAGGGTAATTCCCTTCATGGATTCCATAGTCTACCAACCGCCGCTTCATCCAAAGGATTTGACAAAGAACAACTACCAAGATCAATATACTCACTCCGTGGTTGACACCGAAACCGAAGCTTGCTTCTTGCCGGCCCAAGCAACTAGTCTATTTCCAAGGAAATGACAAGTACCACTAGTGCTTTTCCTGTCAATAGTACAAGCCGCATAATCTCGCATCCGAATAACCTACAAGATCGAAGTTCGAATCTTTGGAATACCAAAGTCCAAGGTTAGTGGTTCCATAAATAGCGGATTATACGCTGATCGCAATAAGATGTGCTTCTCTAGGATCCGCTTGATAGCGAGCACATACACGTACACTAAACATGATATCTGGCCTACTAGCAGTTAAGTAAAGTAAAGAGCCGATCATACCTCGATATAAAGTCTGATCAACTTTCTTACCTTTGAGATCTTTATCTAGCTTATTGCCGGTGGCCATAGGAGTATCATATGCTTTAGCATTTTCTAATCCAAACTTCTTTATCAACTCCTTGGTGTACTTGGCTTGGCAAATGAAGATTCCTTCTTCGCATTGCTTGATTTGAAGCCCGAGGAAGAAATTTAATTCTCCCATCATGCTCATTTCAAACTTGCTTTTCATTAGCTTCTCGAAACGCTTACAAAGCAACTCATTAGTAGAACCAAAAATAATATCATCGACATAAATTTGAACAAGTAAAGTATGCTCATTATATTTGGCAATAAAAAGAGTTGTATCGATTTTACCACGTTTAAATCCTTTTTCTAGTAAAAATTTAGAAAGAGTCTCATACAATGCCCTTGGAGCTTGCTTAAGTCCATACAAAGCTTTTTGGAGTTTGTAGACATGATTGGGAAATTTGGAGTCTTCAAATCCAGGAGGTTGGGCAACATATACGGTCTCTTGAAGTTCACCGTTGAGGAAAGCACTCTTCACGTCCATTTGATATAACTTGAAACGCTTGAAGGAGGCGTAGGCTAAGAAGATCCTAATAGCTTCCAATCTTGCAACTGGAGCAAAGGTTTCGTCATAATCAATTCCTTCTTCTTGCCTATATCCTTGTGCAACCAACCTTGCTTTATTCCTAGTGATGCTTCCATTCTCATCCATCTTATTCCTAAATACCCACTTAGTTCCTATTACTCCTTGATCCTGAGGTCTAGGCACCAAAGTCCAGACCTTGCATCTTTCAAACTGGTTGAGTTCTTCTTGCATTGCAACGACCCAACTGAGTCTTGGAGAGCTTCATCAATCTTCTTGGGTTCAACTTGAGATAAAAGAGAAGTATGCTCGTCATAATTCGATCTCCTTGTTTGAACACCGGAAAACAGTATCACCAATCACATTTGTGAGGGGGTGACCGCTGACTTCACGAACCTCCGGGGTAAGTCCGGTTGGACCGAGGTTTGTCAAGATCTTCAATTGGAACATCGTTAGATCCTTCGGTGAAGTCATGGAATGTAAGTTGACGAAGAGGTTCTATAAGTCGGATAGGGGAATTTTCAACTTCATCTTCCTTGCAGCTTGCATCCGGAGAGGGTTCTTCTGCGGTTTGAAAATTGCGGTTTGAGGGAATGTCGGTTGAGGGTGCTGGATTTTGCGGTTGAGGTTCAGGTGCGGTTTGGGATGGTTCACCTGGTTCATTATGCTCAACAAAATCATCAGCAACATTTGGAGCCAAATGTGGCTCGAGGAGAGAATGCTCATCAAAAGTAACATGGACAGACTCTACTATTTTTAAACTAGTTTTATTGAAAACACGAAAAGCTTTAGAATGTTTAGCATACCCAACAAAAATACCTTCGTCGGCCTTGGCTCCGAATTTACCTCTATTTTCTCTTCCGTTGTAAAGGACAAAACATTTGCAGCCAAAGATCTTGAAGAATGCAATGTTGGGGGTTCTTCCTCGCCAAAGCTCATATGGAGTCTTATTATAGGTTTTGTTGATGAGGGAGCGGTTTTGAGTGAAGCATGCGGTATTGATTGCTTCAGCCCAAAATTACTGAGGTAGCTTCGCTTCAGATATCATTGTCTTTCCAGCCTCAATCAACGTCCTATTCTTCCTTTCCACAACCCCATTTTGTTGTGGAACGCCAGCGGTTGAAAAATTGTGATCAATCCCATGGTCATCACAATACTGAGCAACACCGTTGTTCTTAAATTCTGTTCCATTATCTGATCGAACACTAACGATGTCATCTTCTTTTTGAGTTTGGAGCCGTCTAAAGAGTGCGGTGAGAATCTCATAGCAGTCATCTTTGGAAATCATCATCTCAACCCACGTATATCTTGAATAATCATCCACCACCACTAAGGTATATCTATTTCCTCCAATGCTGGCAGTGGTCACGGTTCCAAACAAATCTATGTGAAGCAGGTGTAAGCATCTTGAAGTTGATGGAGCGGTCTTGCTGGTGAAAGACGACGCGGACTGCTTACTAAGCTGGCATGCACTGCATTTCTCTGGATGGTGGTCAGCCACTTTAGGTAAACCACGAACGAGGTTTTCCCTACCAATCTTTGCAAGATACTTGAAGTTCAAGTGGCTTAACCTCTTGTGCCATAGCCAACTATTTTCGCTCACATTCTTAGCTACAAAACAGAGATTAGTAATACTACATGCAGAATTTAGATCAATAATGTAAATATTACTCTTACGAATCCCTGTGAGTAGGGTGACGCCGGAAATGCTATCTTTGATAAAGCAATTTGATGACGTGAAGTTGCAAAGCATTCCTTTGTCGCAAAATTGAGAAATTGAAAGGAGGTTGTGCTTGAGTCCATCGAAAAGTGAAACCTTCTCAATGGTTAGGTTTCCTCTCCTTATCACACCATATCCAATGGTCTTGCCTTTGTTATTGTCACTAAAGGTTACAGATGGACCACTTGCTTCAATGACATCTTCAAGTAATGATCTATCTCCAGTCATATGTCTTGAGCAGCCACTGTCAAGATACCATTCATTATCCTTGGAGTGACCAGCCATGAAGCAGAGGACCTCAACATAGCGATCGTAGGTTTGACGCAAGGTTTCGTTGGGTTTTCTGTTGAAGTTGTTGTAGGATCTTTCAACAGTGTATAATTTGTTTTCCTTGCACTCTTCGTCACCTTCGAGGTAGCTCTCTATGGCATCCCACATCTACTTTGCGGTTTTGAGGTACATCACTTTCTGTAGAGTTGATACGGGGAGGGTCCCAGAAATGATGAACCTCGCCTTGCTGTCCAAGGCAACTAATCTCTTCTCTTCATCCGACCACTCATCTTTTGGCTTTTTGACCTCTGGAGTTTCAGCATTGGTGGTTGCATCGGTGTTAGCCTTCATTGGAATTAGAGGGTCATTGATCACGCACTCCACCAGCATTTCATCTATGGTTTCCAAATGAATAAGCATTCGGCACTTCCAGATGTCAAAGTGGTCTTCGTCCAACATTGGAATGTGTGAATAGTTAACAGTAGTCATTGTCTTTGAGGTTGCCATATCGAATCGGCACACAAGCCGTTAAGCTTGAAAACAGTGGTTTTAAAATGTGTTTGCTCGATACCACTTGTTGGTCCCAAAGGTGGCAACAAGGGTGAAAATACGGCTAGAGGGGGTGAATAGTGGTTTAAAATTTTTCGCCCTCTTATAGAAACTAAACCTCTTGCTTACAAAATCCTCTTGCAGGTTGATAATAGGCGCAAGTGATAGTGTAAAATGCACAATGGAATAATAGAGTGTAAAGCGGTTTTGAGAGGCAGTTTGTAAAATGCGGTTTTGGTGGTGCGGTTTTGGGAAGTGCAGTTTTACAAACACGTGTGGTTTTGACTTTGTTAACTCCAAACACTATTTCACAATAATGGATAACTAAATAAAGATCAAACAGTAGACAAAGATAAATAATTAGCAAGCACAAGAAATATAAATGCGTAAAGTAAGAACACGCTATTTGGAGTGGTTCAATTGATAAACGATCTACGTCCACTACCAAGATGGTTAGTCTTGGATTTCTAAGAGAGATTTTATATTAAGTATTTGAGAGATTACAAAGTACAATAAAATCTTTTCTATGAAGAACAAATCCAAAACTATAACCAGTGTATCTCAAGTGTTTAATCTATGTGATTAGAACAAATGAGGTGTGTGTGTGAGAACAAGATCAAGGCTCTTTAAATCTGTGAGATGTAGAGCTCAATGATTCTTGAGTGTGTTAAGGCTTGATTTACGGGCTTTGGGAATATTTCTTGAAGTATGAAGATGAAGATTCAAAGGGTTGAACAATTTCTCGGCGTAGCTTCACTTCAATGAACACAAAGACTTCTCAAATTTTCAAGCAATCTTCAAATGGTGAAGATTAGGGGTATTTATACCCAAGCATCAAGAAACTAGCCGTTGGATACAAATGTTGAAAGGACAAGACTTGATGCAATCCTATTGGTCCACAAAGAACCACTTTTGTCCTTTGGTACATTCTGCCGCAGATAAAAGCCGATCGGGCTCCAAACCGCAAGCAATGAGGTTAGGACACCTATCACCTTTTCAAGATCCTTGCAGATCTTTTCTGACATTGAATCACGTGACAAGATATGGTGGTTGACTTTTGATATTGCTGACGTGGATTCCAACGGATAAAAAGTTGTTCACTTCAAGTAGCCAATCATTGAATGCGGTTGGTGAGACGCGGTTAGGAATGTGCGGTTTGCTACACCAGGGGGTTGCAAGGATGCGGTTGTAGGTGAACTGCAATGATGCGGTTCAACAAGCGGTTTGCACTGAGGTAGTTCATTGAGCAGATTCAAGGAATCATACATGCGGTTGCATGTGCGGTTCTAAGGGGCGGTTTTGAATACTGCTGGAACTGCAACCTTACATCCAATGAGTCTTGTGCCATACTTCAAGCCTAAGATTAACCTATTCTATAAAATGGACTTAGCTAAAAAATTGAAGTCTAAGCTTCATTACATAGGGTCCTAAAGTCCTTAAAATAGACAGGAGGTTATGGTATCAATCAAATCTAATACAAAATAGGAAGGTTAAAACATGCATACCCAACAGATGGAGTCAAAGTATTCATCTCCCTCTTTGAATTGATCGACAGCTCTTTTAGCAGCGACCTGGAGCTCCTCCTTCCATATGGCCCTAGCAGCATTGTGCTCTTCATTCAGTTTGGTCAAGAAGGAATCTCTTTCTCGGAGGGTTTGGGAGACTGTGGCTAGCTCTTTCTTAGCCTTATCGAGCTCCAAGCGATCGGCGTCTCTTTCCATGGTCACTTCAGCAACCCTAGCATCAGAAGCCTTCAAATCCTCCAAGGCTTTATCCTTATCCGCCAGTGTATTAGTCTGCAGAAGCTTCAAAGCATCATAGGAGGAGTCCAAATCGTTGTATGTCTCCTTAAGATCATTGAAGGCCTGAGTTTTCTTGGATAAGTCCTTAAGGGCCTGCCTCTCTCTCTCGATGGAGGCCCTCCAAGAGCTTTTAGCCTGCTCGATCATAGTAAGGTTCTACACACATGGAAGGCAGACAAGGATTAACTCGAAGGTCGATCTAACGAACTAAAGAAACAAGCGACAAGGCAAAAAAAAAAAAAAAAAGAAAACTAAAGGATTACCTCGCAGTGTGCCATCCTGCATCGAGCCGAGAATTCCTCAGGGGTCATCCCCTTATCCGCAAAGTGGGCCATGAGGTCGACGTCAATAGCCCTCCTGACCACCACCTGACCCAGGCTCATCTCGGGGTGGCGACGACTCAAACTGTTCACCCCATCAAGAGGAGGCACATTGCTTAATCGCCGATCATATCCTCTAAAGACTACGGACGATTAGGAGATGGAATCGGAGGAGGAAGTTGGCTAGATGAAACGGACTTTCCCTTCTCGCCCTTGATCTTTTCCTAGAATTCAGGGCCGGGTCATCCACGTCCACCATCACATCATCTTCTTCAATATTTACAATCTCCAGAGGGCTTGCTTCAACTGTTCCTGCACCAGAAGTCCCTGCATTGGCTTCATTAGTTGGATCGGAGCTCAGATTGGGCCTATCGGATTTATTGGATCCATCACCATCCTCGCCTCACATCCCTGGTACATAGGCTCGCTCAACAAGGGATCCTCGATTCATCCATCTCCATCGGAATCATGCCAACATTATCCTTTGATAGCAACTCGTTCCTTCTCGCAGCCTTCTCTTTCTCTATTAGCTCGAGCGTTGGCAAGACCGTGAGTTTTCCCCGGCTTTCTTCCTGTCTGACACCACCAGTATGCGACCCATGTTTGCCTCTTGCTCTGGGGTCAGAACTGCACAAAAAATCAAGGTGACAAACTATTAATGGCGAGTTCAGCAATTAACGAGCTAAGAAATGCGAGTTAAGCAATGAACGAGCTAAAGGTTGTATACCCCATTCAAAGTATTTTCTATCTACAAATCACGTGGGAAAGCAAAATGTTCTACATGCAATGTTCTACATACGAGCACTAGTTCTATGTACGAGCAAGTCATATACGAACCACAGATCTAGCGCATAAGTATCACAATCAAGTCAAGCTATTCATACATACAAAGTTAACAGATAAAGGGCGAGTAAAGAAGGACAGAACGGGGATATCTTACCACCAGCGTGCTCTCCATTCTCTTTGCAATAGTTGGCAGTTTTCCTACATTGCTGGCACTTGTCCTCAAATTTGGCCAATGCGTGGGTAACCCAGTCGGGATATATCGTGCCCCTACCAATGGCCACCAAGGGTTGCACCTCACCCTCTCCATCCATCATCCCCGCTTGGATGAAGTTATATTTGGTGGTGAGCAGACTCTCCCAACTAAAAGAGCCTTTGTCTGCTAGTCGACACAACTTCTTGTATAATTCAAAGTGCCAGATTGGCTCCCAATAACCATTCTCATCTAAGGGCTCTGAATCCTCAGTGGGCAGGGGAAATTCCCATCCAAATCTACTCTCTACTACAACCACATGAGTGTTCCAGCCACTATGTTTGCTGGGAAGGTTAGTGAAAAGCTTACGCGAATTGGGTTTGGAGGGGGTACTGATGGTCATCTCCTCTCCACTATACTTGATGCAGAAAAATTCCTTAAACACTCTCATGCAAGGTTCATATCCTAAAAACCTACAAACCATAGCAAAACATACCAGGACCCTACAGGTATTGGCTCCGAGCTGAAGGGGTAGGGCATTGGCACACTCCAGGAATTCATTGATAAAAGGGTCGAGTGGCAACCTAAGGCCGGCCACAAATTGGCCATAGTAAAAAGCTACCCTAGTGGCATCCCTGGCATAGGTCGACTTGAATTTGGCTCTGAAATCCGGTTTAGTATAGATGGTCGCCCTGTAATCCTCTTTTTTCACCTCGCAAAAATCATGGATCACACTATATCTGGAGGGCAAATTCTTCTTTCCACGTAATGGCCCTTGGGGAACATAACCTCTCTCATTCTTCCCAGGCACAACTGAATCATCGAAGGCATCCACAATTCTGGGACCTGAAGAAGTCGAAGCAGCATTTCCTTCTTGAGTTGTCATATCTGTACAAGAAGAAGGGGAAACAGGGGAGTCAGTCCTATGATCACGTTCAGACGACCTACCTAAGGACGACCTAGACTCCCCTGGAAAGCCTATTCTATTCCTAAGGAAGGAGGGTTTGTGGACATCCCTAACATAGAACAAGGTAATATGGTCGAGCAGTTCATGGAATAGATGGAAAGTGACGATATTTGAATCATCGACTACCAGGTTTTCAATGTCCCCTACAATGGGCAAACCTATCTCACTAAAATTCAACTCCCACTTGGTTAAAATGGAAGCACATTCATCCAAGGACAGTTTTCTCCACTCACCGTTCACATTCTTGTATACCCTACGGTTAACAGTGCAGTAACCATACCATGCCCCTGGTTCGCTACTAAAGGTCCTAGCCATGGGGGAAATAAAAGACAGAGCAGAAATTAAAGCCCTAAAGAAAGAAGGGGAGAGAAATACCTTTGCAAAGGTCGAAATAGGAAGCTGTTGCCGAAGACGGAAGCCTAATTTAACTCAACTACTTCTTCGCTATTTTCGCCGGAGATTCTCAGAGCTTGAAAACGGTAAAAGTTCTAAACGGAGAAGGATTTTGCAATTTATATTTTCCAAAATTGGAAGGGAAAAAAGAAAATTCAAAAAATAAATTCCATATTAATGGCGGAAACGGTTCCCAAGACGGATTATCAAACGTCTAATTGTAATCATTACAAAATACGGCGCTCCTTCATCTCCGACCGTTCGTTGCCAACGTCCAGGATTGTGCCACGTCATCCAAGGTCGACTATTCCTCAGAACGAGTATCGACCTACGAGTAAAACAATTCTCATCAAAGATCCTCTTAACTTCCAAGTCGACGAAGTCAACTCGTAAGTTGGGGGCCACTGAACATACCAAAAGTGTCGAGTTGGGCCAAGTGGGTAAAGCCCAATCATATACAGCCTTGACTCCCACATTCTCAATGATCCTGGCCCAATCAAAGCAAGGCCCAAGGCCCATCTCAAATATCAGTCGACTAAGTCCATGGACCGACCTAACAGGTCCCAACCTAACTTAGTCCGACCTCAGATTCCATATTACAATTCGGGTACGAACCATGCTCTACCCGACAGTCAGGTCGACCATCCCTCGAATGGCAACCTCGACCTAAATAACAAGTGACGACCTGACACTTGCTGTCGTATTTGGCTGAACAATTCTCATAACCACATCCCTACAAATCAGGGACCGTTATAGGCACGTTCCCATGACCAAGTAACTGCAGCTACAATCTCGGAGCACTTGTCGCCTCCCCAAAAATACATCACTCTTGTCTATAAATACTTCATCACTACCAAACGGTAAAAGGTAACTGCCATTTTGTTATTGGAATTCAGTATTCAATACATCTTGTGCTATATACAACTGTGATCTTACTCTCACGCCCGAGCGTCTTCGCCGGAGACACATCCGGCTAGTCGTGGGTTCTGATTTCAGGTCAAGGAGCCAGGTGATTCATCCTGCCACGTGGAGGAAGATTGATAAGCACAATTCCTGCAGCATCAAACGGTATGCGTTTATTTGTTATGAAGCAGCAGTCAATTCATGAAATTTTCACACAATTTTCATTATGGGTTATCCGGAAATTACCTCTTTGTGATCTAATACAGGTGCAAGGATGCATACATTTGACCCCCTCTATCCCATAGTAGGTGAGAGCATTTGCGACACTGAGGTAATATTGTTGTTACTAATGTTCGAACAATTAAAACATTTTTTTTTAAATATTTACAAGTCAACTACGATATTTATTCTAAGATGAAGGGAGTAATATTTTTTTTTTTTTAATGTTGACAAGTCAAGTATAATGAAAAATTCTTAAGATTCTTACTTATTGCTTTGCTTTAGTAGTAGGGATGTGGTATATAAAAATTACAAAAAGACTTTAAATAACTCATTTCATTGTGGATGCTTTTTAAAATTTGGGGTGAATAAAAGCATTTTCGTTTTTATAAATAGTTACGATATGTGTGTAGAGTGATTTCTTGGTCCATATAATCTGAACTGATTTAAATTAAATTAATTCACATTCAATATGTTAGACTCATAAAGATGAATAATATGTCTCATCAGTTTTTGAGCTTAATCCAATATGTTGACTCATACAGATACAGATGAATAATGTGTCATCATCTTTTGAGCTTAGGCAATATAAACATTTCATCCGGTCAAAAAACGTGAAAAGAGTGATTTTTATATTTCAAGTATAAGAGGCGAGTTAGTCTTATAATTTAATTATTATAAAAGCATGTCGGTGTGTGTGTGCCATTAAACCGTGAAGGGTATTTTTGTCCATAATTGTTGAAGTGTTTTGGTGGAATTTTGAAAATGATTCGTCCCTTTATGGCAATAAATCTGACTTAGGCTGAGGGGCCTAGGATCACAAATCCCGAAATTGTTTGCAATCACTTCCAATTGTGTCATGGTGCCAGATTGCAAATTAACCGAGGCATGGTGGTCAAGTTTTTATCTAACAATATTTATAAGATATCGTGAGACCTTCTTTATCAACAACTCAACTCAATTCAATTCAATTCAACAATATAATACTATTTTTCTCTTTTTTACATATATTATCTATAATCCAAATCAATCTCCTTCATTTTTTGACTTTATTCACAATTCAATCCCACCAACCAACCCAACTCAAATGGAAAATTTGGATCCATATTAACAATGAGAAATTAGGCAAAGAAATAGAAAAATGATTTAATTATAGAGAAAAGAGAGAATTTTAGATTGTGCTTCAAATTTAATAAATTTGGTCTCTATTTATAGAGAATAAAAAAATAAAAATTTTGATATTTTTATTTTTTATTTTAATAAATTTTTAATATAATTAAAAATGATTTAAGTTAAAAGTGGAAAAGTATATTTTGAAAAATCCATCAACCAATGGTTGGTGGACATGTGTCCTACCATAGAAAAAATTGGATCACAATCCTTGATTGTTTCAGCAATCCAATCACTAATCTTTATTTATTTTTTATTTATTTTTTTTCAAACTTTTTGTCTTCTAGCTATGATCCTTGGTGAAGATCACCGATAAAGGAGGTCTAATATTTACAGTCCAAAACAAAAATAATGGTCGAGATTTGAGGCAGTGACAAAGTTACATGGACCATTATAGGAACAGATGCTCCCATTTATTTATCAAATGCTAGTACATTTTTCTATATATAACGCATGCATATATCTATAATTAAATAAAGGCTGAAAGCATTTCAGCACACCCATTTTTTCCCGCTCAAACTAGCACCTAAATTATTGAAGAAAGACCAGGTTTATTCTCCCTCAATATCAATTACCAAGTACACCTCTCTCATATAGCGAACATTATCCCCAAACTGCCCTTTTCACATATAGCGTACACTTTTATATTTCGCTTTTCTTCTCGATCTCTCTCCTCCATCTCCAGCGTCACTTCCCTATGGTGATGGCCAAAATGGGCTCAAATCCATGGGAGGTCCACACGGACCGTGGCTCGCAACCCGTTTGGCCTGCGCCCGTCCAACCCGCTTTGCATACGGGACGGGCTTGGATCAAGGAGATCCGCATGGATCGGGCTTTGGCCTGCGGATCAGAAGATCCGTTTGGTCTGTGGCCCGTTTTACAAACATGTCCGCACGGACATATTTGTAAATGCCTAAAATGTCCTCAAATATATCCGTTATAGGGGTATTTTGGTCCAATTTATACAATGGCTCATTTATCATAGAGGTCTGTGCGAACCTGTTTTTGCCAAGGTTCTAAAAATCGCTAGGCGGCGCCTAGGCGGCGAGGCCGGGCCTAGCGCCTAGAGCGCCTAGGCGGGGCCGAGGCGGGGCCGCGAATTTACACACATTTTTATATATATTTCATAGTTTTTGTCCATAGTGACAAATTCAAGAGGATAAATGTATAAATCTTGAACAACTCAACTATGGGTCAGGGCATTTCGGTCATTGAACCATAACATTAGAAGACGGCGTCATTTCTCAAAACCCTAACATAAAGTATATAAAGTCTGGAAAAAACTCTACTGAAAAGAAACCCTAAAACTGCAAAATTACGAAAAGGTCTAAAACAATGAAAAAACGGATAAAAACTTCAGAAGGCCGTTTGAGGCCCTTAGAAGCGTTTTTTGGCCTATTTATGGGTCGCTCAAGGGGCATAGCCTTATGACTTTTGTTCCTCTCGAAAAGACGGTCGTTTTGATATGCTGTGCGTCCCGTAACTCCTCCGAAATCAAAAGTTACACCCGTTACAGTCGAACGCATCTAAAAACTCGAACGCCAACTCTTCGACCGCCTAGACCGCCCAATCCCGCCTAGGCCCCGCCTAATCCCGCCCAGCCCGCCCAGCCGCCTAGACCGCCTAGCCCGCCTAGCCCCGCCTAGCCCCGCCTAGCCCGCCTAGCGCCTAATTGCCCCGCCTAGCCTAAAGTCGCGGCGCCCGGCCGCCGCCTAGCGCTTAGGCGCCGCCTAGGCGGCCGCCTAGGCCGATTTTTAGAACACTGGTTTTTGCATTTATAATTTGTATAAATAGAAGAGGAAATCTTACCATTTTTCTCACAAAACAAATTCAATCCTTCATTCTTTCAAACCCAAATCATCAAAATATTTTCAAAAGCAAAGTTTGTGATTACATCGTAAGAGTTTAAGATAATTTTATTGTTTTAATTATTAAATTGTTTAATCGCTAGTTAAATATTGTGTTTAATAGTTAATTTATTTTAATCTTCATAAATTTCGAAAATTTCAAATAAAAATTTACTTTTACTTCGAAAATTACAACAAAATTATAACTGTTTACTTTTATTGTTAGTAAATTATTGCCAAAATTATTGTTAATCTATTTAATCCTTATAAATTTTCAAAAATTCAAAAAAAAAAAAATTTAAGTGTTGCATTTTAAATTTTAATTGCTAGGTAATTTATATTGCTATTTATCATGGATGATCTAGTTAATGATATATTTGCATATTCCCCTCACCACAATATCAAACTCAAAATTAAAATGTACCAATTCCAAATCGCCACTCAATAGATAATTTTCTTTTGCATCGTAATGATCAAATTATGTTTGATCTAATTAATCAATCATCGAACCCAATCAACACCCCTCCATTTTGCAGCTATACTCCGTATTCGACCCGGGATTGTGTTGGGTTTTACGGGTCCATGCGCAGCGGAATTAAGCATTAAAAAACATAAAACCCAAGAAGCCCTAGGATCCGTTCTATACAATTAACTTGAAAAACTATGAGATAGAATTTTACCAACCTTGAACGCTTTCCGTTCTTGAGCTATCGAACGATTTTGATTATGTGATATCGAATCACAAACTTCGTTCTTCAACTTGCTTGAACTCTAGGCCTTGATCGATGAACGAGCGAAGACCCTCTTTCGGTATCCACACCTTTGAATGAATTCAAGAACGATTTCTTGATGATTGCTAGATCTAAACCTTGAAGAATATTGAGAGTATTTTGTTGTAAATTTTGCTTGAAAATTTCGGCTAGACTATTAGGGTTGACATACCTCTCATATTTATACTACATTAGCATGAATATGTTTCCTAATCGAATTAGGAGACCAGGCTGTCAATCCACGTCTGGTGGCTTATTATGTCGCGCGGTATACTTAGCCACATGGCTAAGTATGTCGCGTGACAAAGGTAGCCAGTTACAGAAACTCTCAATCATTCTTCCAATGGTTTAACCAATTCATTCTAGTTGTGTGTGACCCAATAGGATTATATTATGTTGGCAATGAGTTCGATCATATCGAACCTCATAAGACATAAGCAGACTCTAGCAATCCATTATATCTACCCAAATAATATAACGTAAGAGTTCACGTTTCCAATGGTACACTTCCATTTATCCCTTTGTCTTACGATATTATATTGAACACAAGTCATGGTCCTTGTCAACTTGTCTTTTGTTCAATGCTTTCTCGATTCTTGAGTATAATGATAATTCCAATCATATTGGGGTACGGCCATACACTTTCATCATTATCACTCATCGAGGGGCCCAAGCAAAACATCTCTCTTCCGAGGGACAAATTCCATCTTGACTTATCATCCTTCCCATCATGAATCCGATCATGCCAAAGATAGCCTTTATAGATATCGTGTTAAGATACCGTTTGACTAAAATTAAACATGACTTTCATCATATGTAAGGTCATGATAATCTCAGGTCTAGAGACTAAATGAAGTAACCTTATGAGATTTACTTATGACAGTTGACCATGACATAAATCTCATGCGGGTCATGTTCAGTCACTTGTTCTCTAACAAGTACCCATAATTTCAATGTGCATCTCTATGCATATAATCATCGTATGATTATCCATTGACAATTATACTAATTATTCTCTTAATAATTAGGGACGGAGATTATTATAAACAAATATACAAAACATATAATAATCAAATGATAAACATCTCATATAATAATAAATAATGTCAACACATAAGTCTATCAATCATAGGCCTAGGGCATAACACTAACAGTCTCCCACTTGCACTAGGCCCAATCTACCATGTATCGAATACCCATGGACCTAACATGACCATCATGCTTAGCTTGCGGGAGAGCCTTAGTTAATGGGTCCGCCACGTTGTCATCAGTGTCTACTCTGCATATCTTTACGTCTTCCCTTTCACATATCTCACGGATAATGTGGAAACGTCAAAGTATGTGTTTGGATCTCTGGTGTGACCTTGGTTCCTTTGCTTGTGCAATGGCACCATTGTTATCACAGTAAAGTTCAATAGGATCTCTGATGCTTGGAACGACTTCCAAATCACTAATGAACTTCTTGATCCAAACTGCTTCCTTAGCTGCATCGGATGCCGCTATGTACTCACCTTCGGTTGTAGAATCAGCGACGGTACTTTGCTTGTAACTTTTCCAACTCACAGTGCCTCCATTAAGCGTAAACAAAAATCCAGACTGCGATCTGAAATCATCCTTATCGGTTTGGAATCTAGCATCTGTGTAGCCTTTTACTACAAGATCTTCTTCCATTCCTCCAAAGACCAAGAATGCATCCTTAGTTCTTCGTAAGTACTTAAGGATATTCTTGACTACTATCCAATGTGGTTCGCCGGGATCCGATTGGTACCTACTCGTCATGCTTAGAGCACACGAGACATCGGGTCTAGTACATAACATAGCATACATGATAGACCCAATTGTCGAAGCATATGGAATACCATTCATTCTCTTTCGCTCATCATTAGTCTTAGGACTTTGATTCTTGCTAAGAGATATACCATGCAACATTGGCAAGTTTCCTCTTTTAGAATTTTCCATTTGGAATCTTCTAAGGACTTTGTCAATGTAAGTACTTTGACTTAAACCAATCATCCTCTTGGATCTATCTCTATAGATCTTGATACCAAGGATATATGCGGCTTTGCCCATATCTTTCATTGAAAAACACTTTCCTAACCAAGACTTGACAGTCTGTAGTGCAGGAACGTCATTTCCAATGAGTAAGATATCGTCGACATACAACACCAAAAATAGTGCTACGCTCCCACTAATTTTCTTGTATACACAAGGTTCATCTTCGTTTTTGACAAAGCCAAATTCCTTGATTGCTTCATCAAAACGTAAATTCCAACTCCTAGAAGCTTGCTTCAATCCATAAATGGATTTCTGCAACTTGCATACCTTGTTAGAATTTTACGGGTGACAAAACCTTCAGGGTGTATCATGTATACATCCTCAAGTAACTTCCCATTAAGGAAAGCTGTTTTGACATCCATTTGCCATATCTCATAGTCATAATATGCGGCTATGGCAATTAAAATTCTAATAGACTTAAGCATAGCTACAGGCGAAAAGGTTTCATCATAGTCTATGCCATGAATCTGTCTATATCCCTTAGCTACTAGCCTAGCCTTGTAGGTGTGCACCTTCCCATCCATGTCGGTCTTCTTCTTGAAGACCCATTTGCACCCTATGGTTTTTATACCTTCGGGAGGATCAATCAAGTTCCAAACTTGATTATCAGCCATGGATTGTAATTCGGACTCCATGGCCTCTTGCCATTTTTTCGAATCAGGAGCAGATATCGCTTCTTGATAGCAAGTAGGTTCATCGTTTTCGATTAACTCTACTTCATCACTTTCCGTAACGAGAAATCCATATCTCTCGGGTTCGGATCGTGACCTACCACTTCGGCGAAGAACTTGTGCATCTTGACCCGATTCCACAACTCTTTGTGAATTTGGTTCAGTCTCTACCATTTGTTCAATATTATTTTCGGGTTCTCGAATTTCTTCGAGATCTATTTTACTCCCACTGGTTCCTTTGCGAAGAAACTCCTTTTCTAAGAAAGTACCATTTCGAGCAACAAACACTTTGTTCTCGTTTCGGTTGTAGAAATAGTATCCTTTGGTTTCCTTAGGATATCCCACGAAAACACATTTATCGGATTTAGGTGCTAGCTTGTCAGAAGTTAACTTCTTGACATATGCATCGCAACCCCAAATCTTCATGAAAGACAAACTAGGTTTTCTTCCATGCCACATCTCATATGGGGTCTTTTGAACCGATTTGGTAGGAACTCGTTTATAGTGAAGGCGGCGGTTTCTAGTGCATGTCCCCAAAAGGATAAAGGAAGCTCAACTTGACTCATCATAGAACGAACCATGTCCAACAAAGTTCTATTCCTCCTTTCAGACACACCATTCCATTGTGGTGTTCCGGGTGGAGAGAGTTCTGAAACGATTCCACAACTCTTAAGATGACTGTCAAATTCTTGGCTCAAATATTCACCACCTCGATCGGATCGAAGTACCTTAATAGTTTTTCCAAGTTGATTTTGCACCTCATTTGAAATATTCGAAATATCTCAAACGATTCACTTTTATGTTTCATTAGATAAACATATCCAAATCTACTATAATCATCAGTGAATGTTATGAAGTACCGAAATCCTCCCCTAGCATCGCTACTCATAGGCCCACATACATCGGTGTGTATGAGTCCTAATAAGTCGCCCGCCCTTTCACCGGTTTTGGTAAATGGGTCCTTGGTCATCTTGCCAAGTAAACAAGATTCGCATGTCTCATAAGATTTATAATCATGTGAGTCCAAAAATCCATCTTTGTGGAGTTTAGAAATGCGTTTCTCGTTTATATGGCCAAGACGACAATGCCATAAGTAAGTGTGGTTTACATCATTGGGTTTAGATTTCTTGTTAATGTTATAGACATCATTATCATGATTTTCAACATCAAGAATATAAAGGCCATTGAATGAAATAGCAGTACAATAATGCATCTCACTCTTGTAAATAGAAAATTTCTTATCACATATAAGAAAATTAAAACCTTCATTATCCAAACATGAAATCGAAATAATATTCCTACTTAAAGCTGGAACTTAATAACAATTGTTCAAAACAAGTATTAGTCCACTAGGTAAAGTAACTTCATAAGTTCCTACGGCTAATGCAGCAACTCTTGCTCCATTCCCCACACGTAGGTCCACTTCACCTTCCTTAAGCATCCTTATGTTCTTTAGACCCTGCACATTTAAACAAATGTGAGTTCCACATCCGGTATCCAATACCCAAGAACTAGAAGTAGATAGGAATATATCTATAACAAAGATACCTGAAGTCGAAGCAACTCCTTTGCTCTTCTTCAGTGCTTCCTTGTATTTTGAGCAGTTTCTCCTCCAATGTCCAATCTCATTGCAATGGAAGCAGACTGCGTCCTCTTGGGACTTTGGCTTAGCCTCTTTAGGCTTGGAAGCCTCTTTGGGCTTGGCAACTTTTGCCTTAGGATTAGCAACCTTTGCCTTTCCTTTACCCTTGAAACCCTTCCCCTTGTTAACCATTAGCACTTGGTCAGTTTTCTTCTCGACAATATTGGTTTCCGCAGTGTTCAACATTTGAACTAACTCGGAAAGGTTTTTATTCATTCCACCCATGTTATAGTGCATTATGAAATGACTAAAACTTTTGGGTAATGAATTCAATATTATGTCGGTAGCCAACTCTTGGCTAATTGGAAAACCGCGCCTTTCAAGATGCTCAATGTGGCCCTTCAACTTGAGAGCATGGGGACCAACAACTTGTCCTTCACTCATCTTGCATGAGGTCAAGACTGTAACTGTGTTGTACATTTCCTGCCTAGCTTGTACTTGGAACATTTCCATCAGTCGATTGTTTAAGTCGACTGTCCCCAAGTGCTCAAGATCCTTCTGAAGGTTCTTGCACATGGCGGAGAGCATAAGGCAACCAACATTTGTAGAGTCACGCTTGTGCTTCAGATATTGTTTCCTTACTGCCCTAGCAGCATTGGCAGCAGGTTCAGGTGGAATAGGTTCCTCGAGAACGTACAGTTTTTCTTCTTGCCTTAGAACAATTCTCAGGCTACAGATCCAATCCATATAGTTTGTACCATTCTCTTTCAACTTCTCATTCTCAAGGAGAGATCGCAGTGACAGGTGATTATTGTTTGATGCCATTTATTCTACAAAAAGATATATACATAAAATATGAACACATATAAGTAAACATATTATATAAAAAGTATAATGCATTTATATAAATGCTCCCACTAAATTATACACCTTCAAATGCAAATAAGCATAATATACATTTAATGGGCTAAGATCCAACTTTAATTCAATTTCAAGTTTGCTATGGCAAACCGCTCAAAATTAAATTAATTAGGTAGAAAACATCAATCATATCACATATATGACTCTTAGATCTTTTATGAGATTCATTCAAGACATCATATGTCTAGGCATATTTTAATCTCATCTTATGCCTTGGGTCCAAAACCATTTTGATAACCCAATTAAGTTCATTCACTTTAAACGTATAGGAACCACCATTTCCTCATCTTGCTCGCATTCGAATAGAATCAAAGCACCTTGCTATGACAACCCCACCCAAAACTATCCGAATGGTCTCAAGTATTTTAATCATGAATTGGCATAAAGAACTTAAAAGTTAAATGAAGGTTCTTTAAGGTAGATTATAAGCATATCATCAAAGATAGTCATAATCATGCACCAGGTAAGTTCCCAGGAAGATAGGTGAGCCACAAGGACTACTTAAGTACCAACTCTTCCTTAGACAGAACTCTCCTAGACATGCAGAATTAGAAATCAGCTCTGATTTGGCAACATAATCACTACCTTTTATAAACAATCAGTTTCCTTTTAAATTTCGCGTAATTATGACTTGTTTCCATAAACAATCATAAAATCCAAAATTTACAATGTCTAAATCTAAACATATTAGGAAACTATAATATCATGTTTCAACTAAACATCTAATTAAAATTCTTAGCATGTAAGAACAAATAAAACATGCATCGCAATAATTATTAAAATCATATTTTAATCAACTAAGCATGCATAAACAATCAATCAATCTAGCATAGCCTTATAAACTTAACTTTATAGCATCCAGATTATCATATGAACATATCAGATTGTAAACACAATCACAGAATAGCAGAAAAATTAAACAAACTGATTCTGCCCAGATTTGGCTTATTATGTCGCGTGACAACATCAGCCAGAGGGCTAGATTTGTCGCGTGACATAACTAGCCAGATTACCAGATTTCCACATACGGCTTACTATGTCGCGCGACCTAAGCAGCCAGTTCGCAGAATTTCCAGATTCAAATCAATTCAGATCACATGGCAATTAAATCATATAAAACAACCCTTTTACAGATTTAATTCAACATAATTCGAAAACGATTTTTCATATTGTTTCACATAAACAATCAAAAATTCTATCGCATACAAAAACATGCAATAAGCATATAAACAATTTATATCTTAAATCTAGCATGTTAATTCAAACTTAATCATACGAACGGGGCTCTGATACCACTGTTGGGTTTTACGGGTCCATGCGCAGCGGAATTAAGCATTAAAAAACATAAAATCCAAGAAGCCCTAGGATCCGTTCTATACAATTAACTTGAAAAACTATGAGATAGAATTTTACCAACCTTGAACGCTTTCCGTTCTTGAGCTATCGAACGATTTTGATTATGTGATATCGAATCACAAACTTCGTTCTTCAACTTGCTTGAACTCTAGGCCTTGATCGATGAACGAGCGAAGACCCTCTTTCGGTATCCACACCTTTGAATGAATTCAAGAACGATTTCTTGATGATTGCTAGATCTAAACCTTGAAGAATATTGAGAGTATTTTGTTGTGAATTTTGCTTGAAAATTTCGGCTAGACTATTAGGGTTGACAGACCTCTCATATTTATACTACATTAGCATGAATATGTTTCCTAATCGAATTAGGAGACCAGGCTGTCAATCCGCGTCTGGTGGCTTATTATGTCGCGCGGTATACTCAGCCACATGGCTAAGTATGTCGCGTGACAAAGGTAGCCAGTTACAGAAACTCTCAATCATTCTTCCAATGGTTTAACCAATTCATTCTAGTTGTGTGTGACCCAATAGGATTATATTATGTTGGCAATGAGTTCGATCATATCGAACCTCATAAGACATAAGCGGACTCTAGCAAGCCATTATGTCTACCCAAATAATATAACGTAAGAGTTCACGTTTTCAATGGTACACTTCCATTTATCCCTTTGTCTTACGATGTTATATTGAACACAAGTCATGGTCCTTGTCAACTTGTCTTTTGTTCAATGCTTTCTCGATTCTTGAGTATAATGATAATTCCAATTATATTGGGGTACATCCATACACTTTCATCATTATCACTCATCGAGGGGCCCAAGCAAAACATCTCTCTTTCGAGGGATAAATTCCATCTTGACTTATCATCCTTCTCATCATGAATCCGATCATGCCAAAGATAGCCTTTATAGATATCGTGTTAAGATACCATTTGACTAAAATCAAACATGAATTTCATCATATGTAAGGTCATGATAATCTCAGGTCTAGGGACTAAATGAAGTAACCTTATGAGATTTACTTATGACATTTGACCATGACATAAATCTCATGCGGGTCATGTTCAGTCACTTGTTCTCTAACAAGTACCCATAATTTCAATGTGCATTTCTATGCATATAATCATCGTATGATTATCCATTGACAATTATACTAATTATTCTCTTAATAATTAGGGACGGAGATTATTATAAACAAATATACAAAACATATAATAATCAAATGATAAACATATCATATAATAATAAATAATGTCAACACATAAGTCTATCAAATGATTTAATTTAAAAGTGGAAAAGTATATTTTGAAAAATCCACCAACCAATGGTTGGTGGACATGTGTCCTACCATAGAAAAAATTGGATCACAATCCTTGATTGTTTCAGCAATCCAATCACTAATCTTTATTTATTATTTATTTATTTTTTTTCAAACTTTTTGTCTTCTAGCTATGATCCTTGGTGAAGATCACCGATAAAGGAGGTCTAATATTTACGGTCCAAAACAAAAATAATGGTCGAGATTTGAGGCAGTGACAAAGTTACATGGACCATTATAGGAACAGATGCTCCCATTTATTTATCAAATGCTAGTACATTTTTCTATATATAACGCATGCATATATCTATAACTAAATAAAGGCTGAAATCATTTCAGCACACCCATTTTTTTCCCGCTCAAACTAGCACCTAAATTATTGAAGAAAGACCAGGTTTATTCTCCCTCAATATCAATTACCAAGTACACCTCTCTCATATAGCGAACATTATCCCCAAACTGCCCTTTTCACATATAGCGTACACTTTTATATTCCGCTCTTCTTCTCGATCTCTCTTCTCCATCTCCAGCGTCACTTCCCCATGGTGATGGCCAAAATGGGCTCAAATCCATGGGAGGTCCGCACGGACCGTGGCTCGCAACCCGTTTGGCCTGCGCCCGTCCAACCCGCTTTGCATACGGGACGGGCTTGGATCAAGGAGATCCGCATGGACCGGGCTTTGGCCCGCGGATCAGAAGATCCGTTTGGTCTGTGGCCCGTTTTACAAACATGTCCGCACGGACATATTTGTAAATGCCTAAAATGTCCTCAAATATATCCGTTATAGGGGTATTTTGGTCCAATTTATACAATGGCTCATTTATCATAGAGGTCTGTGCGGACCTGTTTTTGCATTTATAATTTGTATAAATAGAAGAGAAAATCTTACCATTTTTCTCACAAAACAAATTCAATCCTTCATTCTTTCAAACCCAAATCATCAAAATATTTTCAAGAGCAAAGTTTGTGATTACATCGTAAGAGTTTAAGATAATTTTATTGTTTTAATTATTAAACTGTTTAATCGCTAGTTAAATATTGTGTTTAATAGTTAATTTTTTTTAATCTTCATAAATTTTGAAAATTTCAAATAAAAATTTACTTTTATTCCGAAAATTACAACAAAATTATAATTGTTTACTTTTATTGTTAGTAAATTATTGCCAAAATTATTGTTAATCTATTTAATCCTTATAAATTTTCAAAAATTCAAAAAATGTTTTTTTAAGTGTTGCATTTTAAATTTTAATTGCTAGGTAATTTATATTGCTATTTATCATGGATGATCTAGTTAATGATATATTTGCATATTCCCCCTACCACAATATCAAACTCAAAATTAAAATGTACCAATTCCAAATCACCACTCAATAGATAATTTTCTTTTGCACCATAATGATCAAATTATGTTTGATCTAATTAATCAATCATCGAATCCAATCAACACCCCTCCATTTCGCAGCTATACTCCGTATTCGACCCTGGATTGTGTTGGGTTTTACGGGTCCATGCGCAGCGGAATTAAGCATTAAAAAACATAAAACCCAAGAAGCCCTAGGATCCGTTCTATACAATTAACTTGAAAAACTATGAGATAGAATTTTACCAACCTTGAACGCTTTCCGTTCTTGAGCTATCGAACGATTTTGATTATGTGATATCGAATCACAAACTTCGTTCTTCAACTTGCTTGAACTCTAGGCCTTGATCGATGAACGAGCGAAGACCCTCTTTCGGTATCCACACCTTTGAATGAATTCAAGAACGATTTCTTGATGATTGCTGGATCTAAACCTTGAAGAATATTGAGAGTATTTTGCTGTGAATTTTGCTTGAAAATTTCGGCTAGACTATTAGGGTTGAAAGACCTCTCATATTTATACTACATTAGCATGCATATGTTTCCTAATCGAATTAGGAGACCAGGCTGTCAATCCGCGTCTGGTGGCTTATTATGTCGCGCGGTATACTTAGCCACATGGCTAAGTATGTCGCGTGACAAAGGTAGCCAGTTACAGAAACTCTCAATCATTCTTCCAATGGTTTAACCAATTCATTCTAGTTGTGTGTGACCCAATAGGATTATATTATGTTGGCAATGAGTTCGATCATATTGAATCTCATAAGACATAAGCGGACTCTAGCAAGCCATTATGTCTACCCAAATAATATAACGTAAGAGTTCACGTTTCCAATGGTACACTTCCATTTATCCCTTTGTCTTACGATGTTATATTGAACACAAGTCATGGTCCTTGTCAACTTGTCTTTTGTTCAATGCTTTCTCGATTCTTGAGTATAATGATAATTCCAATTATATTGGGGTACATCCATACACTTTCATCATTATCACTCATCGAGGGGCCCAAGAAAAACATCTCTCTTTCGAGGGACAAATTCCATCTTGACTTATCATCCTTCCCATCATGAATCCGATCATGCCAAAGATAGCCTTTATAGATATCGTGTTAAGATACCGTTTGACTAAAATCAAACATGAATTTCATCATATGTAAGGTCATGATAATCTCAGGTCTAGGGACTAAATGAAGTAACCTTATGAGATTTACTTATGACATTTGACCATGACATAAATCTCATGCGGGTCATGTTCAGTCACTTGTTCTCTAACAAGTACCCATAATTTCAATGTGCATCTCTATGCATATAATCATCGTATGATTATCCATTGACAATTATACTAATTATTCTCTTAATAATTAGGGACAGAGATTATTATAAACAAATATACAAAACATATAATAATCAAATGATAAACATCTCATATAATAATAAATAATGTCAACACATAAGTCTATCAAATGATTTAATTTAAAAGTGGAAAAGTATATTTTGAAAAATCCACCAACCAATGGTTGGTGGACATGTGTCCTACCATAGAAAAAATTGGATCACAATCCTTGATTGTTTCAGCAATCCAATCACAAATCTTTATTGTTATTTTTTTTTATTTTTTTTCAAACTTTTTGTCTTCTAGCTATGATCCTTGGTGAAGATCACCGATAAAGGAGGTCTAATATTTACAGTCCAAAACAAAAATAATGGTCGAGATATGAGGCAGTGACAAAGTTACATGGACCATTATAGGAACAGATGCTCCCATTTATTTATCAAATGCTAGTACATTTTTCTATATATAACGCATGCATATATCTATAACTAAATAAAGGCTGAAATCATTTCAGCACACCCATTTTTTTCCCGCTCAAACTAGCACCTAAATTATTGAAGAAAGACCAGGTTTATTCTCCCTCAATATCAATTATCAAGTACACCTCTCTCATATAGCGAACATTATCCCCAAACTGCCCTTTTCACATATAGCGTACACTTATATATTCCGCTCTTCTTCTCGATCTCTCTCCTCCATCTCCAGCGTCACTTCCCCATGGTGATGGCCAAAATGGGCTCAAATCCATGGGAGGTCCGCATGGACCGTGGCTCGCAACCCGTTTGGCCTGCGCCCGTCCAACCCGCTTTGCATACGGGACGGGCTTGGATCAAGGAGATCCGCATGGACCGGGCTTTGGCCCGCGGATCAGAAGATCCGTTTGGTCTGTGGCCCGTTTTACAAACATGTCCGCACGGACATATTTGTAAATGCCTAAAATGTCCTCAAATATATCCGTTATAGGGGTATTTTGGTCCAATTTATACAATGGCTCATTTATCATAGAGGTCCGTGCGGACCTGTTTTTGCATTTATAATTTGTATAAATAGAAGAGGAAATCTTACCATTTTTCTCACAAAACAAATTCAATCCTTCATTCTTTCAAACCCAAATCATCAAAATATTTTCAAGAGCAAAGTTTGTGATTACATCGTAAGAGTTTAAGATAATTTTATTATTTTAATTATTAAATTGTTTAATCGCTAGTTAAATATTGTGTTTAATAGTTAATTTTTTTTAATCTTCATAAATTTCGAAAATATCAAATAAAAATTTACTTTTATTCCGAAAATTACAACAAAATTATAATTGTTTACTTTTATTGTTAGTAAATTATTGCCAAAATTATTGTTAATCTATTTAATCCTTATAAATTTTCAAAAATTCAAAAAATGTTTTTTTTTAAGTGTTGCATTTTAAATTTTAATTGCTAGGTAATTTATATTGCTATTTATCATGGATGATCTAGTTAATGATATATTTGCATATTCCCCCCACCACAATATCAAACTCAAAATTAAAATGTACCAATTCCAAATCGCCACTCAATAGATAATTTCCTTTTGCACCGTAATGATCAAATTATGTTTGATCTAATTAATCAATCATCGAACCCAATCAACACCACTCCATTTTGCAGCTATACTCCGTATTCGACCCCGGATTGTGTTGGGTTTTACGGGTCCATGCGCAGCGGAATTAAACATTAAAAAACATAAAACTCAAGAAGCCCTAGGATCCGTTCTATACAATTAACTTGAAAAACTATGAGATAGAATTTTACCAACCTTGAACGCTTTCCGTTCTTGAGCTATCGAACGATTTTGATTATGTGATATCGAATCACAAACTTCGTTCTTCAACTTGCTTGAACTCTAGGCCTTGATCGATGAACGAGCGAAGACCCTCTTTCGGTATCCACACCTTTGAATGAATTCAAGAACGATTTCTTGATGATTGCTAGATCTAAACCTTGAAGAATATTGAGAGTATTTTGTTGGGAATTTTGCTTGAAAATTTCGGCTAGACTATTAGGATTGACATACCTCTCATATTTATACTACATTAGCATGAATATGTTTCCTAATCAAATTAGGAGACCAGGCTGTCAATCCGCGTCTGGTGGCTTATTATGTCGCGCGGTATACTTAGCCACATGGCTAAGTATGTCGCGTGACAAAGGTAGCCAGTTACAGAAACTCTCAATCATTCTTCCAATGGTTTAACCAATTCATTCTAGTTGTGTGTGACCCAATAGGATTATATTATGTTGGCAATGAGTTCGATCATATCGAACCTCATAAGACATAAGCGGACTCTAGCAAGCCATTATATCTACCCAAATAATATAACGTAAGAGTTCACGTTTCCAATGGTACACTTCCATTTATCCCTTTGTCTTACGATATTATATTGAACACAAGTCATGGTCCTTGTCAACTTGTCTTTTGTTCAATGCTTTCTCGATTCTTGAGTATAATGATAATTCCAATCATATTGGGGTACGGCCATACACTTTCATCATTATCACTCATCGAGGGGCCCAAGCAAAACATCTCTCTTCCGAGGGACAAATTCCATCTTGACTTATCATCCTTCCTATCATGAATCCGATCATGCCAAAGATAGCCTTTATAGATATCGTGTTAAGATACCGTTTGACTAAAATCAAACATGACTTTCATCATATGTAAGGTCATGATAATCTCAGGTCTAGGGACTAAATGAAGTAAACTTATGAGATTTACTTATGACATTTGACCATGACATAAATCTCATGCGGGTCATGTTCAGTCACTTGTTCTCTAACAAGTACCCATAATTTCAATGTGCATCTCTATGCATATAATCATCGTATGATTATCCATTGACAATTATACTAATTATTCTCTTAATAATTAGGGACAGAGATTATTATAAACAAATATACAAAACATATAATAATCAAATGATAAACATATCATATAATAATAAATAATGTCAACACATAAGTCTATCAATCATAGGCCTAGGGCATAACACTAACAGATTGAATGAATGAGCCCAACACAAACTATACATATTGAACATATCATCACATAGAAGACATAGATGAGGGTGGGGAGGGGGATGATGATGACGATTTACAAGTCACCCACGAAACCCGCACAAATTTAAATACACCTACTTCCGACGTTGCCTCAGGTAGTCCACTTAGTGAGGGAAGGGGTAAGGGTAAGGGTAAGGGTAAGGGTAAGAGTAAGGCAAAGGCACAACCTAAAGTGTCCAAATATACCCATTTATATGATATAGTAATTATTGACGGTGAAACAAAGGCCAAATGCAAGAGATGCTCAAAATTTTTAAACCCAGCGGGTGTACATGGTACCTCCCATATAAAGAGGCACATGGATAAACATGATAAGGAAGCCGCTAAAGGGATAGATGGTACTGTGCAAACGCAACTAAATATACCATGTGTCACTTACCCCAAAGTGGACATCGATTTGATAACGATGTTACTAGTGAGTTGTCGATTGCCTCTTTCACTTTCGGATGATGATTTTTTTCACCCGCTATTCTAGAGGCCTCAACCTGTCATACCAACCAATGAGCCGCCAAACTATTACTAGGCATATAAAGAAGCTCTTCCAAACTCGTCAACTTTAACTAGCGAGCGACCTCCAAAAATTCAAGGGTAGTGTTTGCTTGACCACTGATGCTTGGAAGGCCACTCTAAGTTCTAGTTCTGAAACATTTATTTGTATAACCGCTCATTGGATTGACGAGGAGTGGATGTTGCAAAAGATGGTGATTTCTTTTAGAACAATGCCCTATCCCCACACGGCTTTGCAATGTACAAGTCACATGGACTACCAAATTAGTGAGCATGATTGGTCGATAGCTACCGAGCTATTAGATTTACTTAAACCTTGGTGGAGGGCAATCAAGATTTTCTCGGAAAGTTATTATCCCACCTCCCATCTTTTGTGCCGTGAAATAAATGCCCTAAGTGAATTTATTAGGCAATTTAGATCACAAGCCTTGTTTGGAGGTGCCGTTATGCAAAAGATGGCCATTATTACCTCATTTTCTTTTATATACTTTATATTGTTTATTTTTTTTTCTATATTTTTTTTATATACCTATTTGTAAAAATATCAATAATAATAAAAAAGTCTAAAATATTATTTCCTAGTCAATAAAAAAATAAAAATAAATAAAGGATAGTCCGTCCCTCTCTTCTTTTATATACTTTAAATTGTTTAGTTTTTTTTTTCTATCTTTTTGTTATATACATTATTGTATAAAAAATAACTAATAAACAAAGTCTAAAATATTGTTTCCTAGTCAATAAAAAATAAATATAGGGTAGTCTGTCCCTCTTTTCTTCTACATACTTTCATTTGTTTAACTTTTTTCTATTTTTTTATATACATTTTTGTAAAAAAAAAATCACTAATAAACAAAGTCTAAAATATTATTTCCTAGTCAATAAAAAATTAAAAGAAAATAAAAAATAAACATAGGGTAGTCTGTCCCTCTTTTCTTCTATATGCTTTCATTTGTTTATTTTTTTTCTATCTTTTTTTATATACATTTTTGTAAAAAAAATCACTAATAAAAAAAGTCTAAAATGTTATTTTCTAGTCAATAAAAAAATAAATAAAGGATAGTCCGTCCCTCTTTTTTTTTATATACTTTAAATTGTTTAGTTTTTTTCTATCTTTTTATATATACCTTTTTTGTAAAAAAAATCACAAATAAACAAAGTCTAAAATATTACTTCCTAGTCAATAAAAAATTAAAATAAAATAAAAAACAAATATAGGGTATTCCGTTCCTCTTTTCTTTTATATACTTTCATTTGTTTAGTTTTTTTCTATCTTTTTTATATATATAACAACTAATTTTCTTATGTCTAAGTGATTTTAAATTTTAAAAAATAGGTTATTAAATACTAAATTTCTTTTTATTTTTTTCATATTTTTTCCATATTTTTCCTGAATTTTTTTAAATAAAAAAAAATAGGAAAACCCGTTTGGCCCGTGGATCTTCAGATCCGGGCCAAACGGGTGGGCATAGGCATCCAAATTGGGCCGGGCCAGGCCGGGTTTAGGCCCGTTACATCAAACGGGCTGACAAACTTCAACCCGTCTCGCCCGCGGGTTGGTCCGTACGGACCGGGCCGGGACTGGCCAACCCGTTTGTCCATCTCCACAGTTCCCCCAAACAACCCCACTCTTTGCTACAAACGTCGTTGCCCCCTCTCCCTTCTTCCATGGTCGTTGCCACTCTCTCTCCCTCCTCTCTCCCTTCTTCCATGGCCGTTGTCGCTCTCTCTCTTCTGTCATGGCTACATCGTCTCCACCATACGATTCCCTCTCAAAATCCTCCATTTTCACTGATTACCACCCTTAACACCATCACTGGACGAACTAAACTACTCGCAGTTGAGTCTGATTTGCTGCGATTTGTTTCCCATGACATTTTTTTTAATCAATTTGATTTTTCCGCCTTGATTCATTCCTGGCAGAGCAAGTAATTTTCTTTTTTCAATCTCAGATTTCCCAGGTATTCTTTGTGATCCCTTAAATCTCTCTTTCTTACTTCCTTCCATTTGTTCTAAATTAGGGTTTCGTTCTCAAAAGTCCTCAAATTCTTTAGGACAAATTGCATTTTAGTTACCTGAGTTTGTCGAAATGTTTCAATTGGTTATCGAATTTGCATTTGTTACAAGTTGGTTATTGAGTTTGTTTTTTTATTGCAATCAGGTGTAATTTTGGATGAACATTTAAAAATCTAACGAAGAGCATAACATGTGCCTTGCACGTGACATTTAAAGGGGTATTTTTGTCATATCTCTAGAGCTTGGCAAAAGTGAGTCAAATAGAGGTTACCATATTGCAATTTGTCCAAAATATAAATATTACTCGCATTTAAAAAATAATTTTTTATTTTTATATTCTAAAATTTGAAGTAAATTTTTTTTAATAATTATTTATCTTAATATATATATATATATATATATATATATATATATATATATATATATATATATATATATATATATATATATATATATATATATATATATATAAAAATGTTAACAATTTAACATTTAAACCCCTCTTCCTCACAAATCCGTCTCTCTGCCTCACCCTCAATTCTCAACCTTATTCGAGAAAAGTATCTTTTTCGTCCTTAAAATACTTTAAGTTTTACCTTTTCGTCCTTAAACAATTATTTTTTACTTAAGAATCCCTAACCTATCATTTTAAGGATAATGTAGTCCCTCCATTTGACGGTCGTTAAAAAATTCGTCAAACTCGCTGATGTGTCATAGTGATATGGCATTTTTGCTTATGTGGAATCATCATTGGAAAATATTTGCTGATATGGATATTTGAAGAGTAAAATTGCATAATGATAAACTAAAGGGGTGAATTTGTAGGGGGTAAAGTGTATATTTCAAAAATATTATATAATTAAACTTAAAATAACATAAAGTAATTATAATATAAACTAAAGAAAGTTAATATCATTTAAATTTTTTTTTTTTGAAAGAATCACTAAAATTAAATGTATTGTTTTAAAATCAATAAATATTTATATCTTTTGTTTAAAAAAATTATTAGATAAAACTAACATTTTCTTCCCAAAAATCAATCCCTCCTACACGTTCCCTTCCCCTTCATGTTTCAATGGCGTCCCCCACTTCTCCCTCAACTTCCTAGTATAAACAAACTTCGCCACCCCAAACTGCTCCTCTCCGACCGATGACCAATTTTTTGGCATCATCGACATTGACGGTGAACAGTACGTCATCAAAGATTGGTTTTAAACAAACCCGCAGGTGGATCTGGGTTTATGACTCTTTTGCTCAATTTGAGACCTAGCTGGTAAAGGTTTGATCTTAGTGATGTGTGTTTGATTTTGTTTGAGTTAACATTTTTTGAGTTGGGTCTTTGTAATCACTGGTAGAATTTCATGATTCCAGCGAGTATTTTAACTGTTAATGGTGGTTGTAGATAATTGCGAATGGCAGGAATTGGGATGTGGTGGTGAAGATACAAGAGACTGTTGTGGTGGATTTTGAGTCTTTTGAATTTGGTAATTGTCGCAGCTAAAGAAGAAATTGGAAATGGATATTGTGTGAGAGAGATGGTTATGTTGATGGTGGCGTGTGGGCGGAAGGTGGTGGGTGGTGGCTGTGAGATGGTGGTGATGGTGGTGGCGGCGGCAAGGAGGAGGCTGGTGGTGGAGGTGGGTATGAGGAAGGCGTGAGCTGAGGAAGATGTTGATCTTCTAGGGTTACTGTTTGAGAAAAATACATTTTTTATTTAAACCCTTTAATTTATCATTATGCAATTTTACCCTTTAAATATCTACATCAGCAAATATTTTCTAATGATGATTACACATAAGCAAAAATGCCATATCACTGTGACACATCAGCGAGTTTAACGGATTTTTTAACAACCGTCAAATGGAGGGACTGCATTATCCTTAAAATGATAGGTTAGGGATTCTTAAGAAAAAATAATTGTTTAAGGACGAAAAGGTAAAACTTAAAGTACTTTAAGGACGAAAAAGGTACTTTTCTCAACCTTATTCAAACCCTGGCAACATCATTTCTTCGACCACCCAAATCGAATCCCTCCCAAAGCCTTCTACATCAGGCATCCCACGTAGAATTCGTTGGCGGACAAACTTCTCCTCTTTCTCTCCTCTCCGAAGCCAAGCCCTAACCTTAAACCCACCCCTAAATTCTCAAACCCAAAACAAAAATAGTTTGAATTGGGGCTTTCGAATTTTGCTTGATTTCATAATTACAATTGGATTTTAAAGGGTAATTTCTAATCTCCTGCTCTCTACTCTATATTTTTTTAAATTAAAATGCAAAGAGGAGAGATGGAAATTACAAGAATTTGTGTTTAAAATGACAAATTGGAGTTTTTAAATTTATTTTTAATGTTGATTTATGTAATATTCCGATTGTTAGAGTTGAGTTGAAAAATTTAATGATAGTTTTAGAATCAAGAGGATTTGAAATCGCCGGAATGGCTCTCTCTTTCTAAGAAAACTGTCAATAAACCCAGGCAATCAACTTTGTGGTGTGACTTTTATCTTCATTAATCTAGAACTTCTCTAATGAAAATAGAGTGCAATTGCAGCTATTTTCTTGAATTATTGAGTCAAATAGTTATTTTGAATTTTTTTGTTGGGTGGTTATTGTGGTTGTAGGTGGTGGTTGTAGGTGGTGATTGGAGGCTGAAAAGGGGGTGGTTATGGGTTTGGGGATGAATCAATAAATATGAATATGAGTTGAATTATTTATTTATTTTTTGGTTAAAAATATTTTATTTATATAATTTTTTAATTTATAATGTGTTAAGTATATTTCCTTAAAAATATTTTCCCCAATTATTATAGCTTGAAATGTGATTGTTGCACATGTTACATTGTTAACATTTATATATATATATATATATATATATATATATATATATATATATATATATTAAGATAAATAATTATTAAAAAAAGTTTACTTTAAATTTTAGAATATAAAAATAAAAAATTATTTTTTAAATGTGAGTAATATTTATATTTTGAACAAATTGCAATATGGTAACCTGTATTTGACTCACTTTTGCCAAGCTCTAGAGAAATGACAAAAATACCCCTTTAAATGTCACGTGCAAGGCACATGTTATGCTCTTCGTTAGATTTTTAATGGTTCATCCAAAATTACACCTGATTGCAACAAAAAGACAACCTCAATAACCAACTTGTAACAAATGCAAATTTGATAACCAATTGAAACATCTAGACAAACTCAGGTAACTAAAATGCAATTTGCCCAATTCTTTAAGCTTTCACCTTTTCTGTACCCTAATCGTAGCCCTTTTCTATCAAATTAATAATATGGAATTGAACAATAAAGAATCAGAACCCTAACGGAAAGAAATAGAAAATCAACGGCACAAAATCAATGAATGAAGAGTAGATGGTGATGAGGAGGAGAAGAAGAGGAGAACAAGATTGGGAGGGAGTCGTAGAGGTCTCTCACATGAAGCTTTCGCTAATGCCAAAACAAAGAACAAACACCACAATCCTTCCATTCTAAGTAGATTTCTCCTCCCTCCCTCGCTTCGATTTAGAATGTTTATATCTTGAATTAGTTTTTTCATTTCTTTTTTTTATGGTCAGGATTTAACCAAGGTAATTAAATAACAAGTTTTACTTCACACTTGAACCTACAATGCAATATAGTGATATGGTTAAGGGTTTTTATGAACTTATGTTACTAACAACTCTTAAGTTTAACCTTAAAGCAAATCTCAAAGTAAAATTCAGACATTAATTTATTTAGGAACGAAGGGAGTAATTCTTTTGCAGTTAGATTTTGTTAAGTATTGCCTCTGCTGACGGCTAATCTCATTTCAAGCCGAGAAAGGTAGTGTTCGCTAAATCAAGTGATAGACTATGATCATGAACCCTAGGTATGTATTTGTAGACTGAGCTGCAAGTAGAACACTTTGTATGCTCAATGGATTGTTAAAAAGTACTCTCTCTGCCCAAAATGAATGTCCAATAAATTTTTAAATTTGCTCTTGATTTGATTAAGAGCAAATTTGAATTTTTTTCGGACATTTATTTTTGTGACGGAGGGAGTAAGATTTTTAATTGATACTTGTGAATGGATTTGAACAGTATAAATCGAGATACGAACACGGGCTTGTCCGGGCAAGGCCCAAGTGAATTGGGCCCTAAACATAATCCATCATGTCTCAGTTACGAGGGAAGAGTTGGGCTTCCTCGTCTCTCTATCTCGTCGTTCCCTAAGGCCGACCTAGGCCCGGTGGGCGAAATGATCAAGGCCCAATCAAGTGTCGAGGAGCCCTCCCTCGTAGGCCGAGATGTCTCCCTTGAGGACGAGGTGCCTTCCTCGGCTATGACGTCATCATAACTGACTCTCTGATGGATAAAAATTCCACTATGTAATAAAAATACCTTGCAAGTGTACAAGTTACCGAAGTAGCAATGTACAAGAGTAAGGGTCGAACCACAGAGACTCGTGTGCTTTAACAAGTTGATTTAATTAATGCAGAAAGTAACAAAAAGGGGTTTATGATTTGGTTTATTAACTAAACTACTCAAGCAAGAAATTAAACTAATAATTTTAAGAAAACAAGGAAGCAAGAAATACGGATTTAATCAGATCAAAGGAATTCACGGATTGGATTTCATAATTGTCTCCTCTCTATGCTAAGATTTATTAAATAAATGACAATCTCGTTCAAAGATTCTTTCGCTAGACTAAGGGTTGGGACGTTTGATGTTCGGATTGCAACCCTAATATTTCCGTCGTATTGTAAATTCCGCTATGTCAAAACAATACTCAAGAAATTCATTAAGCACTTTAGAAATAAACGAATCTAGGTTTCCTTGTATTCCGCTAGGTCAACAAGCAAACCTAATTAATGAAATAGTGAGCTTTAAATAAACTGTCCACGCTAGTGCAACAATCTAAACCAAATAAATAAAATGATATATATTTCATCAAATATGAACGAGAAAGTTTGAATCAATTAAAATCGTACTAGCATAGAGATTCGACAACTACTACATCCAATCCATGAAAGAGGGAATTTAGCTACTCATATTCATGATAACAATCACAAAGTATGAATAACAATAATGCATCAAACCTGAGAAAATAACAAAAACCTTAAAAATCCGAAATCCTTCACTGCTTCCAAAAGCCTAGGCAAGAAAATAAAATCCAAGGTACCTAAGAAGTCTTCTAAGGGAGTATATATACTCCTTAAATTAGTCCTTCATTAACTAGGAAAATAAAGGAACAAAATCCATGAAAATCTGCTCTAAAATCCGTGTTGACGTCACAAACCGCGTACTGGCACGAGTCGTGCTAATTAGCACGAGTCGTGCCCTTCAGTCCAGGTCGTTCTCACGAGTCGTGCTCCTCCTCCCAAGTCGTTCTGATCAGTTTTATTGGAATTGTGCCTTGGTTTCCACTCGTTCTCACGAGTCGTGCTTCTGACCTCCACTCGTTCTGATCAGCTTGGCCTTGAGATGTGCTTGATTCCCATTCGTGCTCCATTCGTGCCATGGCCCTCTTCACTCGTGCTCTGTTCTGTCCACTCGTGCCCTTTGCAGAATTGTCCAACTTTGACTCAGCCTTGACCTGGCCTTCGTTCCTTGACTTTATTTGACCCCGAGCTTGAACCTTGGCCATTTTGTTGCCCTTTTTCATTGACAAATAGTTTGCACTCTTCAGTTCCATGATCAATTACAAGAAAAAGACAAAACTACCCTCAAAGTGTATCTTTTCTCACAAAACCTCACATAACAGAATATCACTCAAATAACATCAAAATTGAACTAAATACATAAAAAGTCAATGTAAATAATCCAAAAACATCGATAAATGATATGTATAAAATCCACTCATCACACACTTAGACCATTACTCGTCCCTGAATAATATCCTAACTCCAATCTAAAATTGGTCTAAAGCAGATGTGTGGAAGAAAATGATACCTAGCTCCTCTACCCCTCAATCACAAATCAATCAAACATGATATATCGAAACTCCGTCTCCATACTACTCCCCAAAAGATCAATCAATGGCCCTAGCTTGACATCAAACTCCATAATAACATGATCGTCCAAACTAGGGACCTCACAATGATAGTGGGGGGAAACTAAAATGTCCTAAATTTTCCCCCACACTTGCTCACACTACATAATGTACTCCCTCAATCAAAGTTAATGTTAAGAAAACGGTACTTAACAAAAACTTACATCATGCTATTCGCCAACCCCCCTTATTACTCCAAGGTGCACGAGGATTTCTATCCTAACGCCTCTAACACAAACCTCCATCTCCAAAAATAATCCTACCCAAACTCTGAACTCCCCCTTATGTCTCCACGCCGGTGAATAAGGATGTTTTCTACTCAAGTTCTCACCTTTTGCCTAAGTGCCCTTTCGGGTTTTCACTTAGCTACTCTATTTTTTATTTATTTATTTTTATTTATTTTTATTTTTTTCACTTTTTTTTTTTTTAACATATTTATACAATACAAGGCACCGCCCATCCCCCACACTTAAACTACACAGTGTCCTCAATGTGTGCACAGTAATAAAACAAAACAGTTTAAATGTAAAAGGGAAGGGAATAACGAGAAGTACCATCAATATCTTGGGCCGAAGCCCCCATCCGAAAACTGGGCCTCACGGGCCAACTGCCGCTGTCTGCGTCTATCTGCTCTCCTCATCATCTCTACAAAGTGCTCATCTGGGATAGGCTCGTAATGCCTCGGCTCTGGCTGCTGCATCCAAAGTTCCTGCTGATATACCATTCTCTGCGTAGTCTCCAGCCTGTCCTCCAAAGCCTCCAATCTATCTTCCTGAGCATCCCATCGTCTATCAACGTAATCAAACCGAGTACGCCACATCACGTTCTGTGCCTCTCGGGCCGCCCTCACATTCTTCTCTATATCTCCTCTCCCGCCCTTCTGCGTCCCTCTGGTGCTGAGCGTCCAAATACATCCTCATATCATCCCAATTGCCAAAAGCCCCCGATGTGCCCGGCTGGCCCTGGACCTGGCCTGAATAGCCACCACTAGTCCCGGCCTCAAATGTGTCTCTCATCTGGTGGTCCTCAGCACCCTGATGCTCCTGCTGGTCCCCCTCTTCATCAATCACTCTCTCACCTCTATCTCTCATCACGTCACGCAATGTCATATCAGCAACATACGGCATCCTCCAGTCCCGTGCATATGGTCCATAAGGGAAGACCACTCCTTGTGCGCATCTGAAATTTCTACCCCCTCCATAATTAAATGTCAATGCTTCGTTCTGCCCCGATATCCTCTCAAAAGTATCATAATGGTAAAGAAAGAATCGATCATAAAACAGGGGCCCCTCCACATTTCCTACCGATCTAGGGTGGTTGCGCATAAAATTCTCCACCAATAAAGTAACCATGCCTCCCACCAGAATATTCCCATTCCCATTGACCGCTAAAGCCTCACATCTCCTGAAAAACAAATCAACCCAATTTGGAATCACAGTGTTGGAAGATAAAGCACACTCCATTGTGGTAAACTGTAGGGCGTTCATCTGTGCCGGCTCCCCATTAGCATAAAAAGTCATAGATAAACCCCTATAAAGAAGTTTCCAAGCAGGATGGGAAAGAGACTTCATGACCACATAGGGATTCTGCATAAACTTGCCCGTCAACTCAAAGAAAAATGTCTCAACCGTTCTATCCCTCTCAGACCACTCTCCCCTGGGCTCACTCACTCCCAAGTATTCTCGAGCTGCAGCATATGAAAGGGTCCTCGTGATATCATTCACATTAAACTTAAAACTCCTCACTCCATTCTCCTCCCGTCTTTCTAATGTTGCCAAAAACTTAAGTGTGACTCGCTTGTAGACCCCCGCACTCTTGCCTAGAAATCCACCTAACCTGATGTTGTTCAGTAGCCCTGCAACCAAGCCATGGAGACCCAATTTCCGCAGCGTATCCTCACATAAGAATCTGGTCACCTGGACATCTCTCCCATTAGCTAAATTTCTCCATTTATTCTTTTGAGAATCCGTCAACTTTGTCAAGCCCATAAAATCGTCGGGAATTCGGGGAGGTTCCTCCACAACAATGTTTCTCCTTTTCTTGGAAGGGGCTTCAACTCTTTTACCCCCCTTTACTACTATCTTTTGTTCTCCCCATAATTCACCCAATGACAATCAACACAAAATATTTGACACAAAACAATAATCCCAACAATTCCAACCTTCCTCTACTTCACCAATCAACAACCAATCACAACTTCAAAACAACGGAGGAAACTGAAATAAGAATTACCTCTGAACAGTTGAGGTCGCCGGAACACTTGGCCGGAAAGTTGGCCGGAAAATTTGCCGGAATTTGAGAAAGTGTCCGGAGAAGAAAGGGAAAGCCAATGCCACACCAACCCCAAAGGAATTTGCTCCAATCCGCACTCCACACCAAGCATTCAACAAACCCACCTCAATTTTTCACTTCAAATTTTTCTTCAATAAAGACCAAAAGAAAGGATTTTTGGGCTGTAAATTTCGGAATAGGAGGGTTAAGGGGAGTGAAGAAGAAGATTTTGTGGGTTAAGGATGGGGATTTTGAAGGATTAATGGAGGATTTTAGAGGGAGGAAGAAAGAAGGAAATTCGAAATTAGGGTAGAGAGAAATAGGGGCGGCTGAAATTTTTGAGGGAGGGGAAAGAGGGAACTGCTTCAGGTTTTTGGGAACTGAAGGGATTTGAATTTTGTGTGTGTGAAATTACCCGGATCCGAGAGGCAGCGCGATCGCGCCCCGGCATCTGGCATCTTTCGCGTTGGCGGCGGTTTATGTCTCGCCGTTTTGTTTTCGCATTTGTAGAGTCGCCACGCCGTTTTTATTAAGCCCAAAACATTGAAAAAGGGCATCAGTTTAAAGATAAACTTAAACTGTTTTTGTGTGATGAGATTTTGAGTTCGGAGGTCAGATGACTCCTCGGGAAGAGAATATTAGAATATTAGAGCTCACCCGAGTCGCCTCGTAAAACGAGTCTTTCGGATACCCCTAATATCCTTTAAATGTTGTGTGTGTGTGTGTTTTTTTTAAAAAATGCATGCTGTATCGGATGTCTACATTGTATGCTATGTATTGAAATGTATTGAAATAGTAATGGAAGGAAGCCTTACCAATGTTGGTTCGTGTCTGTCTTCCGCTGGGGAATAGTGTTTGAGGTCGGAGTAGCGTTCCTGCACGGACGGGATTGCTTGAGGAAGGGCCGGTTGTCTGCGGACGAGTTTCGGCGTGAGTTGATGTTGCAGCGCTGCGTTCGGGCGAGGTTCGGCGTGCGTGGGGATCGTCGGGATCACTCGGGTAGGTTCGGCGTGGTTTGGGATCGCCGGTTTGACTCGGAAAGAGCCGGGACACCGTGAAAGACCGTGCAAGGCCTTGGAGTACCACGAGGGGCCTCGAGTGCCTCGGGGCGGCAAGGAGCGTCGCGGAGCGCTCGGGAGGCTTCGGAGCACCACGAGAGGGCTCGGAAGGCCTCATAAGGATCCGAAAGGGGCCGGGAATGCCTCGGAAGGACTTAGAGGGGAAGCCAGAAGGCCTAGGGAGGAAGAGAGAAGTGGGAGGTGTGTGAAAATGAGGAGGGGGAGCCCTCTATTTATAGTGCCAGATTTGGTGCAAAGAGGGCCGTACGGACCTCCCTCGGTAATCCAGACTTTTGTTTTCCTCGATTTGAGGGAATGCTGTGATGATGGGGGAATATTTGCAATTATGATGTTCCCTGTGGCAATAAGGTCCGTACGGACTTAAGTTGACATGCAAAAGAGGTCCGTACGGACCAACTGCAGGGGGGTAATCATTTTCCCGGGATTTGAGGGAATATTGTGGACTTTAAGAGGATTCGGTAATTATTAGAGCAAAGAGGTCCGTACGGACCATTATTGCTTTTCCAATTTCCCGAAAATTCCCAAAAGGTCCTTTTGTCCCTTTTTATCCCGAAAGGCTCCTCCCTTGGTTTGGCCGGGGGTTTTGAGAGGGTTTTGAGTGCCGTGGGTCGTCGAGATCGCGTTGATGAGTCTCGCGGTGTTTCGTGTGTTTGAAAGGGGGTGATCCAGATTGGGGTACTTACGAAGCCCTCGACGACGTCACTTATGAAAGAAGTGGGGTCGCCGATAAGATAAGGGTCCTAATCTGGATCGCGTGCATGGGAGATAAAGTGACCGGGGAGGTCAGTGTGAGGACGTGGTGGTGTCCTATTGTGTGACCGTTTAGGTCAGTAGGCTGGATCCTGTGATAGAATTCCTACGTATCCCTAGCGGGAATCAAGCCTGGTCGTAGTTCGGGTGTGGGGTGAGTGTTTTGTGAATGCGGGCGTGGTGGTGCCCTGAAGTGTCGTGTGACCGCCGAGGTCAGTGGTAAGGACGTGGTGGTGTCCTGGGTGACCGCATAGATGGCTGGACCCTGTGATAGGATTCCTACGTATCCCTGGCGGGAATCAAGCCTGGTCGTAGTTCAGAGGTCGTGAAATTGTGAGTGCGGGCGTGGTGGTGCCCTGAAGTGTTGTGTGACTGCCGAGGTCATTGGCAAGGATGTGGTGGTGTCCTAAGATGTGGTTACCGCCGAGGTCAATTGTGAGGACGTGGTGGTGTCCTGGGATGGAAATTTTACGATTTTCCTAATCGGGTGGTTTAAGGCCTTCCGGGCCGGAGATAGTGATTTGGGAGGTTTATACGGTCTCCTGATCGAGTGGTTTAAAGCCTTCCGGTGGGATAGCGTGAGGACTTGAATCGTCTTCTTCGACGTGCGGTGCAGACTCAATCGTCTTCCGCGGTTTCGTGCCACGCGGGAGGACTTTGAATCGTCTTACTCGGCGGTTGGTGCCACGCCGGGAGGACTTTGAATCGTCTTACGGCGGCTGGTGCCACGCGGGAGGACTTTGAATCGCCTTTCTGGGTGCCACGCCGGAGTGACTTTCAATCGTCTTCGGCGGCGGGTGCCACGCGGGAGGACTTTGAATCGTCTTCGTTGGCGGCGTCAGGAGGTAATGCACGAGGACTTTGAATCGTGGCTTTTTCCGTCAGAGAAGGTTGGACTTACAATCGTCTTCTAGCCGCAGCTGCTCATCCGCTGGGGATTTCAATTGTGGCCTTGTAGTGGCATTCCGCAGAAGGACCCTTTGACTTGTCAAAGGAGCTCGGCTTATTTTTACGGCTTCAGATTGCTTCACCATTTGCATTTTCGGGAGCGTTTAGGCTCGATTTCCAGGACCTACGAGCGTCTTTCTGCGCTTTGTTTGCCAGAGCTGGGCAAAGTTCGGCTTATCGACGTCGACGCCGGGGATAAATAGTCTTGTGGCGATTTCCTTTGATTGTCGGAGCGAGCTCGTGGCTACTTTGACGGGCCTAAGTAAGCCTGAGTTGTCAGCTGAGCGCTGAGGCGTCTCGTGCCTTGGGATATTCGGCAAAGGCCGGGAGGTTTGTATGCTCCTTCCTTGAATTGCCGCTGAGCTGGGGCTATAGGATCTACTTCACATTGACTACTCAGGCCACCACTGTTGCGAGTTGGCAGGAACTACCGGGCTTACATCACGGCCTGGGCCGAATTGCCGCTGGCTGGGCGAGGACTGTCTTACATTGACTACCGTGGTTGAATTGCCGTTGAGAAGGGGGCGGTGGCTCTGCTTACACTGATCGCGGTGGTTGGAATTGCCATTGAAGGCGTAGACCTGGTTTTACATCGATCAACAGCGTTGAATTGTCATTGCTGGGCGGTGTCGCTTACATCGATGCCACAAAGCCGGGCTGGTTAAATTGCTGTTGAAGCTGGGCGAGGACCTGGCCTTTACATCGATCAAGCTGCGGTTGAATTGCCGTCTTGAAGGGGGCGAGGACCTGCCTTTACATCGATCGCCGCTGTTGAATTGCCGTTGAGTCAGGGCGAGGACCTGCCTTACATCGACGGCCGGTGCATGAATTGCCGTTGAGTTGGGCGCAGGACCGGTCTTACATCGATCTAATCGGGTGGTTGAATCTGCCGTTGGTGTGGGCGCAGGACCGTCTTGCGCACTTGACGTCTGCTTGCGTTTGCGCGCCGATGTTGCCAGGCAGGACCTCGTTCCACATTGACGGCCGGGAGTCAATTGGTCACCCCTCGTTAAAGGGCGGCTTCCTGCCATCGACCGCCGCAAGTGGTTGAATTGCCGTTGAGTGTGGCGAGGACTGGTCTTACATTGTCGCTCAGTGGCTGAATTGCCGTTGGACCGGTTTAGCCGAGGTGTCGCTGCTTCTTTGGCCTATTTTGACTTTCGAAGCCCGGGAGGTAATGAGTTTATTGCTATTTTTTTGATTTAGCAACTGTCGCTTCTCCGTTTCTTGCACTCGAGCCTTTCTGTTTTTGTCACTGTGTGGTTCCTATGAGATTTTTCAAGAGCCTCGTGGCGATAGAGATCCGGGGCTGTTGTCGCGTATCCCGCACGCTATGTCAGGGCTGCTCGAGACAGCGAGGAAAGAGGGAGGAAAGCAAGCAGGGGGAAGCCTACCATCGCACGCTGATGCGCAGGAGCCGAACCTGGAGGTGGGTGGCTCCTGAACGCCGGGAGTTTAGAAATCTGTTTGATTCCTGTTCGAAGTCTAGAATGCGAGAACTAGGTGATGAGTTTCTCGCATTTTTGGGCTTTTTGTTATTTTTTATGCCTGAGGTGACAGTCTTGATTTAATAGCCGGAAATGGACATGTCAAATTGTGGTCACTGGCGACGCGAATGCACCTTTTATTTGTGGAGCGACTGCGCACGGCCCAGTGTGCTTCCCGCTGAAATTACCCGGATCCGGCTCGCGTTGCTGATGGTGCCCCCTGCAAGATCTCGCTCGTTTCCGCCGTTTCCGGGAATGTCTCCGCCCTGATCCGAGAGGCAAAGACAATTCGCGCCCTAAGATCCGGCTTATTCCGTCTTAGCTTGCGAGGTTGGAGGTGTCTCGCGTTTTGCTTTGCTTTCAGAGTCGCCACGCCGTTTTTATTAAGCCCAAAACATTGAAAAAGGCACGCTTTAAAGATAAATTTTAAACTCGTTTTTGTGTGATGAGATTTTGAGTTCTGAGGTCGATGACTCCTCGGGAAGAGAATAATAGAATATTAGAGCTCACCCGAGTAGCCTCGTAAAACGAGTCTTTCTGGATACCCCTAATATCCTTTAAAAAGTCAGTGTGTGTGTGTGCTTTTAAAAATGCATGTCAGTATCGGATGTCTACATTGTATTGAAATGTATTGAAATAGAATAGGAAGGAAGCCTTACCAATGTTGGTTCGTGTCCTGTCTCTCCGCAGGGAATAGTGTTTGAGGCCTGAGTAGCGTTCCTGGATTGCTTTCTGGGATGCCGCTTGTCCGCGACGTAGTTTCGGCGTGAGTTGAGGTTGCAGGCCGCGTTCGGCGCAGGTTCGGCGTGCGTGGGGATCGTCGGGACCACTCGGGCGCAGGTTCGGCGTGCCAGGTGGTGTGAGTCACTCGCAAGAGTTTCGGCGTGGCCTGGGATCGTCGGCTTGACTCTGGAAAGAGCCGGACACCGTGGAAAGACCAGTGCAAGGCTCTGAGTACCACGAGGCCTCGTAGTACCTCGAGAGTGCCTCTGGGGCAGCGCGGAGCCGTCTCGGGAGCGCGGAGAGGCTTCGAGCACCTCGAGGGGGCTCGGAAGGCTCCCTAAGGATCCGAAGGGGCCGGAATGCCTCGAAAGGGCTTAGAAGGGGAGCCAAGGCTTAGGGAGGAAGAGAGAAGGGAGGTGTGAAAAATGAGGAGGGGGAGCCCTCTATTTATAGTCTCGATTGGTGCAAAGAGGTCCGTATCGGACCTCCTTGGTTATCCAGATTTTGGTTTTCCTCGATTTGAGGGAATATGCAATGATGGTGAATATTACGGAAATGATGATGTCCCTCGCAAAGAGGTCCGTACGACCATCTTGCATGCAAAGAGGTCCGTACGGACCAAGTCTCGCATGGAAACCATCATTTCTCCCGGATTTGAGGAATATTGTGGACTTTAAGGGGATTTAGTAATTATGGAAACAAAGAGGTCCGTACGGACCTATATTGCTTTTCCAGCTTTCCTGAAAATTCCCGAAAGGCCCTTTTGTCCCTTTTTATCCTGCAAAGGCTCCTCCCCTAGTTTGGGGCTCGAGAGGGTTTTGAGAGGGTTTTGAGCGAGAGAGGTCTCGAGACTCGCGTGGATGAGTCTCGCGGTGTTTCCCGTGTGTTTGAAAGGGAGTGATCCAGATTGGGGTACTTACGCAATAAGCCCCTCGACGACGTCACTTATGAAGAAGTGGGGTCGCCGATAAGATAAGTGGTCCTAACTCCGGGATCGCGTGCCGGGAGGAGGAAGCGACCGTGAGGTCGCCAGACGACGTGGTGTCCTTTTTCGGGTGACCGCTAGGTCAATAAACTGACCCCGCGATAGGATTCCTACGTATTCCTCGGCGGGAATCAAGCCCGGTCGTAGTTCAGCGCTGGGGGTGAGTGTTTTGTGAATGCGGGCCGCTGGTGGTGCCCTGGAGTGTCAGGTGACCGCGAGGTCAAGGGCGATAAGGACGTGAGGCGTCCCGTAATCAGATAGCCTGGGTGATAAGGACGTGGCGGCGTCCCGCGACCGTATAGGTCGGTGATATGGACGTGGTGGCGTCCGGCGACCGCATAAGCTCGGGTGATAAGGACGCGGCGGCGAGCCGGTGATAAGGACGCCAAGTGGCGTCCGGGGTGACCGCATAGGTCGGTGATAAGGAACGTGGTGGCGTCCCTGGGGCGACCGCAGATAGTCGTGATAAGGACGTGGCGGCGGCCCCGGGGTGACCGTAGTCAGGTGATAAGTGACGTGGCTAAGGCCCTGGTGACCGTGATAGTCAGGTGATAAGGACGCTGGCGGCGTCCGTAAGCATCGATAAAGTCGGGTGATAAGCGGACGCGCGGCGTCCGGCGACATCGAGATAAGCCTGCGTGACATGCGACGTGGTGCGGCGTCCGGTGACCGTGATAGTCGGGTGATAAGGGACGCATGGCGGCGCTCGCGCATCAGATAGGTCGGTGATAAGGACGCGGCGTCTGAAGGCCCGGCGTGTGACTCAGTATAGCCTGGTGATAAGTGACGTGGCGGCGCCTGGGTGACCGTGATAAATGGGTCGGTGATAAGGACGTGGTGGCGTCCGGCGACGTATAGGTCCGGTGATAAAGGACGTGGTGGCGTCCGGGGTGACCGATAGGTCAGGTGATAAGGACGCAAGGGCCCGGTGACCGATAGATGACAAGACGCGGTGGCGTCCGGGGGCCCGTATAGGTCGGTGATAAGGGACGTGGTGGCGTCCGGCGACCGCATAGGTCGTGGTGTGAGGACGTGTGGGCGTCCCCGGTGACCAGAGTATAGGTCGGGTGATAAGGACGCCAAGTGGCGTCCTGGCGGCACCGTATAAAGTGCCTATGATGACGTATGGCCTGGTGACCGGTCGGTGATAAGGACGTGCGTGGCCCCTCCGGGTGACCGTATAAGTCGGTGATAAGGACGTGGTGGCGTCCTGGGACATCAGATAGGTCGGGTGATAAGGACGGGGCGTGAGTCCCCGGGTGACCGCATGATAGGTCGGTGATAAGGACGTGGTGGCAAGGTCCGGAGTGACCGTATAGGTCGGTGAGGTGACGTGGTGGCGTCCCGGGGATGGAAATTTTACGATTTTTCCTAATCGGGTGGTTTAAGGCCTCCCGGCTCGGAGATAGTTGTGAGGACTTGAATCGTCATCCGGCGAAGCGCCGTTGGTGCCATTTGTGTTTTTGCATGTCGATGTAGAAGGTCGGACTTACGATGACCGCCAGGCTCTGCCGCTGTTGGGGCAAGGATGACGGGGCCGGGCGATGATTGCTTCATCATTTGGCGTTTTGGGAGGCGCTTCGTGCCTCGGGACTCAGACTGGAGGTGTTGGCTCCTTCGCGTGCTTTGTTTGCCGCTGAGCGGGCGAGAATGATGGTTGACGGCCGGGATACGCAGCCTTGCATGACTTTCCTTCTTGCCTTGCCGGGAGGAGCTCTGCCATTTCTGATGGCCTGCCGCGTTGCCGTTGAAGGCGGGCGAAGTTCGGCCTTACATCCGACCGGCCGTGCTTGAATTGGCCGGGGATGCATGACCTTGTAGGGGCCTCTTCTCGTTGGGAAGATGACTTCCACCAGCTGCCGAGTTGTCGTTGAGCGTTTGAGGCTTCTCCTGCGCCTCGATATTCGCGGCCGGGAGGTGTTGGCTCCTTCTCTTGAATTGCCGCTGAGCGGGCGTACGCTGAATTGGCGGGCGGTGGTTGAATTGCCGTTGAGTGGGCGAGGATCGGTCTTACGCTTGACCGCTCGGGATTGAATTGCCGTTTGAAGTCGGGCGAGGTCCGGTCTTACGTTTGACTACGGGGATCAATTGAAGGTTGGTTAGGGACCATTCTCGCACTCGGATTTGCCGAAAAAAGGCTCAGACGTACCTGGGGGCAAAGATTATAAGGGCAGGAAAGTAATTTGGCCACCTTTGCAAAGAGGTCCGTACGGACCAACCCGGGTTGCAAAGAGGTCCGTACGGACCAAGTTGATTTACATAGCTCCCAGCATTTTGACTGTGCGTTAAAACCGAGGCTCCTTACTTCTTCTTCTTCACTTTACTTTAAACAAAATGAGAGAGAAGGAGAAACCCTCCATTTTTGCACCAAAATCTTCCATTTTCCTTTCGATTTGCTCGCAATGGCGGAGGGATCTCGAAGGAGCCGCATAACGCAGTCAGAAGTGGTGAGCAACGAATGGAGCTTCAAAGGAATTGGACTCGTTCTCGCTCCGTCTTCGAAGAACCCGATGTTTTGTATCCGAACCGAGGTGCATAATCGTCGCTTCATGAACGCTGGGGAGGTAAGAAACTGAAACCCGCTTTTTGATTCCTCGCCGAATTTTTGAATGCTAGAACTAGGTTTTAGTTTTTCGCATTTTTGAAATTTTTTTTTTTTTATTTTATGCCTTTTTGTGAAATTCTTGATGAATTGTTGAAAATGGACATGTGAAAATTCAAGTGGGTATGTGTATTTTGTGCGTAAATGTGTAGATTAGCTCTTATTTGTGAAAAATAAAGTGCCTATCTAGTGAATTGCATGCTTTGGTGTTTTGTACCGTATGCTATTTATGTATGTACATTATGAGAAAAATTATCGTGTAGTGATAATTTTTGTGAAAAATGTTACATGTGCCGTGTTTTGTGACGGGTTATATGTGAAAGTGTGTGCCGTGTTGGGACGGATTTTCTTTTGAGAATGTGCTATATAGTGTGTGCCGTGTTTTTGGGTGACGGACTTTGTGGGGAAAATATGTGCAATATGTGCCGTGTTGGGACGGATTTTCTTTTTGGAAATGTGTCGTGTAGGTTTAATCCCTCCCTTTTTTTTTTCTTTTGAGAAAATGTGTACAAAGTGTGTGCCGTGTTTTGTGACGGATCGCATGGGGAAAAATTATATGCATGATATATGTGAAAATTATGTGCATTGTGTGCCGTGTTTTGCGACGGTTACATGAAAATTGTATGTGAAAATTATGTGCATTTGTGTGCCGTGTTTTGTGACGGGTTACATGAAAAATTAAATGTATAATGTATGTGAAAATTAGGTGCAATATGTGCCGTGTTTTGTGACGGGTTATATGTGCCTTTATATTAAGTACCGTGATTGACGTACCTTGCTGTGTTTACCTCGCAGGATGCCGGGCTTACTACCGGGAAGGCCAAGAGGATGAAGACCGGGGTCACTCGAGGCCGTTGTGGAGTTATGGCAATGATGCCCGATATTTCCGTGGGCGGTAGGCCGAGTCCCCTGAGGTTGGGTTTATGCTTCGGCCTAGGTGTGTTCGCTGAGAACCCGGGCCGGAGTGTCCGACACGAGGAAGAACAAGAGTGTCTTCCCGGGCCTTTCTCGAGTATTGGTGGGATACCACCCACACCTTCCACCCGAGCCGGGGCGAGGTGACAAAGCTGACGCCCACCGATTTTGCCGCTATTACCGGCTCTCCTTCAAAGGGGAGCCTGTGAGGCGGAGAGACACGATCTCGATGATGTGGCCGACCGAGCCGCCGGGCTTGAGCCTCGTCCTCGCAGGGCCCGGGGATGCCAGACAGCGACGTAGAGATGAGGATCACGGCGCATTGGGCCTACATCCGGTACCGGCCAGTGACAGCGGAGCAAGCTTGGCGCGCTCCTTCTTGTGGTATGCACCGTCCCGAGACTTTGTTCTCGAACCACGCGACCGCAGCCTCCCTTGCTCCGTTGGAGAGCTTCGACCGGATTCGGGATAGGGTCTCGCGACATTGCTTGGGGCGAGGCAGCTTGGCCGAGCCTCTACTTTTCTCTCGGACCGGTTTAGCCGGGCGGCCAATTCGTCGGGCTCGCTTGATTTTGCTCGAGGTACGAGTTTATTGTCGTTTTTGATTTAGCAACTTGTCGTTTCTCCATTTTTTTTTTTGCTTAGCTCTTCTCTCGCTTTTGTCGCAGTGTGGTTTTATGAGGTCTTTCATGCTTCCCGTGGATAGAGATCCCGGGCCGTTGCCGCGTATCCCGCTATGCTCTACCGGGCTCGCACGGCCAGGAGGAGGAGGACCAACAGGGGTAAGCTCACCATCGCCTACTGGGGAGGTGCAGTGAGCCGCTTGGAGCGAGATAGCCGTGAGGGTTTCGTCTTGTTCCCACGGGCTCCTGTGATGAGGGTGATGAGTTTGAGGGAGCTCCCGAGGTGACGGCGCAGCGAAGATGCCGCGGGCTCGACTTGCGACGCCATGTATCCGGGGAGCGAGTCTTCCGGGCAAAGATGGCCCGGTGTGCTTCCCGTAGGCTCCGAGGGATCCTCCGTTTGGGATGTTTGACTCCTGTGGATATGGATGTGCTGGATTTTGAGAGGTACCTCGGTGTGGGTGCCGAGGAGTTTATTTTGTTTGGTGAGGAGTACGAGACCTTTGTTAGGAGGAAGCCGAGGACGCCGCAGTAGTGGCGAGGGAGAGAGAGGCCGGGTCCCACGTGCTCCCCTGCAGGTTCCGATGCCGGGCCGGATTTCACTTATGTCCGTGGGGACGGATCGCTGGAGGAGGGTGCCTCAGATCTGCCTCGAGCAGTTCTCGCCGCGTACAGACAGAGCGACCCCGACAGATCGCGAGTGTGGCCGACTCTTTCCATCTTGGCATCTTTTCGAGTTTTTTTCTTTTGTTGTTGAGTATAACCGCATTTGATGAGCGTTTCCTTGGCTTTTGCTTGTGCAGTCCCGGGAGAGCCTACGATGCGCCGACTCGCCGTTATGTGGCGATGAGATCCTTCGCTAAGAAGATGGCGTCGAAGATGTCTTGCCGGTCCTTCGCGTCGTATGCCAACAGATGAGCCGATGCCTTCGAGGCATTCTCGTGGACGTTCCTCCGCCGAGAGCCGAGCCTGAGCCGCAGCAGAGGGGCCTCGAGAGGGCGGCATAGCATGGATGCCGGACGTTCTCGGAGCCGCAGTGGCCTTCGAGGGAGCAGCTCTTTATCGCTTCATGCCTCCGCATGCCGCCTGTGGCGAGGGATTCTCGTGAGCCTTCTTTCTTCGACCCTTTCGCCGGATTTGATCCTTCGATTATTTTGAGTGGCAGGTGCTCCTGAGGGGGCTCATGATTCGATGATGAGTGGCGTGACGGGCGAGTTCACCGGGATGCCCGATTTTTCTGAGGATCTTGGCGAGGATGATGATGACGAGGGCTCGATTAGTATTCATTTGCTTTCCCTCTTTCATATCCCTCTCTTTTTTTTTTTTTTGTTTAGCAACAGACATTTTGTACCCGTAATAAAACACATGTATTTGCATGGCAAACAGATTTTATTTTAAGATGTAATGTCATTTATTTTTGTGATTCCCTGGAGTTGTCCTAGGAAATTGTTGCTATTATTTATTTTTATTTTTGTGCATGCCACGTGAGCCGAGGGTGCGTTTGTGGGTAGTGTATGCTTGCCGGAAATGGCTTTGGCCGTTGTTTGACCGTTTGGAGCAAGGTTTCACGAGGACGTGGTTTTTGTACCGTTTTCCTCGGGGAAATGGGTTCTGATTGCAAGGAGGTCCGTACGGACACCTACATTGCAAAGAGGTCCGTACGGACCAACCTTTGCTTTTCAGAGGACTTAAATGTTTTCCAAAGTCCGGACTTTCTCCCATTCCCCATTTGCAGCCATTTTCGAGCTTTCTTCCCCATTTTCTCTAGGAACCTCCATTTTTGCCATGGATTCTTCGTATGTCCCTAGAATTTTGCCGAGGCTTTCGCAGAGAGGCAAGCACACTTCCTAGAGCAGCTTGAAAACGTGGATGCGGCGCCGCATGAGGCATCGTAGACGGGCTTTCGAGGTAAGGTTTCGTCTTTGCTCTGGGCTTTGGTCTTTTAAGGAGTCGGGTTCCCGATTGGGATTTGCTATGCGGGCCGCCGCGAAGTTCTGGGATGTTAGGAGGCACGTGTACCGTTTCTCCTACAATGAAATGGTGCCCACTTTTGAAGATTTTCGGGCTTTGATTGGAGGACCGGAGGTGGAGGCCATCTCGCTTCCTTTCGTTGGTGGTGCCGCCGCGAGCGTGAAGCTTGGCAGACTTTCTTCGTACTTCGTTGGAAGAAGTGCAGGCACGATCCTTGATTCGGGTCATATCGACATTTCCGAGCCGCCTGAGCGGTTCATGGTCGATGATGAGAGTGACGTCTCTGGGATGTATTTGCCTTGTGCGTGACGATAGCGACGCTCTTTCCGGTCGCCTCCCTTGGCATTTGTGATGGCGCTGCTAGATGTGGTAGGGCACCGCAGAGCCGGAGAGGATATTGTCCCGCTGGTGCCGGGGGAGACTCTTCATGGTATCGACCGTCCGGCGACCGGGGATCGTTTTTATGAGAGGGGGAAGCCCCGCTTTGCTCACCTTGTGGCCGCGAGAGAGACTTCGTGCCACGCCCGAGGCTCCGACGTCGTTTAGCCCGTGGTCATTTGCTCGCCGACCTCTCGGTGTTGGATATGGATCGCCCGCCCGGGAGAGATGGATGGCACAGCCTGGTACGCATCGATCCGCCGGTGGGTTCCGCACCGGGAGGATCGAGACCAGTGAGGATCTTGCAGAAGGGTCCTACGTTGTCGTAGTTCCAGGTTTGTCTTGGTCCTCCTTCTATATTCCGTCGCTTGTTTCCCGGCAAGCTTGGGATGAAGCAGAGCCTTTGTTGGCCGGGATGACCTTGCTACCGCGAGATAGCTCCTCTTTGTATGGCAGCCTTGTGTGCCTTCTTGTATTGTCCGAGGGTATGGAAGTATTCCGCTTTCCCTCCCGTGGTACTCCTTAGACGTCTGGGAGAGCGTCGTGTCGACGACTCGCATCCGGCCCGGCATGAGCAAACCGTGTCAAGCCTCCCAAGTGGTCTGGGAGAGCAAGCGTGCAGCGATTCTGGGACCCGCTGCCGTAGCAGCTATTGCCTTAGGAGTGCCGAAGCCTCGGTCTCGACCCTTTCGATGTGAACGGGAGACGCTTTGTTTGACTACGAGACTAGAGTTGACCGACCGACAGGAGAGGTCCTCTTTGCTGCACTCGCAGGGAGTGAGATCCGAGCCGAAGCACGGCGAATGAAGCCCCGAGAGCTACCGGATTATTTGACTCTACTGGGAGGACCCCAGCATCTCTGGACCGAGAGACGCAGAGTTGGTTCACGTGGAGCGAAAGAAGACTCGCCGGGACGAGGGAAGAAAGGAAAGAATGGCGAGGGGACAAGCGCAGATGGCGCGGAATGACCTCCTAGGTATCCATTCATTGCATTGCAAACACATTATTAGTTAAATGTATTAAGCCGTCTTTTAGCATGTTGTGAACTTGAGAGTAGACCGTGCTTGAACTCATCAAGAAATGTTGTAACCGTTAGTGATTTGTGATTTACTTTTAAAGCTTTGTCGAGACGCAAGATCTCTTGTTTGCCTTTGTTTCTTTTGTGCACTTTGTCGGCGTCCATCTGACTTTTCTCACAGTTGCATCCGCGGACCGAAGGCCCCGAGCCATGACGGCCATCCCCTTTGCCGAGGCTTTCAGTATTTGGCCGAGAGGTTGAATGCTCCCTTGACAAGTCGTTCGACGGTCTTTTTCGTAGCTTCCTTGCCGCTTGTTGGCGTCGGGCTCTTGACCTCAATTTCGCAGCCTTCGTTTGAGCTTCTTTTTTTTTTTTTTTTGTGTGAGCCCTTGCTCGAGCTCTCTTTTTTTTTTTTTTTTTTTTGAAGCGCGTGAGGGCGAAGACAAGCCCCCGGCTTGGAAGTGGACATGAGCCGGCCGTTTGATGCCGAGTGACCCTCGGATGTCCTTCGATGTTGCCGCCGTCGTTTGACTTGGTCAAGGTGACTCGCTGGGGCGTGTTCTTGAAAAGTGCGGAGCTTGATGGAGGTCTTGATTGACATTCAAACTTTTGACTTTTTTGTGTATTTTTAGACCGGACCAATTAAGGTTGCCTACGTTCCTCCTGACTAGAGGGCTCAGTCCGCGTAGTTCGACACTACATGGAGTGCCAAGAGATGCACAGCTTGTTCTTCTTCAGCGAAGTATCTCGCGAAGTTTGCTTCCGTTGACCGGATTCATGAAGCGGATTGCCGTCTAGGTCCGTTAGCTTCATGGCGCCTCCGTGAGAAGATCTTTTGAACCACGAAAGGGCCGATCCATGTGGGTTCCCATTTTCCCAAAGGGTTGGTTCGAGCGGGAGGCTTTTCTTTGAGTACAAGGTCACCTTCCCCGATGTCTCGGGATTTGACTTTCTTGTCGAAAGCTCTAGCCATCCCGCTTTGATAGGCTCCTGACGTGTTCCATGGCCTTTAGTCGTCGCTCGTCTAGCGTGAGCCAATTCGTCATGTCGGCTTCTGAGCCATTCGACTTCGTTGATGTCATTTTCCAAAGAAAGACTCGGAGTGAGGGAATTTCTAGCTCGATGGGAAGGACTGCTTCCATCCCGTATGTCGTGGCAAATGGGGTTTCTCCCGTGGTCGTTTCCGACCGATGTGCGGTAGCCCCAAAGTGCAAGGTGCAGCTTCTCGGGCCAATCTCGTCCTCGGGTGGTCATTTTTCGGATGATCCGTTCGAGGGTTTTGTTTGTCGCTTCCACGGCGCCGTTTGTTTGTGGCCGGTAGGGAGAAGATTTGTGGCGTGTGATCTTGAATTCAGCCACAGCCGTCGAATTCCCTTCGAAGTGTGAGCCGTTGTCCGATATGACCTCATTTGGGATGCCGTATCGGCAGATGATGTTTTCCTTGAGGAAATGCGCGACCTTCTTGGAGGCGAGTACCTTGTAGGACTGGCTTCGACCCATTTGGTGAAGTAGTCGATGGCTACTAAGATGAACTCGCGACCGTTGCCGCCCGGGCGGAGCGATTTTCCCGATGACGTCAATTCCCCAAGTGGCAAAGGGCCAAGGTGTAGTCATGCAAGAGAGATCGTGGGGCGGCAGATGATCGAGGTTGGAGAACCGTCGGGCACTTGTCGCAGCTTTCTGACAAAGTGGATGCACCGCCTCCATGGAGATCCAAGAGTAGCCCATCCCGAGAATGATTTGCATCGTGGCTCTAGCGTTCATGTGGGGACCGCAAGCCCCATTGTGGACTTCGTTCATGAACTTGTTCGGCTTCTTCTTGGCCGACGCAGCCGTAGGAGCGGCCCGTGGTAGCGTTTCTTGTATAGCATGTCCCCGAGGATGACGAAGTGAGAGGCAAGGCGTTTTAGGGCCATGATGCTCTTGGTTTTGACCCCTTCTGTGTGTTGACCTTCCTTGTTCATGAAGGCAGTTTCCCCGTTCTTGAGGTATTGGAAGATCCGGCTCAGGCCGGAAATGGCGTCTGACTTGCGTCTCTTTCGCTCTTCAAAGAATCTTGCAAATCGTTGTGATTAAAACCTTCTCGGCAGCTTAGGCCCGGTTTTTCTCTCGTTTGACAACATGCTTAAATGTTTGCTTGATGCATTTATTTAATTAATGTGTTTGCCTTTTGTATAGATGAATTTAACCGTTTTGATTAGTTAATGTCATCATTTGTTAAAGATGCAATGAGATGGTTTTTTAGGAAGGTCGGACCTTTTATTGAAAGCGTGAAGACCGTACATTGTTGATCAAAGATTCACAATCGTCGGGCGTAAAGCCGTCAAAAGACACAAAAGATGTGAATACACGTACAACAAGACTCGAAGCTAGACTATAGGCGACGAGGGATTGGACCAGTGCTTCATTACTCCCTGATGGGCCGTAGCTCTAGAGGAGTGGTGCCGGTTCGGTGGCCAATCTTCCTCGTACGAGTCCCGGAAAGTAGCTTGCATGCGGTTCGATTTCAAACCGTATCGCGGAGGTTTTTGGCTGCTCCCCGATGATGTCCCTCCATTAGTGTTGCCACCACCCTGGGGTTTTTGCCGATAGAAGTCGCCGAGGGCTACTTAGGAGGGCGAAGCATTCGCCGATCTCGGAGTGGATTCTTGCCGATGTTGATCACTTTCATAGAATCCGCCTCTTTATCTCGGGATCTTTGCTTGGACGACATTTACAATGTCTCGATTCGAGCGGGCATGCTATATCTCCTTCCCCGATTAAGCCTTGGAGGAGGTTGCGCCACTTGTTCGTCCGTGTCGGACACCGGAATGTTGAATTGAACTAAGCCGTGATGGCCGTCCCCGTAAGATCCGAGAGTATCGGCCAGAGGGTTGTCTTGTACCGGAGGATCGGTGATGAGCCGCTTGCAAGAGGGTTTTCGGCGAAGTAAGGGTCTACTCCTCGATCAATCTCCATTAGGGCATCCATCTCTTGATCCTCTCTCAAGCATTCTTCACGCCGCATATATCGTAGTTGTCATCCCGGCCCATGAAGTTCTTCAATTTCCACTGTCGCGGCTTAGAGCGTGGATGTAAGGATCCACCTCGTAGCGGGATAGGGTAGGAGAATCATCTCGGGAAGAGTATTCGGTCATGTCTGACCTTCTTCTCGGGTCATAGCTTGCCGGCCAAGCACTTGCCATTGCACCGCTTCCGCGGATCACTTCGATTGCTCCGCTTGGCATTGATGAATTTCACGCATTGGTGAAGAGTAGATGATATCGCTTTCATCCGATGTATCCAAGGCCGTCCCAACAAAGCAGAGAAGGTTGGTTTGATTTCCACGACTTGGAACTCTACCGACTCCAGCTTGTACGTCGAATTGGATCCTCAAGTTGATGATTCCTACGATTGGTCGTGCAAAGAGAGTCGTAGGCTCGGATTACCCGAGGTGAAGGCCTTATCGAGAACGGTCGATGTGGAGTCGTTTCAAAGGTGCTTAAAGCGATGATGTTGATCAAGCGGAGCCGTTATCAATCAAGACGTTCGGGAGGAAGAACCTCTCTATCTTTATGAGGATGAGGAGAGCTTCGTTGTGCCGATTCTCACATATTGGCAAGTCATCGTCCGTGAAGGCTAAACCGCTTCCCGTGCTACCGCTGACTCGCCGCCTCGTCTGGGAACGTTCGATCCAACCATTTGTATGCCTTGGCCGGGGCAAAGATCGTAGGGAGACAAAGTGGCCCTGGGCGTTCTTGTCGGAATTCCCGGTCACGAGACCTTTGACTCTTGTTTCACGTTCCTGCCATAGCGAGACAAAGATGCCGACGGTCTCGGAAATTGCAGTGGAGTCTCGCTCTCGCTTGGGGTTTCGTCAATGGCTATTGAGTTTACCCCGTCGTTCGGGGAATGGATTTCCAATGGTATTGGGACCACGGGGCGTTCCAATTTTCCCTCCTCAATGAGCCCCCGAATCACCCGCTGAGTACGAAACAATTGTCGGTGGTGTGGCCGGGGTAGTTATGGAAGGCGCAAAGGCTTGCTCATATCCATGTTGGGTTTGAGGGTCTTCGCTTGGAAATTCTCGAGTGGTTTGAGAAGATTTCGCTTCACCAAAGCTTCAAATACTTGACCCAAGGGCATTTCCGTGTTATCAAAATGCCGGAACCGTGGGAAGCGAGGGGGTTGTTATTCTTCGGGGCCGCCCGATCGCGGTTTACTTGAGCTCCGTCTCGAATGTAGTGCACTGCTCCTACCGCTTTCCTTTCCTTTGGTCAGGAGTTGAAGTTGCTGTGTTTGTTCGATAGCGGTAAGACGAGGCAGGGGTTGCCGTTGCCTTTTGAAGACTCGTAGTCTTTTCAAACTTTGTCCCTGGCTGACCATGGCACTGAGATCCGGATAGAAATGGTGGCCGATCAAAGTCCTCAAAGATGGTTTGAGGCAGAATGGAAGATGTCCATCTCGCTCTTCTTTGGAAAGTGGATCCATTATCTCGCTTAGCTTCCAGCCCATCTTTTGTAGAATTCGCCCACCGGTTCGTCATCCTTTTGTTCGGTGGCTTGCAGTGTCATGGCGGTTTGTTTCCCATTCAAGATTGGCACGGTACTTCTCCAGAAGATTTCACTAATCCGATCCCACGTGGAGCGGTTTTCCGCCTTCACATTGAGGAACCACCTTAGTGCCGTGGATTTGAGGGAATGCCGAAAATGATCTCGCCATCTCGTTGAGGGGTTGCCCCTTTGGCTCTCATACCCAGTGACGTAGGTGTCGATGTGGGTTTTTGGGCATTCTCGTTCACAAACTTTTCCATTTCCCAAGCATCCCGAACTTTGGAGGGAGAGGGACCACTTTGTTCGGATCGGTAGGCGGGAGGGAGTCCTTTCGAGAACTAGCTAGCTTGCCTTGCATGTCTTTCATTTGTTCAATCAACCAAGCCACGCGGGGATCACTGTTGAGGTGGGTTACCATTTTCGTGGACGGACACCGAAGATGGAGGTGGATTGGCCGATGGGATCGCCATTCGGGAATCTTGGGGAGGTAGTTGAGTGTATACCAACCCATACCCCGGGGTGTTGAAGTTGAGGGCGTGATTGCCAGGTCCGCTAAGGGTTGTGTTTGGGAACTGGGAAACGATTCGTTAGCCCCAATCGCGTACTTGCAGGTGGCAAACTTGAGATGCCTGGATATCCGCTCGGATGCCCGTCCCCGGTAAGAATGGGGACTTTTGATTGTGATTGCGAGGCTCGTATAGAGGCAAAGGATTGAATCCCGGGGGATACCGAGATGCATTGGGATCGGCGGAGCTTGAGCACGTATGTGTGCCGTTGGTACCGAGCTTGATGTGCGAGCCGGAAACCGACCGATCCGAGGCGGGCATGTCTGAGCCGCTGACCGACGCCCGAGGGGAGCTTTGAGCGAGAGCCGCTTGCGTAGCCGGGATCTCGTAGCTTGGCGGAGGCGGGACTCCGCCGATAGCTTTGAGAAACCGGGGAGCCGGTATATCTTCGTCCTCTATGAGAACAAAGGTTCCGTCGGGTTGGGGAACCGCAATCGTTCCTCGAAGGCGCAAGGTGTCGACGATCCAGGCTTGCCGTTCTTCTTGGCGCTTCTTGATGGCTTCAAAGGCTCGCAAAGACCTCCTCCATTGTCCGGAGATTCCTTAGTGGCGGGGTTCCGTTTCCCTCACCGTTATCCGTGGATCCCGTCATGGGGGAGTATTGGACGGTGCGGGCCGCTGAACCGGAAGGGCTATCGGACCTTGTGACCTCGATACCGAAAAGGCGGCTTCCAGGATTCTCAACCACTCTCGGTTCTGGAGGGTGATGGGCAAGGTTTAGACACGGGAATGGCCTAACGGGATAGAAGGGGGAAAGCTCACGTGGCATGCGGTTTCCGTTTCTTTTATTTTCTCGATTTTTTTTTTGTTGTTTTAATTTACTTAAAACAGTGATTTTCTCGTAATCCTAGGTAGGTTGGAAAAGATTGCTCTTCTTTTCGCAACTATGCTAGATCCCGGGTCGGTGGAGACCATCTCGTGCGGCTATAAGCCCCTCGTTTTGCACCTCGTATTTCGACATCCCGGTGGATGCCCTGTGCGAGGGTCCTATAGTGCAAGCGGTTTCCACCGGCCTAAAAGAAAAATCGAACCTAAGGACCGAGCTGGCCATGTTCGTTTTGATGCGTTAGCCATGTGAATAGTGAACCGAGCCGGCCACCGAGTCAAGATCAGTCAAGAGTTCGGCATGACCTCTCTTTACGCTTGCTTGCGCAAGGGATCTCGTGACGTTAGGCGTTGGCCGGGTCATATCGTCATGGCCGACGTATCAAAGGCGTGATGACATGGTGTCATGCGAGCATGGATGTATATCCGGGACGGAACATCGTGCAGGTGTAGCCGGAAATCAAGATCAGTCAAGATTTTAGCATGACCTTTCATCGCTGCTTGCGCAAGGGATCTTGAGTTCCGAGCCTTGACTCGAAAAATGGCCGGCATGGTATATGTATCCAAGCCGTATGACACCTGACCGGGTAAAACCAACCGAGTCCGGACAGAGTGTGACTCAAGACTCAAACGTGTGGTTGACGCTTGGCTAGGATGGGATGTTTGGAATGATCCCGTGCGCGCCCAAGCGGCCTAGGAAGACCAAACGGATCGCAACCGAGACCACTCCGGGTTAAGGGTTGTAGTGTGCGGTGTATCCGAGGCCAGTTGCGCATAGTGTGCGGTGTAACCGAGGCAAAGATGCGCGTAGTGTGCGGTCTCTAAAATTCTTTTTCTGAGTAAAATAGAAATTTTTGAAGAATTTTAAATGTATGCACAGATGTATATTGATGCATTTTTTTTTTTTTTGTATTTTTATTTTTTTTGTAAAATAAAAACGAAGCACGTGCACACACACACAACAGTTAAAAAAAGGGGTAAAATGAAAGTTTGACCCTCATCATTGTTTTAAAAATCTTTTGTTTTGTTTAAAAGTTTTTAAAACAAAATGTCCTCAGCGGAGTCGCCAAATGAAACTACCCGGATCCGGCTCGCGCGCGGATGGTGCCCCGTGCATCTCGCGTTCGTTCGCTGTTCGGGAATGTTCGCCCGATCCGAGAGGCAAGACAATCGCGCCCTAAGCATCCGGCTTATTCCGTCTTAGCGTTTTGCGAGGTTGGAGGTGTCTCGCCGTGTTTTGCTTTGTAGAGTCGCCACGCCGTTTTTATTAAGCCCAAAACATTGAAAAGGGCATCGCTTTAAAGATAAATTTTAAACCTGTTTTTGTGTGATGAGATTTTGAGTTCGGAGGTCGGATGACTCCTCGGGAAGAGAATATTAGAATATTAGAGCTCACCCGAGTAGCCTCGTAAAACGAGTCTTTCGGATACCCCTAATATCCTTTAAAAAGTTGTGTGTGTGTGTGTGTGCTTTTAAAAATGCATGTCGTATCGGATGTCTACATTGTATTGAAATGTATTGAAATAGAATAGGAAGGAAGCCTTACCAATGTTGGTTCGTGTCTGCCTTCCGCAGGGGAATAGTGTTTGAGGTCGGAGTAGCGTTCCGGATTGCTTTCGGGATGCCGGTTGTCCGCGGACAGAGTTTCGGCGTGAGTTGAGGTTGTAGGCTGCGTTCGGGCGCAGGTTCGGCGTGCGTGGGGATCGTCGGGACCACTCGGGGCGAGGTTCGGCGTGCGTTGTGGTGGCAGGAGTCACTCGGGCAGTTTCGGCGTGGTTTGGGATCGTCGGTTTGACTCGGAAAGAGCCGGGACACCGGGGAAAGACCAGTGCAAGGCCTCTGAGTACCACGAGGGGCCTCAGAGTACCTCGAGAGTGCCTCGGGGCAGCGCGGGAGCCGTCTCGGGAGCGCTCGGAGAGGCTTCTGAGCACCTCGAGGGGGCTCGGAAGGCCTCGGAAGGATCCGAAGGGGCCGGGAATGCCTCGAAAGGGCTTAGAAGGGGAGCCGAAGGCTTAGGGAGGAAGAGAGAAGAGGGAGGTGTGAAAAAATGAGGAGGGGGAGCCCTCTATTTATAGTCTCAGATTTGGTGCAAAGAGGTCCGTACGGACCTCCTTGGTTATCCAGGATTTTGGTTTTCCTCGATTTGAGGGAATATGCAATGATGGTGAATATTCTGGAAATGATGATGTCCCCTTGCAAAGAGGTCCGTACGGACCATCTTGCATGCAAAGAGGTCCGTACGGACCAAGTCTGCATGGAAACCATCATTTCTCCCGGGATTTGAGGGAATATTGTGGACTTTAAGGGGATTTAGTAATTATGGAAACAAAGAGGTCCGTACGGACCTATATTGCTTTTCCGATTTCCCCGAAAATTCCCGAAAGGCCCTTTGTCCCTTTTTATCCCAGAAAGGCTCCTCCCCTAGTTTGGTTGGGGGTTTGAGAGGGTTTTGAGAGGGTTTTGAGTGAGAGAGGTCTCTGAGACTGCGTGGATGAGTCTGCGGTGTTTCCCGTGTGTTTGAAAGGGAGTGATCCAGATTGGGGTACTTACACCCGTGGCTCCGAGGGACCCTCCTTTTGGGATGCTTGATTCCCGGGACATGGATGTGCTTGATTTTGAGAGGTACCTTGGCGGTGTGGGCACCGAGGAGTTCATTTTGTATGGAGAGGAGTACGGGGCCTTCGTGAGGAGGAAGCTGAGGACGCCGCAGGTACTGGCGAGGGAGAGAGAGGCTGGCCCGCAGGCTCCCCCAGAGGTTCCGATGCCGGGGCCGGATTTCACGTATGTCCGTGGGGACGGGTCGAGGAGGAGGGTGTCTGTACCCGTTTCTGAGCAGGCTCCCGCTGCATACCGAGTGGACCCCGATAGATCGGTGAGTGTGCTTACTCTTTTCCATCTTGGCATCTTTTCTGTATTTTTCTCTTTTTGTTGTTGAGTATAACTGTATTGCTGAGCGTTTCCTCGTCGCTTGCTTGTGTGCAGGTCCCGGGGAGAGCCTATGATATGCTGACTCGCCGTTACGTGGCGATGAGGTCGTTTGCGAAGAAGATGGCGTCGAAGCTGTCTTGCCGGTCTTCCCGACGCGTGCCGGCGTACCAGCCTATGCCTTCGAGGCATTCTGTAGACGTTCCTCCACCGAGAGCCGAGCCGGAGCCACAGCAGGAGAGACCTTCGAGGGGGCATAGTATGGATGCCGGACATCTTCGGGAGCTCCGAGGCAAAGAACCCTTTGATCAGTTCTTCCCTCCTCAGGATGCACAGGGCGAGGGTCCGTCAGAGCCTTCCTTCTTTGATCCTTTCGCCGGATTTGATCCTTCTGAGTACTTTGAGTACCAGCCTCCGGAGGGGGCTCGGTATTCTGATGACGAGGACGTGACGGGCGAGTTCACAGGGATGCCCGACTTCTCTCTGGAGGACCTCGGCGAGGATGATGATGATGCTGAAGAGTCGGATTAGGGTCCATTTGCTTTCCCTCTTTCCATATCTTCTCTTTTTTTTTGTTTAGCAACAGACATTTGATGTACCTGTAATAAAACACTCGTATTTGCACGGCAAACAGCATTTTATTTTAAGATGTAATGTCATTTTTGGGATTCCTGGGAATTGTCCTAGAAATTGTTGCTAGTATTTTTTTTATTTTGTGCATGCCACGTGAGCTGAGAGTGCGTTTGTGGGTAGTGTATGTTTGCCGGGAATGGCTTTGGCCAGTGTTTGGGCAGTTTGGAGCAAGGTCCTGCTGAGGACAGTGTTTGTTGTACTGTTTGCTGGGAAAATGGGTCATGGTTGCAAGGAGGTCCGTACGGACATACTTAGCATGCAAAGAGGTCCGTACGGACCAACCTTGCTTTTGGGAAGGAGATAAATGCTTTCCAGTGTCTGGTTCTTCCCCATTTCCCATTTGCAGCCATTTTCGAGCTTTCTTCCCCATTTTCTCTAGGAACCTCCATTTTTGTCATGGATTCTTCGTACGTTCCTAGAATTTTGCCGAGGCTTTCGCAGGAGAGGCAAGCACACTTCCTTGAGCAGCTGAAAACGTGGATGCGGCGCCGTATGAGGCATCAGAGACGGGCTTTCGAGGTAAGGTTTCGTCTTTGCTCGATTTGGTCTTTTAAGGAGTTGGGTTCCCGATTGGGGTTTGTTATGGCCGCCGCGAAGTTCTGGGATGTTAGGAGGCATGTGTATTGTTTCTCCTACAATGAAATGGTGCCCACTTTTGAGGATTTTCGGGCTTTGATTGGAGGACCGGAGGTGGAGGCCATCTCGCTTCCTTTGATTGGTGGTGCTGCGGTGAGCGTGAAGCTTGCAGGCTTTCTTCGTACTTCATTGGAAGAAGTGCAGGGCATGATCCTTGATTCGGGTCATATCGACATTTCTGAGCTGCCGGAGCGGTTCATGGTTGATGATGAGAGTGATGTCTCTTGGGACGCATTTGCCTTGTGCGTGATGGCGACGCTTTTCCTGGTCAGCTCCCTTGGCATTTGCGATGGCGCTTTGCTAGATGTTGTTGGGCACTGCAGGGCTGGAGAGGATATTGTCCCGTTGGTGCTGGGGGAGACTCTTCATGGTATCGACCGTCTGGCGACTGGGGATCGTTTTATGAGAGGGGGAAGCCCCGCTTTGCTCACCTTGTGGCTGCGAGAGAGACTTCAGGGCATGCCCGAGGCTCCGACGTCGTTTAGCCCGTGGTCATTTGCTCAGCGACCTCTTGTGTTGGATATGGATCAGTCCGCCTGGGAGAGATGGATGGCACAGCTTGGTACGCATCAGATCCGCTGGTGGGTTCCGCACTGGAGGATTGAGACTAGGAGGATCTCGCAGGAAGGGTCCTATGTTGTCAGAGTTCCAGGTTTGTCTTGGTCCTCCTTCTATATTCCGTCACTTGTTTCCCGACAGTTTGGGATGAAGCAGGAGCCTTTGTTGGGTTGGGATGGCCTTGCTACTGCGGAGGTAGTTCCTCTTTGTATGGCAGCTTCAGGTGCCTTCTTGTATTTTCTGAGGGTATGGAAGTATTCCGCTTTCCTCCCGTGGTACTCCTTAGACGTCGGGGAGCGTCGTATTGACGACTCGCACTGGCCCGGTATGAGCAGCGTGTTGGGCGGTCCCAAGTGGTCTTGGAGAGCGGCGTGTAGCGATTCTGGGACCCGCTGCCGTAGTAGCTATTGCCTTAGGAGTGCCGAAGTCTGGTCTCGACCCTTCGGATGTGACGGGAGACACTTTGTTTGACTACGAGACTAGAGTTGACCGACTGACGGGGAGAGGTCCTCTTTTGCAGACTCGCAGGGAGGAGATCCGAGCCGAAGCACGGGCGAATGAAGCCCTGAGAGCTGCTGGATTGTTTGACTCTACGGGGAGGACCCCTGATCTCGGACTGAGAGACGCAGAGTTGGTTCACGTGGAGCGAAAGAAGACTCGCCGGGGACGAGGGAAGAAAGGGAAGAATGGCGAGGGGACAAGCGCAGACGGCGCGGAATGACCTCCTAGGTATCCATTCATTGCATTTGCAAACACATTATTTGTTAAATGTATTAAGTCAGTTTTTTAGCATGTTGTGAACTTGAGAGTAGACCGTGCTTGAACTCATCAAGAAATGTTGTAACCGTTAGTGATTTGTGATTTACTTTTAAAGCTTTGTCGAGACGCAAGATCTCTTGTTTGCCTTTGTTTCTTTTGTGCACCTTGTTGGCGTCCATCCTTGAACTTTTCTGTTGCGTTTGCGGATTGAAGCAGTCTGGGCCATGACGGCAATCCCTTTTGCTTAGGCTTTGTGCTTGGCTGAGAGGTTGAATGCTCCCCTGACAAGTCGTTTTGACGGTCTTTTCCGTAGCTTTCTTGCCTCTTGTTGGCGTCGGGCTCTTGACCTCTTTTTGCAGCTTCTGCTTGAGCTTCTTTTATTTATTGTTTTTTTTTTTTTTTGTGAGCCCTTGCTCGAGCTCTCTTTTTTTTATTTTGTGAGCCCTTGCTCGAGCTCTCTTTTTTTTTGTGAGCCCTTGCTCGAGCTCTCTTTTTTTTTTTTGAAGCGCGTGAGGGCGAAGACAAGCCCCTGGCTTGGAAGCAATGAGTCAGTCGTTTGATGCTGAGTGACCCTCGGATGTCCTTTGATGTTGCCGCCGTCGTTTGACTTGGTCAAGGTGACTGTTGGGGCGTGCTCTTGAAAAGTGCGTAGCTTGATGGAGGTCTTGATTGACATTCAAACTTTTGACTTTTTTTGTGTATTTTTAGATCGGACCAATTAAGGTTGCCTACGTTCCCCTGGACTAGAGGGCTCAGTCTGCGTAGTTCGACACTACATGGAGTGCCAAGAGATGCACAGCTTGTTCTTCTTCGGGCGAAGTATCTCGCGAAGTTTGCTTCCGTTGACCGGATTCATGAAGGGATTACCGTCTAGGTCCATCGCCTTCATGGCACCTCCGGAGAAGATCTTTTGAACCACGAAAGGGCCGATCCATGTGGGTTCCCATTTTCCCAAAGCTGGTTGGTTCGAGTGGGAGGCTTTTCTTTGAGTACAAGGTCGCCTTCCCTGATGTCTCGGATTTGACTTTCTTGTCGAAAGCTCTAGCCATCCCGCTTTGATAGGCTCCTGGACGTGTTCCATGGCCTTTAGTCGTCGCTCGTCTAGCGTGAGCCAATTCGTCGTGTCGGCTTGAGCCATTCAACTTCGTTGATGTCATTTTCCAAAGAAGACTGGAGTGAGGGAATTTCCAGCTCGATGGGAAGGACTGCTTCCATCCCGTATGTCGTGGCAAATGGGGTTTCTCCCGTGGTCGTTTCCGACTGATGTGCGGTAGCCCCAAAGTGCAAGGTGCAGCTTCTCGGGCCAATCTCGTCCTCGAGTGGTCATTTTTCGGATGATCCGTTCGAGAGTTTTGTTTGCTGCTTCCACGGCGCCGTTTGTTTGTGGCCGGTAGGGAGAAGATTTGTGGCGTGTGATCTTGAATTCAGCCACAGCCGTCGAATTCCCTTCGAAGTGTGAGCCATTGTCTGATATGACCTCATTTGGGATGCCGTATCGGCAGATGATGTTTTCCTTGAGGAAATGCGCGACCTTCTTGGAGGTGAGTACTTTGTAGGACTTGGCTTCGACCCATTTGGTGAAGTAGTCGATGGCTACTAAGATGAACTCGTGACCGTTGCTTCCTGGCGGAGCGATTTTTCCGATGACGTCAATTCCCCAAGTGGCAAAGGGCCAAGGTGTAGTCATGCAGTAGAGATCGTGAGGAGGTAGATGATTGAGGTTGGAGAACCGTTGGCACTTGTCGCAGCTTCGGACAAAGTGGATGCACCGCCTCCATGGAGATCCAGTAGTAGCCCATCCTGAGAATGATTTGCATCAGGGCTCTGGCGTTCATGTGGGGACCGCAAGCCCCATTGTGGACTTCGTTCATGAACTTGTTTGCTTCTTCTTGGCTGATGCAGCGTAGGAGTGGCCCATGGTAGCGTTTCTTGTATAGCATGCCCCCGAGGATGACGAAGTGAGAGGCGAGGCATTTTAGGGCCATGACGCTCTTGGTTTTGACCCCTTCTGTGTGTGGGCCTTCCTTGTTTATGAAGGTGATTTCCCCGTTCTTGAGGTATTGGAAAATCTGGTTTGTGCTGGAAATGGCGTCGGACTTGCGTCTCTTTGGCTCTTCAGCAATCTTGCAAATCATTGTGATTAAAACCTTCTCGGCAGCTTGGGCCCGGTTTTTCTCTCATTTGACAACATGCTTAAATGTTTGCTTGATGCATTTATTTAATTAATGTGTTTGCCTTTTGTATAGATGAATTGTTATTAACTGCTTTGATTAGTTAATATCATCATTTGTTAAAAGATGCAATGAAATGATTTTTTTTTAGGAAGGTCGGACCTTTTATTGAAAGCGTGAAGACTGTACATTGTTGATCAAAGATTCACAATCGTCGGGCGTAAAGCCGTCAAAAGACTCAAAAGATGTGAATTCACAGACCACAAGACTCGAAGCTAGACTATAGGCGACGAGGGATTGGACCAGGCTTCATTACTCTCGGATGGCTGTAGCTCTAGAGGGAGTGGTGCCGGGTTCAGTGGCCAATCTTCCCTTGGCATGAGTCCCGGAAAATAGCTTGCATGCGGTTCGATTTCAAACCGGATCGCGGAGGTTTTTGTTTGCTCCCCGATGATGTCCCTCCATTAGTGTTGCCACCACCCTTGGGGTTTTTGATGATAGAAGTCGCCGAGGGCTACTTCTAGGAGGGCGAAGCATTCGCCGATCTCGGAGTTGATTCTTGCCGATGTTGATCACTTTCATAGAATCCGCCTCTTTGTCCGGGATCTTTGCTTGGACGACATTTACAATGTTTGATTCGAGGGGGCATGTTATATCTCCTTCCCCGATTAAGCCTTGGAGGAGGTTGCGCCACTGTTCATCCGTGTCGGACACCGGAATGTTGAATTGAACTAAGCCGTGATGGCTGTCCCGTAAGATCCGAGAGTGTCGGCTAGAGGGTTTTCTTGTATCGGGGATCGGTGATGAGCCGGTTTGCAAGAGGGTTTTCGGCGAAGTAAGGGTCTACTCCTCGATCAATCTCCATTAGGGCATCCATCTCTTGATCCTCTCTCAAGCATTCTTCACGATCGCATATATCGAGTTGTCATCCCGACCCATGAGTTCTTCAATTTCCGGCTCGTCGCGGCTTAGAGCGTGGATGTAAGGATCCACTTCGTAGCGGGACAAGGTAGGAGAATTATCTCGGGGAAGAGTATTCGGTCATGTCGGGACCTTCTTACGGGTCATAGCTTTGGCCAAGCACTTGCCATTGCATCGCTTCCGCGGATCACTTCGATAGCTCCATTGGCATTGATGAATTTCACGCATTGGTGAAGAGTAGATGATACCGCTTTCATCTCGATGTATCCAAGGTCGTCCCAACAAAGCAGAAGGTTGGTTTGATTTCCACGACCTGGAATTCTACCGACTCCGCTTGTACGTCGAATTGGATCCTCGTATTGATGACTCCTACGATTGGTCGTGCGGTGGAATCGTAGGCTCGGATTACCCGAGGTGAAGGCCTTATCGAGAACGGTCAATGCGGAGTCGTTTCGGTGTGCTCAAAGCAATGATGTTGATCGCGGAGCCGTTATCAATCAAGACGTTCGGGAGGAAGAACATCTCTATTTTTATGAGGACGAGGAGGGCTTCGTTGTGCCGATTCTCACATATTGGCAAGTCATCGTCTGTGAAGGCTAAACCGCTTCCCGTGCTACCGTTTGACTCGCCTCTCTCGGTGAACGTTCGATCCATCCATTTGTATGCCTTGGCTGGGGCAAAGATCGGAGGGAGACAGCTTGCCCTTGGGCGTTCTTGTCGGAATTCCCGATCACGAGATCTCTTGACTCGGTTTCACGCTCCCGGTCGTAGCGGGACAAAGCATGCCGACGGTCTCGGAAATTGCAGGGGTCCGCTCTCGCTTGGAGTTTCGTCAAAGGCTATTGAGTTTACTCCGTCGTTGCCCGGGGAATGGATTTCCGATGGTATTGGGACCACGAGGGCGTTCCAATTTTCCCTCCTCAATGAGCCTGGACCACCCGCTTGAGCACGAAGCAATTGTCGGTGGTGTGGCCGGGTAGTTGTGGAAGGCGCGTGCTTGCTCATATCCATGTTGGGTTTGAGAGTCTTCGGTTGGAAATTCTCGAGTGGTTTGAGAAGATTTCGTTTCACCAAAGCTTCAAATACTTGACCCAAGGGCATTTCCAGGTTATCTAAATGCTGGAACTGTGGGAAGCGAGGGGGATTGTTATTCTTTGGGGCGGCTTGATCGCGGTTTACTTGAGCTCCGTTCGAATGTAGCACTGTTCTGCCGCTTCCTTTCCTTTGGTCGGGGCAGGGGTTGAAGTTGCTGTGTTTATTCGATAGCGGTAAGATGAGGCAGGGGTTGCTGTTGCCTTTTGAAGACTCAGAGTCTTTTCAAACTTTGTCCCGGCGTTGACCATGGCACGAAGATCCGGATAGAAATGGTGGCTGATCAAGGTCCTCAAAGATGGCTTGAGGCAGGAATGGAAGATGTCCATCTGCTCTTCTTTGGAAAGTGGATCCATTATCTCGCTTAGCTTCCAGTTCCATCTTTTGTAGAACTCGCCCACTGGTTCGTCATCCTTTTGTTCGGTGGCTTGCATGTCATGGCGGTTTGTCTCCCATTCAAGATTGGCGCGATACTTCTCCAGGAAGATTTCACCGATTTGATCCCATGTGGAGCGATTTTCTGCCTTCACATTGAGGAACCACCTTAGTGCTGTGGATTTGAGGGAATGCTGAAAGTGATCTTCCATCTGTTGAGGGGTTGCCCCTTTGGCTCTCATACCCAGGACGTAGGTGTCGATGTGGGTTTTTGGGCATTCTGTCCCGTCAAACTTTTCCATTTCCGGCATCCTGAACTTTGGAGGGAGAGGGACCACTTTGTTCGGATCAGTAGGCAAGAGGGAGTCCTTCCGAGAACTAGCTAGCTTGCCTTGCATGTCTTTCATTTGTTCGATCAGCCAAGCCATGTGAGGATCAGCTGTCTGAGGTGGGTTACCATTTTCAGGGACGGAAACTGAAGATGGGGGTGGATTGGCTGATGGGATCGCCATTCGGGAGTCTTGGGGAGGTAGTTGAGTGTATACCAACCCACACCCTGGGGTGTTGAAGTTGAGGCGTGATTGCCAGGTACGCTAAGGGTTGTGTTTGGGAACTGGGGAAATGATTCGTTAGCCCCAATTGGCGGACTAGCGGTGGCATGCTTGAGATGTCGGGATATCCGCTCGGGATGCCCGTCCCCGGTAAGCATGGGGACTTTTTATTGTGATTGCGAGGCTCGTATAGAGGCCAAGGATTGAATCTGGGGATACCGAGATGCATTGGGATCTCGACGGAGCGAGCACGTATGTGTGCCGTTGGTACCGAGCTTGATGTGCGAGCCGGAAACCGACCGTGCCGAGGCGGGCATGTCGGAGCCGCTTGGCCGACGCCCGAGGAGCTTTGAGCGAGAGCCGCTGCGTTGCCGGGATCTCGTAGCTTGGCGGAGGCGGGACTGGCGATAGCTTTGAGAAACCGGGAGCCGGTATGTCTTCGTCCTCTATGAGAACAAAGGTTAGTCGGGTTGGGAAGCTGCAAGCTGTTCCTCGAAGACGCAAGGTGTCTACGACCCAGCTTGCTGTTCCTCTTGGCGCTTCTTGATGGTTTCGAAGGCTCGCGGCACCTCCTCCATTGTCCTGGAGGTTCCTTAGTGGCGGGGTTCCGTTTCCCTCACCGTTATCCGTTGATCCCGTCATGGGGAGTATCGGACGGTGCGGACCGTTGAGCTGGAAGGGCTATCGGACCTTGTGACCTCGATGCGAAAGGCGGCTTCCAGGTATTCTCAACCAGTCTCGGTTATTGGAGGGTAATGGGCAAGGTTTAGACACGGGAATGGCCTCACGGGATAAAAGGGGAAAGCTCACGTGGCATGCGATTTGTTTCTTTTATTTATGATTTTTTTTGCATTTAATTTACTTAAAACATGTTTTCTCGAGAATCCTAGGTAGGTTGGAAAAGATTGCTCTTCTTTTTCGCAACTATACTAGATCTGGGTCGAGTGGAGACCATCTCGTGCGACTATAAGCCCCTCGTTTTGCACTGTATTTCGACATCCCGGGGTGGACAACCCGGGCGAGGGTCCTATAGTGCAAGCGGTTTCCACCGGCCTAAAAGAAAAATCGAACCTAAGGACCGAGCCTGTCATGTTCGTTTTGATGCATTCGCCATGTGAATAGTGAACCGAGCCGGCCACTAAGTCAAGATCGGGTCAAGAGTTCGGCATGACCTCTCTTTACCTTGCTTGCGCAAGGGATCTCGTGACGTTAGGCGTTGGTGGGTCATATTGTCATGGGCGACGTATCAAAGGCGTGATGACATGGTGTCAAGTGAGCATGGATGTATATCGGGACGGAACATCGTCTAGGTGTAGCTTCGGAAATCAAGATCAGGTCAAGATTTTAGCATGACCTTTCATCGCTTTGCTTGCGCAAGGGATCTTGAGTTCCGAGCCTTGACTCAGAAAAATGGCCGGCATGGTATATGTATCCAGGCTGTATGACACGGACTGGGTAAAAACAAACCGAGTCTGGACAGAGTGTGACTCATGACTCAAACGTGCAGGGTTGACGCTTGGCTAGGATGGGATGTTTGGAATGATCCCGTGCGCGTCCAAGAGGCCTAGGAAGACCAAACGGACTGCAACTGAGACCACTCCGGGTTGAGGGTTGTAGTGTGCAGTGTATCCGAGGCAGCAGTGCGCGTAGCGTGCGGTGTAACCGAGGCAGCATTGCGCGTAGTGTGCGGTCTCTAAAATTCTTTTTCTGAGTAAAACATAAGTTTTTGAAGAATTTTAAATGTATGCACAGATGTATATTGATGCATTTTTTTTTTGTATTTTTTATTTTTTTTTGTAAAATAAAAACGAAGCACGTGCACACACACACAACAGTTAAAGAAGGGGGTAAAATGAAAGTTTGACCCTCATCATCGTTTTAAAAATCTTTTGTTTTGTTTAAAAGTTTTTAAAACAAAAATTCCCCAGCGGAGTCGCCAACTGAAATTACCCGGATCCGAGAGGCAGCGCGATCGCGCCCCGGCATCTGGCATCTTTCGCGTTGGCGGCGGTTTATGTCTCGCCGTTTTGTTTTCGCATTTGTAGAGTCGCCACGCCGTTTTTATTAAGCCCAAAACATTGAAAAAAGGCATCAGTTTAAAGATAAACTTAAACTGTTTTTGTGTGATGAGATTTTGAGTTCGGAGGTCAGATGACTCCTCGGGAAGAGAATATTAGAATATTAGAGCTCACCCGAGTCGCCTCGTAAAACGAGTCTTTCGGATACCCCTAATATCCTTTAAATGTTGTGTGTGTGTGTGTGTTTTTTTAAAAATGCATGCTGTATCGGATGTCTACATTGTATGCTATGTATTGAAATGTATTGAAATAGTAATGGAAGGAAGCCTTACCAATGTTGGTTCGTGTCTGTCTTCCGCTGGGGAATAGTGTTTGAGGTCGGAGTAGCGTTCCGGTACGGATCGGGATTGCTTCAGGAAGGGCCGGTTGTCTGCGGACAGAGTTTCGGCGTGAGTTGATGTTGCAGGCTGCGTTCGGGCAGAGGTTCGGCGTGCGTGGGGATCGTCGGGATCACTCGGGCAGAGGTTCGGCGTGGTTTGGGATCGCCGGTTTGACTCGGAAAGAGCCGGGACACCGTGAAAAGACCAGGCAAGGCCTCGGAGTACCACGAGGGGCCTCAGAGTACCTCGAGAGTGCCTCGGGGCAGCGCGGGAGCGTCGCGGGAGCGCTCGGGGAGGCTTCGGAGCACCACGAGGGGGCTCGGAAGGCCTCGGAAGGATCCGAAAGGGGCCGGGAATGCCTCGGAAGGACTTAGAGGGGAAGCCAGAAGGCCTAGGGAGGAAGAGAGAAGTGGGAGGTGTGTGAAAATGAGGAGGGGGAGCCCTCTATTTATAGTGCCAGATTTGGTGCAAAGAGGTCCGTACGGACCTCCCTGGTAATCCAGACTTTTGGTTTTCCTCGATTTGAGGGAATCTGTGATGATGGGGGAATATTTGCAATTATGATGTTCCCTGTGCAATAAGGTCCGTACGGACCAAGTTGACATGCAAAGAGGTCCGTACGGACCAACTCTGCAGGGGGGTAATCATTTTCCCCGAGATTTGAGGGAATATTGTGGACTTTAAGAGGATTCAGTAATTATTAGAGCAAAGAGGTCCGTACGGACCATTATTGCTTTTCCAATTTCCTGAAAATTCCCAAAAGGTCCTTTTGTCCCTTTTTATCCCAGAAAGGCTCCTCCCTTGGTTTGGCTGGGGGTTTTGAGAGGGTTTTGAGTGCCAGGGGTCGTCGAGACTGCGTTGATGAGTTTGCGGTGTTTCCCGTGTGTTTGAAAGGGGGTGATCCAGATTGGGGTACTTACAGTGTGGCACGAGTCGTGCCATTTAGCACGAGTCGTGCCCTTTAATCCAGTTCGTGCCCACGACTCGTTACTCCACCTCCCAATCGTTCTGATGAGAAATCAAGCACTGCATTCCACTCGTGCACCCACTCGTGCTTATGAGCACGAGTCATGCTCTTCCTGGGCCAATTTTCAATTTTTCAATTTTTTTTTTCAATTTTTTTTTATGGCCCAGGACTTTGGCTCCTTCACGCACGTTTTCCTGCACATCATTAAACAAAGAAAAATACCTTTCAGTAGCACCAGTTTAATATACAATACAAATACAAATCCGGGTTGTCTCCCGGTGAGCCGCCCTTTTTTTAATGTCTTTGGCTAGACCATTTGCATGCCAAAATTGACACACATTTTGACCGCACTTTCGTTGCCTACGTCCCCATTAATGTGGGCGGACTACCCACAAGAATAGGCTCAGGTCACCGTAGTTCGACACGTTTACGAAATAAAAAGACCCATAAAAGCGAAAGACATTTTTTTTTTTTTATAAATACCACCACCCCCACACTTAAATCATGCTATGTCCTCATGGCATAAACCAAAAAAAAAACAACACAACCTAAATGCAAAGATGAAGATAACTGGAAGAAAATACGGAAAGCAATAAATGTTACCTACATTGGGTTGCCTCCCAATCAGCGCTTTGGTTATAGTCGTTAAGCTCAACGTTATGCCTCCAAAGGAATTAAGTAGCCACCTCCGGGTCTACCAACTCAACCACATCGATATTCTCCAAAATGGACACCCCTTCATAGTATGGTTTCACTCGGTGACCATTCACTTTAAACACTGTACCATCTTTTAAGTCTTTGAGCTCAACTGCTCCGTGCGGATACACATGCACTACCTCATATGGACCCGACCATCTAGAACTCAACTTGCCTGGAAAGAGCTTTAAACGAGAGTTAAAGAGAAGGACCTTCATACCCGACCTTATGAACTTGGGATTCAAATTTTTGTCATGGTATCGTTTGGTCCTCTCTTTATACAATTTTGCACTCTCATAACTGTCTTGTCGAAGCTCTTCAAGCTCATCCAAATCAAGCAACCTCTTTTCTCCCGCAAGAGCCAAATCCATGTTGAGCTCTTTGGTGGCCCAATAAGCTTTACGTTCCATTTCAACCGGGAGATGGCACTCCTTTCCATAAACAATGCGATACGGACTCATGCCAATAGGGGTCTTGTATGCTGTCCGATAAGCCCACAATGCATCACACAATTTCCGAGACTAATCCTTGCGATTTGGGCGCACTGTTTTCTCAAGCACCACTTTGATTTGGAGATTGCTCACCTCTACTTGGCCCGAAGTTTGAGGATGATAGGCCGTGGCTAATTTGTGGATTACCTCATATTTTTTTAACAACCGATTGAACATCCGATTCGTGAAATGCGTCCCTTGATCACTAATGATTGCTCGTGACATGCCATACCTGCTGAAAATATTCTCCCAAACAAACTTGCAAACAACATTAGCATCATTTGTGCGGGCAGGAATTGCCTCCACCCACTTTGACACATAATCAACTGCTACAAGTATATATAGGAAACCATGGGATGGGGGGAATGGGCCCATAAAATCGATGCCCCAAACATCAAAAATATCAACTATCAAATTATGTTGTAAAGGCATCTCATCTCTCTTTCCTATGTTCCCGGACCGTTGACATCTATCACAATTAATGCAAAACTCTTGAGCATCTTTAAACAAAGTAGGCCAATAAAGACCCGATTGAAGCACTTTCCTAGCGGTCTTTTGGCCACTAAAATGACCCCCACATTGGAGTTCATGACAAAATCTCAACACACTACTTTTCTCATGGTTCGGGACACATCTCCTTACAATTTTGTCCGGGCAGATTTTCCACAGATAAGGGTCATCCCAAATATAATGCTTCACATCCGACTTGAACTTACGTTTTTGGTCATAGGTGAAGTGTGGTGGCATCAAATTAGACGCAAGATAATTAACTAAATCAGCATACCAAGGCTCTTGGACATGTACAGCGAGAAGTTGTTAATCCGGAAAATTTTCATTAATCGGAATCATACTCTCTTCGACATTAAAATACGAATAGTCCTCAAGCCTCGATAGATGATCCGCCACCACATTTTCAGTCCCCTTTTTATCTCGGATCTCGACATCAAACTCTCGTAACAATAACATCAACCTCAACAAACGAGGCTTAGCATCCTTCTTATTCAACAAATGTTTCAATGCAGCATGATCAGAATAAATAATTACCTTCGACCCAAGCAGGTAAGAACGGAACTTTTCCAAAGCAAACACAACAGCTAAAAACTCTTTTTCAGTGGTGGTGTAATTCAGTTGTTGTGAATGTGGTGCCCAAAATATTTTTTGTGTTTATTTTTGGATTCACTTGAGTTTGAAAACATCCGGTTTAATTTGAAAAACGGAGTCGCCACGCCATTTTGATTTCCTCAAAACTTTGAAAAAAAGGAATTAGGGTTCGGAGGTTAAGTTACCTCTTGGGAAGAACGGATCGTCGTTCACCCAAGGTGCCTTGCCGAAGCAAGTCTCCCAAGATTCCATTTTTCGTGCTTGCTTGCGTGCTTTCTTGTGTGCATGTGTTGAAAAGAGAAGGGGGGGGGGAATGTTCCAAGTTGTCTTCCGGACGTATAAACCATTTGGTTGGTTATCGCTCGGGATTCCTTGGATTTTTATGTGTTCGGGACTTTGGTCCCGTCCTCATCTTGGACTTGTGATCATCACTATTTGACCTTGGGTCATGTGTGATCGATAGAAGGACTCTCTCTTATAGTCCAAAAATGAGGTTCTTTAGAAAGGAGTACCCTTAGCCCATCAATCCTATATCTTGAGACGATTGAGCTTATTTAGGGACTATTATGCTCGTCTCAAGTGATGATCGAAGATATAGGGTTCAAGGTTTATCCCTTTCTAAAGAGATTGTGGCACCTTTAATGGAAGAAACGATGTAAAGATAGGATCTTTACACCGGTCCGCTCCAAGAGATGCTCCAAATACCAATGGGGACATGGGGAATGCATGTTTAGGATAAAAATGACATTTTTTTATGAAAAGATGACATTTTGAGTGCAAAGGATGCTATTTGTTTGCAAAGGATGCTTTTTGATGTAAAGAATGATTTTTTTTATGCAAAGGATGCAATTTTATGTGGAAAAATAGCATTTTATGTGCAAAGGATGCATAAAGATGTCATTTTGAAAGCAAAGGATGCTACTTTGATGTAAAGATAAAGCCTTGAATGCAAAGGATGCAGCTTTGTGTGTAAAAATGGTATTTTAAGTGCAAAGGATGCTACTTTATGCATAAAAATATCATTTTAAGAGCAAAGGATGCTATTTTAATACAAAGGATGCCACTTTGATGTATGAAGATGACATTTTAATGAAAAGATGACATTTTTATGTACAAAGATACTATTTAAATTGCAGATTGACATTAGATTACAGCATGGTAAAGGTTGAAATCAGATTACAAACTGAAAAGATGAAGGCTCTGCAGGCCAAAGTTGTCGCGTGACATAGGTTGCCTGGCAAGGTATGTCGCGTGACATACTTAGCCACTTGCAGAGACTTTAACAAACTGAGATTTACAGAGGCAGCAAGGCATTAATAGAGCCAAGTTACTTCACTGATAGATCTCAAAAAGCATGTATGTCTATAATGAACACTTCAAGAGAGTGTGGATATGAGAGATCCATACTCAACTCGGATGTTCATGCAAAACAATATCGAACCAATGTGACTACATGAAATGATATGCAAACAGATACGGATCTAAGCAATATGAGACTAAAACATGTGATATTACTCAGGATGCATCAAAGTCAACACATTTAATACATAGATCTCATGTACAAGGAAGATAGGGGAGGAGAAAAGGATAGATAATCGTTACCCTTGAAGATCCCCGACTTCCTATATCAAGTTAGATATAGGAGCCTTCAAACATCAGCCTCTGGAGCTGATATCAAGCCTTGGTTCCATGAGAACTGTTGGTTCTTTGTGCGTATATGAAGCGGTGTTGGATTGATTGAATGGTGAGTAATTTGAGAGAATTAGTATGTGTTTTAGAGGGTATGTGAGGAGAGACTAGGCTCCTAGGCGTATTCTTGATAGAGTGACACTAAGGAGTGAAAAAGGCTCCCTTAAAATGAGAGGTGCATGCCTCTATTTATAGGTTACATGGCAGTAGCTTAGTATGTCGCACGACATCACAAGCCATAACCGCTTTCCTTCTAGAAACATTCAAGGTGGCAGCTTCTAGAATTCTTCATGGCAGGGTATGTCGCACGACATAAGAAGCCTTATCCATTTACCTTCTAGAAGCCTGCAAGGTGGCAGCTTCTAGAAGGGCTTTTATGCCAAAAGGAAAACGTGGATTTTTAATTCCAAGTAATTCCTTCACCCCTTGGAAGGTTCGGAACAGTTCCTGAATTGCTCCTGAACTTTAGGAAAGTCAGGGGAATTGCCGGGAAACTTAACCGGAAGGCATGAGCCAGATTTGGGTACTTACAGTTGTGCATCATTAAGTGTTCTACTTGCATAATGGATAACGGAAGGCAATTTATCTACCCTTTGTCCCAAAACAGCCCCAATAGCAAAGTCCGAGGCATTACACATGATCTCAAAAGGATGAGACCAATTGGGACTAGAAAGAATGGGAGCACACGTTAACTTTTCTTTAAGCAAATTGAAAGCATCAACGCACTCTTGATCGAAAATGAACTCCGTATCCTTGGCAAGCAGATTACATAAAGGCTTACAAATTTTTGAAAAGTCTTTTATGAATCGCCTATAGAAACCCGCATGCCCAAGGAAACTTCGCACACCCTTGACCGAATTCTGGGGAGGTAATTTAGCAATTACATCAATTTTTGCTCTATCAACCTCAATCCCCTTACTTGACACAATGTGCCCCAAAACAATGCCATGTTTTACAAGAAAATGACACTTTTCCCAACTCAAAGTCAAGTTGGTTTCGCAACACCTTTTCATCAAAAATGCCAAATTCTTTAAACAATCATCAAAGCTATCCCCTACAACAGAAAAATCATCCATGAATACCTCAACGCACCTCTCAATCATATCAGAAAAAATGGAGGTCATACACCTTTGAAATGTCGCAGGTGCATTGCAAAGCCCAAAAGGCATCCTCGTAAATGCATAAGTGCCAAAAGGACATGTGAAGGTGGTTTTGGACTGGTCTTCAGGGGCTATGTCAATCTGATTATACCCCGAAAAGCCATCCAGAAAACAATAGTAAGAATGACCCGCCAACCTCTCTAACATCTGATCAATAAAAGGTAAGGGAAAGTGATCTTTCTTGGTCGCAGCATTTAATTTTCTCAAATCAATACACATCCTAAGACCAGTCACTTCCCTTATAGGCACATCCTCACCTTTCTCATTTTGAACAACAGTAATGCCCGATCTTTTTGGTACAACTTGTATCGGGCTTACCCATTCACTCTCAGCCACCGGGTAAATAATACCCGCATCTAGCAACTTAAGGATCTCTTTTCTCACAGCTTCCTCCATGTGAGGGTTCAACCTTCTCTGTCTCTCCCTAGACTGTTTAGCACCATCCAAGAGATGAATTTTGTGCATGCACATCGAGGGACTAATTCCCTTTATGTCCTTTAATGTCCACCCAATGGCCTCTTTATACTCACACAAAACAGCAATCAATTGGGCCTCTTGTTCCGTGGATAAATCAGATGAAATTATGACAGGCAAAGTCTCTCCCTCTCCTAAGAATGCATATTTTAAATTTGAAGGGAGAGTTTTCAGCTCAAGGATCGGGGGAATCACAATAGAGGGCACCAACTTCTCATTGAAATGGCCTAGGGGGTGAAACGGGCCATCACTAAGATGGTGCTCGTCGGCCTTATCCACAGCCATCAGTTGAGCATCCGCATTATCCCTATGTTTCTCACCGCCCATTGACATCAAAAGTTCTAACTCCTCACAATCTCTCACATGCCATGAAATCTCACGCACACAGTCATCAACCTCATCAAACTCATCCACAAACATGCAAGACTCATCATGACCCACCACATTTTTCATTACATCAAAAACATTTATTTCAATCTTTTCATTTGCGATGGTCATGGATAGGGTGCCATTACCCACATTGATCACGGTGTTGGTCGTTGCCATGAATGGTCTCCCAAGCAGTATGGGTGAATCACGGCGACTACCCTCACCGCGAGGCATCTCTAATACCACAAAATCTACCGGAATGATCAATGACCCAACCTGAACTAAAACATCCTCTACGATGCCCAATGGTCTTTTAATGGACCTGTCGGCAAGTTGTAGGGCCATCATAGTGGGTTTTAGCTCAGGTAAACCCAACTCAAGATACATGTAATACGGTAACAGATTAATGCTTGCCCCAAGATCAAGCATAGCTTTCACCGTGTGAGAATCCCCCAAAGTAATGGAAATTAGAAAACTCCCGGGGTCTTTCATTTTCGGCGGAAGACTATGTTTGACCACAGCGCTCGCACTCTCACCCAAAACCAATTTCTCATTTTCCCGTACTGAATTTTCTTGGAATTAATTTCTTTAAAGAATTTTGCATATGCAGGAACATTCTTGATCACATTCAACAAAGGCAAATTTATATTAACTTTTGAAAACATGTCAATTAATTCTTTCATTTGGTGATCAAGTTTGTTCCTCAAAAATCTACCGGGAAAAGGAACGGGGGGTACATATGGCTTGGGCTTAGGAGCCTCAACATTCACATTTTGCCCCAATCCATTGATACCCTCATCCTCAGACACAACATTCTCAACAACCACATTTTTCACATTCGGGTTTTCCACAACAGGGGAATCTACAACAGGGGGTGTAGGGAGAGAAGAAGGAGAAGCTACCTGATTGTCTACCTGTTTGCCACCACGTAGAGTGATGATGGCCTTCGCTTGCTCCCCTTGGATAGGGAAAGTGCCCGGCTGTCGTCCCTGTAATGCTTCAGCCAATTGACCCAGTTGGGTCTCCAACTTTTTCATTGCAGCAGCTTGATTGTTATTAGCTTGATGCTGCTCTGCCCTTGCTTGGAGTTGCTCCGCCCTCATTTGATCCATGGCCTCCTCCCAAGGCTCTCTTTTCCTTTTATAAGGCCCCTGCGGTGGTGGTTGGGGGTGGAGAGTTTTATTCGGCTGTTGGTTTCCTCCCCAAGAAAAATTAGGGTGCTTTCCCCACCCTGGATTGTATGTCTGTGAAAATGGACTGTTCTGCAGGAACCTCTGCATATATGCTTGCATCGCCTGTACCTGCTCATGATTATATAAATGGGGACTAGTGGTGGGGCAAACTTCATACGAGTGAGTGTTAGAACCACAAGTTACACAACTATCATGCATTACATTACTAACAGATGACACATTGGATGCAGAATTGGAAGTACTACTCATGGCCAACTTATCAAATTTTTGATTCAGAAGTGCAAATTGTTTTGAGACCTCATCACTCATCCCCACTCCATTCACACTATTAGTTTTACCCCTTGACCCCTTCTGTTGAGAATTAGATGCTAGTCTCTCAAATAGGGCTTGGGTCTCATCCGCAGTTTTGGCTCCTAAAGAGCCTCCAGCTGCGTTGTCAACCATAGTCTGATCGGCTTGAGTCAACCCCCCCATAAAAAGTCTGATGCAATAATGGTAAAGAAAAATTATGGTGGGGACATTGCACCAAAAGCATCTTAAATCTGTCCCATGCTTCATGAAATGCCTCAAATGAGTCCTGTGTGAACCCAATGATTTTCTGTCTATAGGTGGCTAACGTGGCATGTGGGAATTACTTTCTCAGGAATAAATCATGTAACTCATCCCAAGTAGTAATGCTCCTAGGCGGAAGCAACATAAGCCACATCTTAGCATTATCTCTCAAAGCAAAGGGAAAGCATTTCAGTCTTAGGTGCTCATCAGTCACACCTTTTCTCAACGGAAAACTTGACACAATAATCATATATTCCCTCAAGAAATTCAAAGAATCTTCAGAGGGGAGGCCATGAAATTGAGGGATCATGTTAAACAGATGGCCTTTCACCTCATAACTTTTTGTTGCATCAGTCAACACAATGCATGACACAGATGTGTCCACCCGCGGCCTAGAGAAGGCATCCATAGTGGGTGCTTGCAAAGCCATATCAAATTCAAATTCTTCTCCCTCGGTGGAAGAAGTTTCTAAGTCACTCAAAGTTACCTCTGTCTCGGTGACAGAAGTTTCAGAATCAGTCTCGCTCACTTGAGTAGAGGGAATGCCTCTCTCAACTTTGTCTATATCGTCGTTCAAAGGAACCAACTTAGGATCCAATGACCGGCGACCAAACATGCACCGATTAAATAAACTTGTTAAAAATCACAACAAGTCCCCGGCAACGGCGCCAAAAACTTGATGGATAAAAATTCCACTATGTAATAAAAATACCTTGCAAGTGTACAAGTCACCGAAGTAGCAATGTACAAGAGTAAGGGTCAAACCACAGAGACTCGTGTGCTTTAACAAGTTGATTTAATTAATGCAGAAAGTAACAAAAAGGGGTTTATGATTTGGTTTATTAACTAAACTACTCAAGCAAGAAATCAAACTAATAAATTTAAGAAAACAAGGAAGCAAGAAATACGGATTTAATCAGATCAAAGGAATTCACAGATTGGATTTCATAATTGTCTCCTCTCTATGCTAAGATTTATTAAATAAATGACAATCTCGTTCAAAGATTCTTTCGCTAGACTAAGGGTTGGGACGTTTGATGTTCAGATTGCAACCCTAATATTTCCGTCGTATTGTAAATTCCGCTAGGTCAAAACAATACTCAAGAAATTCATTAAGCACTTTAGAAATAAACGAATCTAGGTTTCCTTGTATTCCGCTAGGTCAACAAGCAAACCTAATTAATGAAATAGTGAGCTTTAAATAAACTGTCCACGCTAGTTGAACAATCTAAACCAAATAAATAAAATGATATATATTTCATCAAATATGAACGAGAAAGTTTGAATCAATTAAAATCGTACTAGCATAGAGATTCGACAACTACTACATCCAATCCATGAAAGAGGGAATTTAGCTACTCATATTCATGATAACAATCACAAAGTATGAATAACTGTAAGTACGCCAATCCAATTCGCATCCTTTTTTAGGTGCATTTTAAATGAAAAAATTGCACTAAGGGGCGTTTTGGTAATTTCCCGATCCGTTCCGAGACTTCCGAAAATATTTTATGTGTTTCTCACGAAGGAAGTGCATTTTAGTATTTTTCCCGGACAAAAGGACCTAAAAGGAATAAATCAGTTTGGACCTCTTGGGAATTAACCCGGAATGTTCCAGAATCTGATTTTGGCGCCAGAATCGGCTATTGGCTCGTCCCGTCGTGCGACAGCTTGAGGCATGGAATTTGGAGATGTTGGGTCGTGCGACACTATAAAACTCATTCCAAATTTACGTATAAATGCCAAATTCCATTCATTTGTTAGAGGGAGCCTCTCATTTTCTCACACACAACACACACAGACTCTCTCCTTCTCTCTCTACTCGCACCTCTCTCTCTCTATTCGCAGACATCGTCTTCTTCCTCACATCCAATCGCCGGCAAGCTCGCAGACATCGTCTTCTTCCTCACATCCAATTGCCGGCAAGCTCACCAATCTCCCTCACCGTTCCATATCCTACACACCTCTAAACCACCGCTTCATCACCGTGCTCAATCTCCCTAATTCCAACCACAAATCGCCCATCTCTCTCCTCTCTCTCTCTATACACAGAATACGCAGATACCAGCTTCCCCTTCAACTCCAATCCTTCCTCAACCAAACCTTCCCCTAATCTCCTCCCTAAACCGAGCTTCTCCTCTCTCAATCTCCTTTTGCACCGAACGCAATCCTTCTCAACCAAGCCAACGCCCGTTCCCATCCATCGGCACCTTCCTCACCCCGATCCAATACCTTCTTCACTAAACCCAATTTCTCCAATAAACTCCACCGGTGGTATCATCCTTCACCAATTCAACCTCCCTCAACCTCAATTGAACGAAGAACAGCTTTCAATGCCATCAGAACAGCCTTCAACGCCGAGCCCTTCTCTATAACAAATCGGCGTTCACCACCACCGTTGCATCACCGATTTCCGACCACCACATCTCCCGATCCCTTAGTCTCTCTCTGTCCAATTTACAGCGAATTGGAAAAGGCACCCAAAGTCTCCCTCGATTCCCTCTGTTTCTGGTCTATTCATTTCATAGGCACGTACTGGAAGTGTCAAGCGACTCAATCTGATCTGAGCTCATTCCGTTCCGAAGCTGATTGAAGATCCTTCTACCTAACGTGGTTGAAAGGAGCGTGGACTACGAGGGTAATGAATCTCTTCCCTCACTTTTATCTCGTATTTGCTATTGTGTTTGCTCCGTTGCAATTTATTTCCCGGACTTGATAATTGGACTCCATCCGTCCTCAATTATCAAGTCCCAACTGCCATCTCTCTGTTTAATTGTTGGTTTGGTATAATTGGTATTTATGATGTGATTTGAACTCTATTCATTGTGTGATTGTCAAAGGAGGGTGGATCCTTCTATATCCATACTCCTTTGGTCAATCCTTGTTGATTCGTGGTTATCTGTTTTAAATTGGTATGTTGGTTTAATCTGAATTGCTTGCTGTTGAATCTGTGCTCAAATTGTAAAATCTCTGCAAATGGTAAGGTTATGTCACGCGACACATCAGATCTCATCAGTCCTGTGTAGCGCGACATAACTAAGCCTATGCAGAGATTATTATTTCAGTTGTAATCCGTTTCCTTTGGTTTGCTTGCTGTGGTATTTTGCTCATTTGGTGTTGCTGCAGTGTGGGTTTTGTAAAACCTCTGCAGAGTGCTTTGTTGTGTCACGCGACACATTTGATCCCTCAGATCCTGTGTCACGCGACACAATGAGTCCTCTGCAGCAGGTTCAATTTCAGTTGTAAGTATTGTTCCTCTTAGTTGTAAATGGGATGTGGCCTCCTATGGCAAATGGCTTACAAATTGTAATTCCCCTTGTTGAGTAATAAAACAAAGCATTCTTATGTGTTTTACACATATCTTGTTACACACATTTTGCACACACATTTGGATGAATTGGATGTTGAACAATAGAAAGACTCATCTACGGACGAGGCGTGTTGGGTGAACTCTCGGTTCTTCCCAACACGTAACCTGACCCCCGAACCCATTTTCTCTCAAAAAGGTTTTCAATGTTTCCTCTTAAAATGGCGTGTCGACTCCTCTTATTTTTTCGGGCGAGCGCACATTCAGTGGCGACTCCGCTGGGGAATTGAAACTTGGTTTTCAAAAGTGGGTCAAACTTTCATTCTTGTTCAACATTCCCTTCATTTACTTGTGTGTGCTTTGTTTGTGACATTATATGTGTGGTTTGCATATTATGTGCTTTGTTTTATTCATGTCCCTCCTTGTGTCCCATCTTTGTTGTTTGTGTTGCTGATGCTGGGGCTTGAGATATTGTTTTGATGCTTGGAGGCTGGGGCTGGCTCTGGTTATTGATTCAGATTTTGGTAATGTGACCCCTTCTGTCACGCGACAAAGCGTACCTTTGATGTCTTGTGTAGCGCGACAGAAGGTGCCACTCAGCAGGATTATATCTCCTTGGTGCAGGTTGTGGTTGTGGGCAATCCCCATGATCAATTCTATTGATTCTTGATTATTGTACTCTGTGGGCGTGTGTGTGTCGTTTTTTTCTTTTATCACCCCTTTTCCAAAATAAAAAAAAAAAATCATTTTTTCGCAAAATAAAGGAACGTAGCCATCTCGCACACTACATCACGTAGATCTAGAACCCTCGGGTGCGATTGACGGCATCGCGGACGGTGATAATATTCGCCTACGCTTGAGCGCCTAATGTCAAACCCATCCCCCTAGCGCGTTATAGGTGGCACCACACTTTTAAACCTTACCCAAAACGGTTGGTTTTTGACACGACATTTTCAAATACCCTAAAATGAATTGCTTCAAAAATTTTAATAGACTTTCGTACCTTTCCCAAAATCTAGCACGTGTGGGCATGTTGCCATCGCAACATGGTTTCACAAAAGGACATGTCATTCCCACTGTAAGTACCCAAATCTGGCTCATGCCTTTCGGTTAAGTTTTCCGGCAATTTTCCGGACTTTCCTAAAGTCCGGGAGCAATTCCGGAACTGTTCCGAACCTTCCGAGGAATGAAGGGACTGATTTAAATTAAAAGGGCACATTTTCCTTAATATGGAAAACCTTCTAGAAGTGCCACCTTGCATGATTCTAGAAACATGCTGAGTCATACAGGATAATGCCGCACGGCTGCATTAGGAGAGAACTCCTAGCCGCACGGCCTCATTAGCCTTATCCAGACTGCCTATAAATAGAGCCCTCCTCTACCCATTTTAAAAACGAACAAAAATACCATATTCAGCACAAAAGCTCTGTTCAAGCCCTGCTGCGAAAATCCCAGAAGTTGAAGAGTGCCAAGAAGTCACCTCCCTCCTCCTTGAAGCCTTCCAAGTTGGTCCATCCACTAGGCAAGAATCAAAGAAGAAGAGGTCACCACCATTGGTAACCTCTCACTCCCTTACCTTGCATCATGCTTGTTTATGTGATATAATTGCTCCTTGCATTCATATATTACTATTATCTTGCTTGGGACTTGGTATTTGTTGTTAAAGATCCTATCTTTATTCATATAAATCATACCCCCTCCCCCTTTGCATCCTTTGCATAAAATAAGCATCATTTGCCCATAAAAATGTAATCTTTGAGTTAAAAGTGCATCCTTTGCACCTAAAACCCCTTTTTTTTACATAAAAATGATATCTTTATGCATCATTTGCATATAAAAATATAATCTTTATATTCAAATTGCATCGTTTGCACCCTAAAACTCAATTTTATACATAAAAATGCATCCTTTGCATTAAAATCATTTCGTTGCATCATAAAAATGCATCCTTTGCATCAAAGATGCATCCTTTGCATTAAAGATCATTTCTTTGCATGAAAGAAGCATCCTTTGCCTAAAAATGCTATTTTCCTATAAAAAAATGTATCCTTTGCATAAAAATCCTTTCTTTACATCAAAAAGCATCATTTGCAAATCAAAAGCATCCTTTGCACCCAAAAATGTCATCTTTTCACTAAAAATGTCATTTTTATATGCATTCCCCCATGTCCCCATTAGCAACCTTCGGAATGGATCGGTGTAAAGATCCTATCTTTACATCGTTTCTTCCATTAAAGGTGTCACAATCTCTTTAGAAAGGGATAAACCTTAAACCTATATCTCCGATTACCGCTTGAGACGAGCATGATAGCTTCCATATAAGCTCAATCGTCTCAAAGCGTAGGATTGATGGGCTAAGGACGCTCCTTTTCTAAAGAACCCCCATTTTGGACTATAAAAGAGAGTCATTCTCTCGATCACGCAAAGACCTAAGGTCAAATAGCGATGATCACAAGTCCAAGATGAGGACGGGATCAAAGTCCCGAACACATAAAAAATCCAAGGAATCCCGAGCGACAACCAACTAAATGGTTTGTACGTCCGGAAGACGACTTGGGACATTCCCCTCCCCCTTCTCTTTTCAACACATGCACACAAGAAAGCACGCAATCAAGCACGAAAAATGGAATCTAGGGAGACTTGCTATGGCAAGGCACCTTGGGTGAACGACGATCCGTTCTTCCCAAGGGGTAACTTAACCTCCTAACCCTAAAATCCTTTTTTTCAAAGTTTTGAGGAAATCAAAATGGCGTGGCGACTCCGTTTTTCAAATTAAACCGGATGTTTTCAAACTCGCGTGAATCCGATCTAAAAACAAAAATTTAGAATTTGGGCACACATTCACAGTTTGGCGACTCCGCTGGGGACATCCCAAAGGAGAAAAGCTTTCATTTTCAAAATAAACGATACTTGGTATATAGGTGGAAACCATTTAACCTTCCTGTATCGTTCCCTAACCCGGGACTTGGGATAAACGGTGGTCTAACAATCCCACGTACCGGTATCCCTTTTTGAAAAAAAAATATATAAAAAGAAAGCTTTTTTCCTTTGAGGGGGTTAGACTCTCATCGCGGATTCCAATTATCGTGCTTGCTTTCTTTGCCTTGCATTGCATCATTTGCATCTTGGGAATTGTGCATACTTTGAACAGAAAGCCTTCTCAAGGCTAAAAGGTGCCTAAAATGTTCGGGAAACAACCTGAAATTGCAAAGGAGTGGAACCTGGAAAATTGATCCATGCAGTCGTACGGCTCAATCCTCCTTGGATTCTGACCGGGCGGCCTCAGTGGCAATTCCACCAGGAAAAATTGAGGTTAATCTGGCAGCCTTGACAGCTTGGGGCTATTCAGTTCCAAGACTGACTAGGGCTCCCAGAAAATTTACGTGCCTTATCTGTTGCATTTTCCCCCATCCCGAAAAATCATTCCTTTAAAACACATTTCTGAAAATCTCTGTTTTAACTCAAAAAGGAACATTTTTAGGAGGCCGCACACTACGCGCACCTTATATATCCTGTACACTTTGCATGCACGTCCCTTTAAACCCGGGGTGGTTGTTCGGCGATCACGGACAGCCTTACGATGCTCCCGGGCGCGAACGGAATCACCCCAAACTCCCCATGGCAGCCAGTGTCGACCAATGCACAGTCCGTGTCACACGTTTCAAAAAACCGTGACTTTTTGGTTGGTTTTTGGTCTAGTCCGTGTCATATAGCCCAGTTGCATGTCCCCGTAAAGGTCAAGCCTTAGTCCATAACGGAAGTCAAGATCTTTTGCTCAATCGAAACTCTGCCGAAATTCTGATAAGGAAAAATCGGTAGAATCTTGACTCCGACATTGACTTTGATCTTGACCTGCACGGAATGCGTAAGAGTCGAGACCGAGTCTATGCCAAAAGTCCAAAGATCTTCCGCACAAGCGGAGCTCTGCCAAAATTCCGACAAAGGAAAAAATGGAAAGATCTTGACTCCGGCATTGATTTCGACCTTGACCTGCCCGGAATGTGTAAGAGTCAAGACCGAGTCCTTGCCAAGAAAATCCAAAAGATCTTTTGCTCAAGCGAAGCTCTGCCAAAATTCCGACAAGGAAAAATTGGCAAGATCTTAACCTGGCATTGACTTCGATTTTGACTCACGCACGGCGTATGCAACGAAGTTCAATATGACACTGTGTCATCTGGCTTTTACCGCCCGACCCATGCCTATTATCTTCTCGGACATTATCGAAAAGTTAAAACGTCGATCGCGCAAGTGAAATTCTGCCGAAATTCTGTTAAGGCTGAAAGACGAGACTTTCCCGGTATTGCCTTGACTATAATTCGCATCGCTCGTGCGTTAAAAGTTCCTATGACCCGCTAGACCCGTTAGGAGTGTTCTTCTCTCTCGGTCGGTGGGATCCGCGTGCCCTATAGGACCCTCGCCCGGGGCTGTCCACCCTGGGAGGTCGAAATGCAGGTGGAATACGAGGGGCTTATAGACGTAGTGACGGAACCCACTGATCCAGGATCTAGAGTAGTTGCGAAAAAGAAGGGCAGAACCCCTTTTCCAACCAAATAGAAATTAATAAAAGACACTGTTTTAAGTAAACTGGAAGATTCTTAATTTGCATATTGCTTGAGCCTTCAGCCTAAACACCTACCCCAAGTCTAAACCTCTCCTATCCCTTTCCCGCAGCGAGAAAGAAGTGGGTGAGAACACCGGGTCAGCGACTTGTTAGTGCAGAATTCTCATACAGTTCGCCAGAATCCTCAAGTTTCAATTTTCCAGTGTCAAAATGGCCAACATGATAGTCAACAATGGTAACGACCAAGTAGTCGGAGAGGCCATCCCAGTTCAACCCAGACCCCACATCTGGTATGATGTGTGTGATTGTGAAGACTGTCTGGAATATGAGTATCAAGAATGGATTAACGAAGACGCTCCTTCAAGAAAGAAGAAGAAGAGGAAGTCCATGCAACATAAATTAAAAGAAAGGCACGAAGCCGGGGACAAGAGCGTTGGAACTTTAGGGGAGCCTTCAGGCAAGTTTGACTACTACGTTAGTTATGCCAAGGAACCTACCAAAAAACCCGTCATTCAAAATGCAGTCCAGCCTGATACCCCTGTAGTCAGTGACCCTCTCGAGGCAGAAAGTTCTGAATTTGTCGCCATCGTGAAATTCAATGAGAAGCTAGCAGATTTGGAAGCAGAATACAGAAAACCCATAGAATACGTGGCTAATCAAGGAAGAATCAAGGTCCCTTCTGAAGAAGACTTCATCAGCATTATCCAGGCCAACCCTCCTGGTGGCTATACTGACAAGGTCATGGTATCAAAGATCAGTAAAGAGAAAATGAGTTATCAGCAGTGTATTGATAAGATGAGCCTCGCCGAGAGATTGCATCAAGCTACTCTAGCTCCTCTCACCATCTTTCCAAGATACCGGCCTACCAATGATTACCGGCAAGTTTTTGATCAGTTTGAAGTCTCCAACTTTCTAAAGAATGCTGACAAGACTGCTACTCCCCAGGGCAACAGCAGGAAAGAGTAAACCCCAGTCTAACCCGCGTCAAACACTTCGAGTCAATAAGTAGTGTAGGGTCCAGAGTCAGTAGGGTCAAGAGTCAGTTGAGTCAGGAATCTTTGAATTCCAGTCCTCTGAGTCATCCGAAGGCCTCACGCCTGAGGATTATGAACATGTAATCAATGTCATCTTTCCCTTTGCTTTGAATGAAATGACAGATCTTTCTGAGTATTCTCTTATTGCCAACTTAACAAATGATAAATTAACTCAAAACTTAACAACAGTTAATAATGAATCATTTGAACAAGATGCAAACACACTAAACGAACAATACATTAAAGAAATCTTTAAGCAGGTTACAGAAAAAGAGGAAAACTGGACCCAAGCTGCCGAGGAGGTTTTGGCGAGTGTTAACCTGGGTACTGTCAAGGAACCTAAAGAGACACAGATTGGAAGCTTCTTCCAGGGGGTTGAAAGGGACAGACTGGTTGATCTGCTCAGAGAATACATGGACGTCTTTTCATGGTCGTACAAGGATATGCCGGGGCTAGACAGTTCAATAGTAAAGCACAGAATCCCTCTAGCACCAGATGCTAAGCCAGTGAAGCAGAAACTGAGGAAAATCAAGCCAGAATGGTCTCTACAGGTCAAAGAAGAAATTGAGAAGCTACTGCGGGTGGGATTCATCAGAGTCATCGAATATCCGACATGGTTGTCCAATATTGTGACCGTAACCAAGGCCAATGGGAAGGTGCGCTGCTGTGTAGATTTCCGGGATCTGTAAGTACCCAAATCTGGCTCATGCCTTCCGGTTAATTTTCCCGGCAATTTCGGTAATTTTTCCGGCAATTCCCCAGACTTTCCTAGCGTTCCGGAACATTTTCGGAACTTTTCCAAACCACCTAAGGGGTGAAGGGACTGCTTGGAGATTAAGAAACACGTTTTTCTTAATTCAAGAAAAAACCTTCTAGAAAACTGCCACCTTGCATGTTTCTAGAAGGAACTGGATGTGGCTACTTATGTCGTGCGACATACTAGGCCATGAAGACTTCTAAAAGCTTGCCACCTTGCATGTTTCTAGAAGGAACTGGAAAGGGGCTTGTTATGTTGTGCGACATAACATGCCAAGAAAACTTCTAGAAGCTTGCCACCTTGCATGTTTCTAGAAGGAAAACGATTATGGCTTGTTATGTCGTGCGACATAATAAGCCCATGCATGCAGCCTATAAATAGAGGCCTTCACCTCTCATTTTGGGCACCCCTCCTTCACTCCTCAATACCCCTCTACAGAGAATACACCCAGAAGCCTACTCCCTCCTCACATATCCCCCAAAACACACACTAATCCTCCCAAATCACTCACCACTGAACTAATCCTACACACACTTTCCATACACAAAGAACCAAAGGTTCTCACGGAACCAAGGCTCAATCTCAGCCCCGGAGGTTGCTGTTTTGAAGGCTCCTATATCTAACTTGATATAGGAAGTCGTGGTCTTCAAGGGTAACGATTTTCTACCCTTTTTCCTCTCTCTATTTCCTTTGAATGTGAAATCTCTATGCTAAATGCGTTGATAATGTTGTATTCTGATTAAAGTTGCATGCTTTAGTGTTATATTGCTTGGATCCATATCTAAATGCACATCATTTCATGTAAAAGCCCCGGTTTGGCATTATTTTTGCATGAACACTCGAGATGAGTGTGGATCCCTCATATCCACACCCTCTTGAAGTGTTCATTATTGAAATACTTGCTCTCTGAGATCTATTTGTGAAGTAACTTGGCTATATTAATGCCTTGTTACCTCTATAGATCCCAGCTGTAAAGTCTCTGCAAAGTGGCTAAGTATGTCACGCGACATAGGCAGCCTATGTCACGCGACAACATTGGCCAGTCTGCAGAAACTTCATCTTTTCACTTGTAATCTGGCTTTTACCTTTCCATACTCCCTTGAAATGATCATATACATGTTTTTGGGGTCTATCAGTGAAGTAACTTGGCTATATTAATGCCTTGTTGCCTCTATAAATTCCAGTTGTTAAGGTCTCTGCAAAGTGGCTAAGTATGTCACGCGACATAGGCAGCCTATGTCACGCGACAACTTTGGCCATTATGCAGAGACTTCATCTTTTCAAGCTGTAATCTGATTCTTACCTTTTCCAAGTTATAATCTCATATCAATCTGCATTTAAACTAAGATTTTTGCATATAAAGTAGTATCATTTGCATCAAAAGAACATCTTCTCCATCAAAAAGGCATCTTTTGCATTAAAATAGCATCTTTCACTCTTAAAATCTCTTTTTACATTAAAGATGCCTCCTCTTCACCCAAAAACTCATTTTCATACATAAAAAGGCATCCTTTGCATTAAAAAATCATTCCTTGACATTTTCATGCATCATTTGTACATAAAATGCTATTTTCCCACATAAAAAATGCATCCTTTGCATAAAGATCACTTTTTTTAACCAAAAGGCATCCTTTGCACCCCAAAATGTCATCTTTTCACTAAAATGTCATTTTCATGCATTTCCCCATGTCCCCATTAGCAACCTTGGAACGGACCGGTGTAAAGATCCTATCTTTACATCGTTTCTTCCATAAAAGGTGCCATAATCTCTTTAGAAAGAGATTACCTTGAACCCTATATCTCCGATTATCACTTAAGACGAGCCTGAAGCATTCATATAAGCTCGATCGTCTTAAGGTGTAGGATTGATGGGCTAAGGACATTCCTTCCTAAAGAACCTCATTTTTGGGCTATAAAAAGAGAGTCCTTCTCTCGATCACGCAAGTCCCGAGGTCAAAATGTGATGATCACAAGTCCAAGATGAGGACGGGATCAAAATCCCGAATACATAAAATCCAAGAAATCCCGAGCGACAACCAATAAATGATTTGTACGTCCGGAAGACAACTTGGGACATTCCCTCCCCTTTCATTCAAACACATGCACACAAGAAAGCACACAAGCAAGCAAAATAAACAGAATCTAGGGAGACTTGCTACGGCAAGGCACCTTGGGTGAACGACGATCCGTTCTTCCCAAGGGGTAACTTAACCTCCGAACCCATATAATCCTTTTTTTCAAAGTTTTGAGTAAATCAATATGGCGTGGCGACTCCGTTTTTCAAATTAAACCGGATGTCTTCAAACTCGCGTGAATTCCAAACACAAATTTGGGGCACATATTCACAGTTTGGCGACTCTGCTGGGGACATCCCAAAGGAGAAAAGCTTTCATTTTTAAAATAAACGATACCTGGTATATAGGTGGAAACCACTTAACCTTCCTGTATCGCTCCCTAACCCGGGGCTTGGGATAAACGGTGGTTTAACAATCTCACGTACCGGTATCACTTTTCGAAAAAAAAAAGTAAAAGAAAGCTTTTCCCTTTGAGCGGGTTAGACTCCCATCGCGGATTCCGTCTATTTTGCTTGCTTTTCTTTGCCTTGCATTGCATCATTTGCATCTTGGGATCTGTGCATACTTCGAACGGGAAACAACCCAAAAAATAGCAAATGAGTGGAACCTGAAAAATTGATCCATGCAGTCGTACGACTCAATCCTCCTTGGATTCTGACCGGACGGCCTCAGTGGCAATTCCACCAGGAAAAATTATGGTTAATCTGGCAGTCCTAGAAGCTTGGGGCTATTCAGTTCCAAGACTGACTGGGGCTCCCAGAAAATTTACGTGCTTAACTGTTGCATTCTCCCCCGTCCCAAAAAATCATTCCTTTAAAACACATTTATGAAAATCTCTGTTTTAACTCAAAAAGGAACATTTTTAGGAGACCGCACACTACGCGCACCCTATATATCTTGTACACTTTGCACGCACGTCCCTTTAAACCCGGGGTGGTTGTTCAACTGCAGTCAAGGACAGCCTTACGATGCTCCCGGGCGCGCACGGAATCACCCCAAACTCCCCATGGCAGCCAGTGTCGACCAATGCACAGTCCGTGTCACACGTTTCAAAAAACCGTGACTTTTGGTTGGTTTTTGGTCTAGTCCGTGTCATATAGCCAGTTGCATATCCCCGTAAAGGTCAAGCCTTAGTTCATGGCGGAAGTCAAGGTCCTTCGCACAAGCGAAACTCTGCCAAAATTCCGACAAGAAAAAATTGGTAGAACCTTGACTCCGACATTGACTTTGACCTGGACCTGCATGGAATGCGTAAGAGTCGAGACCGAGTCTTTGCCAAGAAAAAAGATTTTTTTGCTCAAGCGAAGCTCTGCCAAAATTCCGACAAGGAAAAATCGGCAAGATCTTGACCCGGCATTGACTTCGATTTTGACTCACGACGTATGCAACGAAGTTCAATGTGACACTGTGTCATCCGGCTTTTACCGCCCGACCCATGCCTATTATCTTCTCGGACATTACCAAAAAGTCAAAACGTCAATCGCGCAAGCGAAATTCTGCCGAAATTCTATCAAGGCTGAAAGACGAGACTTTCCCGGTATTGCCTTGACTATAATTCGCATCGCTCGTGCGTTAAAAGTTCCTATGACCCGCTAGACCCATTAGGAGCATTCTTTTCTCTCGGTCGGTGGGATCCGCGTGCCCTATAGGACCCTCGCCCGGGGCTGTCCACCCTGGGAGGTCGAAATACAGGTGGAATACGAGGGGCTTATAGACGTAGTGACGGAACCCACTGATCCAGGATCTAGAGTAGTTGCGAAAAAGAAGGGCAAACCCCCCTTTTCCAACCAAATAGAAATTAATAAAAGACATGATTTTAAGTAAACTTGAACAATTAATTTAATCATAATTGCATGGTCCTATCTCTGATACCCCTAATCGAGACCTCCTCGGTCCGATTTCCGATCTTCCATCTCCCGACCTTTCATGGTCAAATCCTTAATCGGGACCTCCTCGGTCCGATTTCCGATCTTCCATCTCCCGACCTTTCATGGTCAAATCCTTAATCGAGACCTCCTCGGTCCGATTTCCGATTTTCCTATCTCGACCTCTCATGGTCAAATCCCTAATCGAGACCTCCTCGGTCCGATTTCCGATCTTCCATCTCCCGACCTTTCATGGTGAAATCCTTAATCGAGACCTCCTCGGTCCGATTTCCGATTTTCCTATCTCGACCTTTTGCGGTCAAATCCCTAGTTGAGACCTCCTCGGTCTGATCCCCAATTTTCAATCTTGACCTTTCAAGGTCTCATCTTTTCCGATCAATTAGGATTAGGAGAAAATGTGTTTTGAGTAAAACTTAAGTGATAAGTGCATGTTACTTGAGCCTTTAGCCTAAACACTTACCTCCGAGTCTAAATCTTACCTACCTTCGAGTCTAAACCTTACCTTATCCCCGAGTCTAAACCTTGCCTGTCCCTTTCCCGCAGCAAGAAAGAAGTGTGCGAGAATACCGGGTCAGCGGCTTTTCAGTGCAGAAAACCTTAGGCAGAATCGTCAAAGAGTCAGAATGGCAGATTTGACAGAAAACAGTGAGGGTGCAGGAAATCAGATTGTTAGGAAGGAAGAGTTAGTCTTGGCTTTGGAAAATGCCCATAAGGTTCATGAGGAACAGCAAGCCATGCTTATCGACGCACTCCGTCGTCATAGAATTCAGGTAACAGTTGAGTCGAACGGTTCTCTGGTGGTAGTCGAAGATGAGACTTCGGAAACAGTAATTTCAGTCCCTTCATCCTATAACCAAGACCTTCCATCCTACAACCAATACCTTCCTCCATCCGCATACGATCCCTTGCCAAGGACCACTCCTCCTCAGTCCTTTCCAACATCCCAGCTCATCAGGGCTCCATCGCCCTCAGCTCCTCATAACGGATTGAACTTCACCCCGCCAGTTCCTGCCAAAGAATACACGCCAGTCTATACTCCAGCTTCACATAATCAGCTCGAGCTATGTGGCTATGTTCTGAAGCCACTATACCCACCTGAATGCAATCACGAGTTGCCAAAGGATGATTCAAGTTTTCAGCTGTCACCTACCGGACTTAATGAATTCAGCCGTCAGTTTCATCAGTCTGCTACTATGGTTCCCTCTGCCGATACAAGTCCGGTTGCGATTTCCAGTAACTCGAGAGTCCCCGTTGACCCCCATGTGGCAATATTGATGGAACAAGTGAAACAAATGCAAGAGAAGTTTGACCTCATGATGAGTATCAATACTCCCTTGACCCAAGACGTCGAACCAGGCAAGGAAATGACTCCACCAAGCATAACCCAATGCCACCAAGACCAAACAAAGAACCGTATCTACCAAAGACCAGTTCCTCACAAAGGAAAGAGTGTCGTAGCCTCCTTCAGCCAAATCCAACAATGGAACCAATTGGACAATGGAAATCCGAGTCTTGAGAACAACAATGTCTCCCGAAAACTCCGCAATACGGATATGCCTTTAAGCAAGATGCTGGAAAAGCTGATGAAAGAAAAGCTGATAAAGACACTGGAGAATTGGAAGCCCAAGAACCCCAACGTTCAGTTGGATGAGTCTAAGCATTGTCTTTTCCATCAATACCCCGGGCACGACACTGATGATTGCTGCTATTTGAGGCATGAGATCCAGAAGTTGATAGAAGACGGGAAGCTCGAGAACCTCCATGGGCCAAAAACAGAAAGTTATGGTAAGAGGTCTATTCAGGGGGTGCAAGGTCAGAAACGTCAGCATGATTTTGGGATGCCCATGAAGAGTTGACAGAACCAAGTTCTGTGAGTACCACAAGCATTATGGTCACGTGACAGACAAGTGTTTGGATCTGAAGAAAGAAATTCAATGGCTGATCTACGAAGGAAAGCTCAAGCTCCCCGGGCACCAACCAAGAGTAGCTAGACTAGGGTTTACTTGTCCTTAAGTAAGACTAAAAAAAATAGTCTCTCAGTCAACCTTCGTAGGTTCTAGTACTTTTCTTTTTCAATCAAGTCCTCCACGGACATTGTAATTAATCTTTAATTTTCTATAAAAGAGTCTTCTTCTTTTCTTGCTAGACTTAAGACATTATTTGCACACCTACATTACATTTAATGAAATGGTTTTATTTTATATGATCACTTGCATTACTCAACAAATAATCTCTCGAAATAATTTACATTCTGATTAATCAGTGTGAGAAAGTCAACTAAGGCCTTCCCCATACACTTTCCTTACCCCACAAAAGGCCTCCATCAAGCCATACACTTTCCCAATCATGCCCCCACCTTCATCTTGACCAAGTCAACGACGGCGGCAACATCAAGGGACAACAAAAGGCCACTCAGCTTCGAAAGATTGACCCCGTGTCGACAACAACCTAGGAGCTTGGCTTAGACCTCAAGGGTATCAAGAAAGTTCAAGCAGGGGCTTGCCTTGGCCCTCAGATGCTTCAGAAAATAAAAAAACAAGAAAAGAAAAAAAGAAAAAAATCTTAGTGCAAAAAGAGTAATGCCCAGCTAGGCTGAGAATCCCAAAAAAGGGCGGTCTAGGCAAAAGACAGGGTTGCACATAAAAAAAGGAAAAAATGTAGTGCAAAAAGAGTAATACCCAGCTAGGCTAAAAACCTTGTAAAGGGACAGTCTAGGCAAAAAACAGGGTTGCACATAAAAAAAAATTAAAAAAAATGATGAGGCCAAGGACCCAGCGTCACCAATCAAAAGCTTGACGGACAGGCAAAAAAAAATCAAAGCTCGAAGAATAGATGTTGTCGATAACAATGGGGCGGTCGAAGCAAAGCCAGAAGCATTTCATAAGCCTGTAGGCACGTGCAAATCCTTTCTCCCCTAATGAAAGAGGAAGCAATCAGAAACAACCGTCCAAAATGACTTGGTCAAGGAATCATCCCGAGGCCCACGCCTCATCATCCAATCTTCTCATCCAAGCCTTTTCACTAAAGGAACCACAAATCTCATTTCCCAAAGTCAGACACAGTCCGGCCGAAGCCGAACTACGGCGACCTGAGCTCCTCACAATGAGGGGAACGTAGGCAACCAGAAATGGTCCGGTCATTAGCATATTCAAATTCCAGAAAAATCCGGTCTCATCAAACGACCTTTCCCATAAACATATCCAAATCCCAGAAAATCCGGTCTCATCAATGGCCTCTCCCATAGACACAGTCAAATCCCAGAAAACCCGGTCTCATCAATGACCTCTCTATACATAAAACCTTTCTTTCACACCCAGCCAACCTTGATCCGCGACAATTGGTTGACTTTCTCCTCATGATTAATAAAAATGTTGGTTCATATCGAGATTAATGGTTGAATAACCCGAACATTAATAAAGGGTTTTAAACAATCTTGCGATCATTGTAAATAAAACAAGTTTTCAAATGTCTTGACAAGTCTTCCTTTTCTACATCTTAGGAAAGATAGTGCTAAACACTGATTTTCTGTCAGCAGGGGCTTTCATACACTTTTACAAACCTCTCTACGCTTATACTCTCCCAAAAGAGTCAAACCCAAAGCGAGTTTTGTGCCTACATCGAATAAGGCCATCGGAATAACACAAAATCGGGATCTATTCCCACCTTTCGAAAAATATGCCCCTGCATATATAAATTTCTGAGAATCTTCTTAAGGTTGACTGATTGACTAAAGAAAATAAAAAAAAAGAGAGAAGGATAGGTTTTCCCTCTTCTGCTACAATTCGCATTAGGGCTGCCTCGAAACTCTTCAAGGTTGGGACTTTGTCAAAACATTCCTTTAAACTGGGGCTTCTTTAGCCATTTTTGGGGTTCGCATCGGGTTCTTCACTATGTCCCTAGATGGATTCAGTATTGGTCAGATCAACCTCAGGATCACTTCCGCAGTACCAGCCAGGTTGGGATTTTTGCTAGGTCACCAGACTGAGGCTCTACCAAGTCACTTCTTCAAAATCTAGACTTCGCCTGTTCAGTTCATCCAACCGGGGCTTTGCCAATGAAAGGATCTTTCCTTGCTTTAATAAGGCATGGGGCTTCGCAGAAAGTTTTTTCTTAGACCGGGGCTTCGATAAGTTGCATTCACCCCTCGAAGAAAGGTTTGGTCACTTCGACATCTGCTTTAGTCTGTGGTTATAAAAGTCTGTCAGCATCAGCTTCAAATGCCAGAGTGTGAGAGAGGAACATTCATCGAGACCCGAGGTTTAAACCCAGTCTCAGCCCAAGAAGGAATTCTAGTCCACGTTGACAACATCTCAAAGAATACAACAGCTCAGCTCCGCACCCAAGGGATACGACCCCACTTGCTTGAAACCCGTCTTAAACAATTTCCAAACACATTCGATATGTGCATCCAGACCCAGTCCCTACCAAGTTTCCAAAAAAAAAAAATCATCCCTAGGCTCAAGTAATGTGCCAATTGCTAATGATAACATTTTTCTCCCGAAAGCGCCTCCGGTACTTCCGTTATAACGAGATAACGCCAGGCGACAGTTTCCTAATTGTCAAAAATCCAACTTTAGCTACCTCTATCACAGATTGAGAAGTATGCTCAAGTTTTCCAGCTATAGCTACCTCTATCTACTCGATAGTGACGTAAGCTTTAGCTTCCTCAGATGACAACTTCCATTAATTGTCAAAACCCTCAAGGATCCTAGACATCGTTCCTAACTGTCTAGATGAGGCTTGAACTACGATCAAGGCTTGATTCCTCCAGGAAACGTAGGTAGCCTTTCATAAAGGTCCAGCCATCCGACCATATTGGTCACCTTTTTCTTTCCATTCCTCAATGGTGCGTAAGCTTTTCGCAAAGGTATAACTATCTGACCATATTGGTCACCCCTTTTTGATTTGGCACATTCCTAGTAGGATTGGTTATTTGACCTCCTAGGTCACCCCGTTCCCATCCTTACAGGAAGGGACCAATATATCTTTGCCATTGCCCCAAAGAGACCAGGTAGGTGACCTCTTTGATCCCCCAATTCCAACCTGTGTCTACAATTCCATTCCAATTCCAAAGGCAATGAAAAGTGCAGTTCAGGCTACTTATGTCACGCGACAAAACTAGCCACTTGGCTTACTAAGTCGCGCGACATAATAAGCCAACATCAGACATCGCCAGCTTGCCCATCGCATTCCCTGTGGCACTCCCCGACATGTCAAAAGCTGCAAACATCAGTCATTCACTTCTCAAATGCATAGGGGAGGATTCATTTACCCCATGTACACCCATGCATTCATATTCAAGCCAAACATCCATTCAAACCATTCAGTTCAAGCCATCTACCGTACCATCATTTCATAAATGCGTGTAATAAAAGGGCTGACAATGTACATACAAATAGGCCAAGTCCAAAAGATGTGCATAGCAAAAATAACATGGTTTAGAGTATGTGTTTTCCCTAAAAGGGTACAATAACCAAAAAGTCATAAAAATCTAGGGGGGAAGGGGGGCTTCTCTGAGTCATCTCCATCATCCACTCCATCATCTTCTTCATCATCCTCTTCATCATCTTCATCCTCATCATCGTCCTCGGCCTCCTCAGGCTCGTCATCCGGATCTTCCGAAGGTGCCTCGTAGGCTATGGTCCCCGTGCGATAATAATCATCAAGCTCAGTGGTAACATTAGAGTCAAGCTCGTAGTCTGTGGCCATCTCAGCTCCACCATCCTCATCATCATCATCGTCAATCTCAATGGGTCCATGAAGAGGCACATTTGGATTCTTCATCCGAGGCCTCGGTCCACTGATGCCTCCGCTAGTGCCCGCGTCATCGAAGCGGCTCTTCTTCTTTCTCGGCTGGCTAGGTGGGGAGATATCGATCGAACCCTGTGAGCGGCACTGGTTCTTCCAAAAGCTCATGCCTTTCTGGAGCTTGCCAATCATGCTCACAGCGCCGGTGTAAGCCCTGGTCAAATGCCTGTAAGCCTGGGCCGATACCTGTTACAAGCAGACATAATAAGTGTCAAAATGCAGTTATTGATAACAAAAAGAGATGCAAGCAATCCAAAGGACGTAAGGAGCAGTACTTACGGATCTAGAACCTCGTGGGAGCACCAGATGAGGATGAGTCTGTGACATATCAATAGGAGCTCGCCGCATACGACCACCACCCTGATAATCAATGAAAGTCGGAGGCAAAGGAGGTCTAGCCATGTAACCAGTCGAAGGTCCCGCACTCTGAGCACCATAACCAACCCTGGTCTGTGGGGACTGAAGATGCCTAGCCACGTACAATGTGTAATCCCCATCCCGTGTGAAGAGATGTGCCGCCATGCCTACGATCAAAGCATCTACATTCGCCAACTGGCGAGGCAGCCACATCCTAGCTGGAGGATCATCAGGGATCCGAGCATGCCTATTGGGCCCATGCTGTCTGTAGACTCTCTCTCCTAAATATAGGGCATCTCCAGACAAACCCACCAGCAGCTTGCGACACTCTATCAAGTGCGCAGCATGATCCAAATCCAGATCGCCATAACGGCCAGTCCAAGGGAATAAACTCATCCTCTGTGGAGTCCCTCTCAAGCACAACAGCGTATCATGATACGACGCCGTAATCCTGCACCTCGACCCCTCCGGTGTCCTGGTCTGTCTCCTGGCATTCTTCGTCCACCGTCTGAGAGCAGGAAAAGTGGTGGCAGGAAACTCATCTCGGATCTGCCAGGCATAACATCCAAAATACTCGAAGGCCCAAGCCTGAAAAGGAGAAGAAAGAAATCAAAACAGGAAAAATGACAGAGTGAAATGTGTCAAGGCGAGAGAATACCTCAAAATCCAAGTGACAGCAGGTGAAATACTTTGCCTTCCCTCTACTGACGTCATCTAGAGGCAAGTACATCTCGGCTAAACCGGCCTCACCTCAGGACAAATCCCCCACAGTATCCCAGGCTCTCAGAAGCTCCAACAGTGAGATCAGGGCAGTAGATGCGCTGTTAATAAACAACATGTCAGAAAAGCCTACCCATACAAAGGCTCTCGCCAGTCTCTCGGCTCTAAGCCGGCTCTCAACAGGATCATCAACCACAATGTAGTCCCTACTCTGCTCTCCAATCAAGCCGTGTATCTCACCCAACTCATATCCATTCCCCTTCTTGATCTGGGGAACGAAACCAAGCAAACTCATAAAATCAAAGCACGCAATAGCCGGGGCTCAACTCCCTGTGCAGGCTCATCTATGTAAAGTGGCTCAGCTGTAAAAGGCAATTCCGTGATGACCGCGAAATCATAAGGTGTGACTGTCGTCTCACCCCAAGAGAAGTGGAATGAATGAGTGGTCTCCCACCAAAACTCTCTAAATGCCCTCACCAGATCCACACTCCTTTGAGTGTCTCCAATGGCCTTCGCCATCTCAAAGAATCGCCCTAGCCCAACGGCGTAAATCATGCCCTTAGGCGAGTGTATCTGCTCCTGGCTACCCGGCAAGCTCTGCCATAGCCTGCCAATCACCTCGGGGGAACCTCTGGTGCGCAATCCCTGCAAGAAAACATGACACAAGTATGAATATTTTGTGCTATTTCTTGAAATCATCTCAAATGAAAATGGGTCAAAACCCATCAATAAAAAGCATGCATTTTAGCATCACACTTCCTAGTTCAATCCATGATTTCATGGAAATTCTTGACAATTCATAGCACAGTCTGGAAAATTCAGTTCGAATCAATTTCACCCAAATCAAAAAAATTTCAAAAAACCTAGGTCACTTACCACATCTTTCTTCCCGACATCTGAGGTATGTTCATCAAGTTGTGGGTAGAAATCTCCTCTTTGAGCTTCCGGAAGAAATGGCCTTTGGTTCCTTTGCACCCCCTTCCGTCGAGTAGCTAACTCGGCGTGTTGAGGAGCCCTTTTGGTCGGATAGAGCCTAGGAGGCATTTTTCAATTGAATCGAGCTAGAGGTGTTTGATTTCTATCAATTTCTCTCAAATCCCCCTCTGATGTTTGCTCTCTCTCTCTTCTCGCTGTCGTCTCCCTCTCAATTTCAAGCCTAATTGAATTTCAAATGACGACTGTGCGTATTTTTGAAGAATCTGTCCACAGGGCCTATTATGTCGTGCGACATACTAAGCCCCTGTGGCTTGTTTTTACAATTTTGCCTCTGAAGGCTCTATTTTACAATTTTGTCCCCCATAGGCCTGTTTTGCCCTTTGTGCCCCTGGCATTTTCAATCATTCCCGATCCAGTTTTCCCTCCAGTGTCCCCGTGGCCTATTTTACAAATTTACCCTTGTGGCTCATTTTATTTGCCCTTAACATTTTCAATTTTCAAATAATAAAATTATCGGGTACGTCCCACTTTCTTTACAAAATTATCGGGTACGTCCCACTTTCTTTACAAAATTATCAGGTACGTCCCACTTTTATTTACAAAATTATCGGGTACGTCCCACTTTTCTTTACAAAATTATCGGGTACGTCCCACTTTCTTTACAAAATTATCGGGTACGTCCCACTTTTCTTTACAAAATTATCGAGTACGTCCCACTTTTCTTTACAAAATTATCGGGTACGTCCCACTTTCTTTACAAAAATTATCGGGTACGTCCCACTTTCTTTACAAAAATTATCGGGTACGTCCCACTTTTCTTATCAGGGTACGTCCCACTTTCTTTAATTATCAGGGTACGGCCCACTTTTCTTTACAAAAAAAAAATTATTATTATGGGTACGTCCCACTTTTCTTTACAAAAATTATCGGGTACGTCCCACTCTCTTTAACAAAAAATTATCGAGTCCTTCCTACTTCTTTACAAAATCCATCCTTTTTCGCGATCTCCGTTATTCCGGGATGAAGGAATAACATTTCGCTCTCTTTCAATCTCCGTTATTCCAAGTTGAAGGAATAACATTTCGACCTCTCTCGCGATCTACGTTATTCCAGATTGAAGGAATAACATTTCGCTCTCTTTCGATCTCCGTTATTCCAAGTTGAAGGAATAACATTTCGACCTCTCTCGCGATCTCCGTTATTCCAGATTGAAGGAATAACATTTCGCTCTCTTTCGATCTCCGTTATTCCAAGTTGAAGGAATAACATTTCGACCTCTTTCGCGATCTCCGTTATTCCAGATGAAGGAATAACATTTCGCTCTCTCTTTCGATCTCCGTTATTCCAAGTTGAAGGAATAACATTTCGCTCTCTTTCGATCTCCGTTATTCCAAGTTGAAGGAATAACATTTCGACCTCTTTCGCGATCTCCGTTATTCCAGATGAAGGAATAACATTTCGCTCTCTTTCGATCTCCGTTATTCCAAGTTGAAGGAATAACATTTCGACCTCTCTCGCGATCTCCGTTATTCCAAGATGAAGGGATAACATTTCGCTCTCTCTTTCGATCTCCGTTATTCCAAGTTGAAGGAATAACATTTCGACCTCTCTCGCGATCTCCGTTATTCCAAGATGAAGGAATAACATTTCGCTCTCTCTTTCGATCTCCGTTATTCCAAGATGAAAGAATAACATTTCGACTCAGTAAAAGCTCGAACTACGGTCTGGCTTGATTCCTCCGGGATACGTAGGTAGCCTACCATTAGGTTCAGCCAATTTGTCACATATGACGCCCCCTTTCCCCAGTGGATTTCGAACTACGATTATGGCTTGATTCCCACCCGGGATACATAGGTAGCCTTCCATAAAAGGTTCAGCCACTCGACCAACTTGGTCACCCGATCCGTCTCGGCATTCGCTAGATTGGATCCTTTTCTATCGACAACCCCACTCGCCCTGCAAGTGACGTTGCCGAGGGGCTTCTGTAAGTACCCAAATCTGGCTCATGCCTTCCGATTAATTTTCCCGGCAATTTCGGTAATTTTTCCGGCAATTCCCCAGACTTTCCTAGCGTTCCGAAACATTTTCGGAACTGTTCCAAACCACCTAAGGGGTGAAGGGACTGCTTGGAGATTAAGAAACACGTTTTTCTTAATTCAAGAAAAAACCTTCTAGAAAACTGCCACCTTGCATGTTTCTAGAAGGAACTGGATGTGGCTACTTATGTCGTGCGACATACTAGGCCATGAAGACTTCTAGAAGCTTGCCACCTTGCATGTTTCTAGAAGGAACTGGAAAGGGGCTTGTTATGTCGTGCGACATAACATGCCAAGAAAACTTCTAGAAGCTTGCCACCTTGCATGTTTCTAGAAGGAAAACGGTTATGGCTTGTTATGTCGTGCGACATAATAAGCCCATGCATGCAGCCTATAAATAGAGGCCTTCACCTCTCATTTTGGGCACCCCTCCTTCACTCCTCAATACCCCTCTACAGAGAATACACCCAGAAGCCTACTCCCTCCTCACATATCCCCCAAAACACACACTAATCCTCCCAAATTACTCACCACTGAACTAATCCTACACACACTTTCCACACACAAAGAACCAAAGGTTCTCACGGAACCAAGGCTCAATCTCAGCCCCGGAGGTTGCTGTTTTGAAGGCTCCTATATCTAACTTGATATAGGAAGTCGTGGTCTTCAAGGGTAACGATTTTCTACCCTTTTTCCTCTCTCTATTTCCTTTGAATGTGAAATCTCTATGCTAAATGCGTTGATAATGTTGTATTCTGATTAAAGTTGCATACTTTAGTGTTATATTGCTTGGATCCATATCTATTTGCACATCATTTCATGTAAAAGCCCCGGTTTGGCATTGTTTTTGCATGAACACTCGAGATGAGTGTGGATCCCTCATATCCACACCCTCTTGAAGTGTTCATTATTGAAATACTTGCTCTCTGAGATCTATTTGTGAAGTAACTTGGCTATATTAATGCCTTGTTACCTCTGTAGATTCCAGCTATAAAGTCTCTGCAAAGTGGCTAAGTATGTCACGCGACATAGGCAGCCTATGTCACGCGACAACATTGGCCAGTCTGCAGAAACTTCATCTTTTCACATGTAATCTGGCTTTTACCTTTCCATACTCCCTTGAAATGATCATATACATGTTTTTGGGGTCTATCAGTGAAGTAACTTGGCTATATTAATGCCTTGTTGCCTCTATAAATTCCAGTTGTTAAGGTCTCTGCAAAGAGGCTAAGTATGTCACGCGACATAGGCAGCCTATGTCACGCGACAACTTTGGCCATTATGCAGAGACTTCATCTTTTCAAGCTGTAATCTGATTTTTACCTTTTCCAAGTTATAATCTCATATCAATCTGCATTTAAACTAAGATTTTTGCATATAAAGTAGTATCATTTGCATCAAAAGAACATCTTCTCCATCAAAAAGGCATCTTTTGCATTAAAATAGCATCTTTCACTCTTAAAATCTCTTTTTACATTAAAGATGCCTCCTCTTCACCCAAAAACTCATTTTCATACATAAAAAGGCATCCTTTGCATTAAAAAATCATTCCTTGACATTTTCATGCATCATTTGTACATAAAATGCTATTTTCCCACATAAAAAATGCATCCTTTGCATAAAGATCACTTTTTTTAACCAAAAGGCATCCTTTGCACCCCAAAATGTCATCTTTTCACTAAAATGTCATTTTCATGCATTTCTCCATGTCCCCATTAGCAATCTTGGAACGGACCGGTGTAAAGATCCTATCTTTACATTGTTTCTTCCATAAAAGGTGCCATAATCTCTTTAGAAAGGGATTACCTTGAACCCTATATCTCCGATTATCACTTAAGACGAGCCTGAAGCATTCATATAAGCTCGATCGTCTTAAGGTGTAGGATTGATGGGCTAAGGAAATTCCTTCCTAAAGAACCTCATTTTTGGGCTATAAAAAGAGAGTCCTTCTCTCGATCACGCAAGTCCCGAGGTCAAAATGCGATGATCACAAGTCCAAGATGAGGACGGGATCAAAATCCCGAATACATAAAATCCAAGAAATCCCGAGCGACAACCAATAAATGGTTTGTACGTCCGGAAGACAACTTGGGACATTCCCTCCCCTTTCATTCAAACACATGCACACAAGAAAGCACGCAAGCAAGCAAAATAAACGGAATCTAGGGAGACTTGCTACGGCAAGGCACCTTGGGTGAACGACGATCCATTCTTCCCAAGGGGTAACTTAACCTCCGAACCCATATAATCCTTTTTTTCAAAGTTTTGAGGAAATCAAAATGGCGTGGCGACTCCGTTTTTCAAATTAAACCGGATGTCTTCAAACTCGCGTGAATTCCAAACACAAATTTGGGGCACACATTCACAGGATCTGAACAAGGCCATCCCCAAAGACGATTACCCCTTGCCAAACATAGACATCCTGGTGGACGCCACTGCCAACTGCGAAGTCAAATCCTTTGTTGACGGCTTTGCAGGCTACAACCAGATCAAGATGGCCGAAGAAGACCAAGAAAAGACAGCCTTCACCACACCGTGGGGAACTTACTGCTATACAGTAATGCCATTTGGGCTTAAGAACGCCGGGGCTACTTATCATAGGGCAGCGACCGCACTTTTTCATGACATGATCCACAAGGAGATTGAGGTCTACGTCGACGACGTGATAATTCACTCCAAAGGCGAGGATGGGCAGCACTTTGTTGACCTGTGAAAGTTCTTTGAGAGGCTGAGACAACATTCCATGAGACTAAACCCTGCTAAATGCACCTTTGGAGTGACAAGGGGAAAAGTGCTTGGGTATATGGTCACGGAGCGAGGTATCGAAGTCGACCCCCGAAAGATCAAAGCCATTATGGACATGAGGCCACCTCAAACCTGCATGTAAGTCAAAAGCTTTATGGGCAACCGCAAGACATCACCGTTTTGTCAACGGTTGACCACTATGTGCGAGCCCATCTTCAAGCTCATGAAGAAGAATGTAGATACAGAGTGGACCGAAGAATGCCAGATGCCTTTGACCGCATCAAGGCGTACTTAGTACATCCTCCCGCACTATGCCCCACATAGACAGAAACCTCTTCGCTCTATATCACTGTCACCGATACGGCAGTTGGGGCTATGCTTGCTCAGGAGAAGAAAGACTCTCGGGTAGAAAATGCCATTTACTTTGTCACCTAGGAAGTCGCAGGAAGTGAGCTCAATTACTCGGCATGTGAAAAGACTTGTGCAGGCAGATCGGTCCGGGTAGTCGGTAAGTCAAGCATTATATGCAATCCCACCCCGTGAACTTGGTCTCGAAAATGGACCCCATCAAGTACATCTTTGACAAGCCTTCCCTCTCGATGCGCCTAGCAAAATGGTCCTTCTTCTTGGCCGAATACGACATCAACTACGTGACCGTAAAGGCCATAAAGGGTCAAGCATTGTCGACCATCCGGCAAATTTTCCTAGTAATGAGGACCGTGGTCCGAACCCTTCCTGCATGAAGGGATCTTTGTAGTCGAGCCCGAGAACCGATGGCGCCTTTTCTTTGATGGAGCCGCTAAAAAAGAGGAAATGGCGTAGGGATGCTACCGGTTGACCCGAAAGATGAGCACATGCCCATGCCCTTAAGTTGAACTTCCCCGCCACAAACAATGTTCTTGAGTACGAAGCCCGCATTGCCGGTTTAGAAGCCGCCCTAGAAAGGAATGTCAAGGAGCTCGAAGTTTATGGAGACTCGGCCACGATTATCAACTGTGTCTCCAACAAATGGAAGACTCGTGGACCCTAATCTTCGCCGGTATCATGCCCATATGGAGGAGTTGATCGGACAGTTCCGTAGAAGTGGCTTTCCACTACTTGCCAAGGGAAAAGAACAGATTCGCAGATGCCCTAGCTACTCTAGCCTCACCGGTAGAGATCCCCGAGGGAAAAGCCATAAAACCCTTGAGTGGGTAGAAGAGAAGCCCCGCCTTCTCGTTGTGAAGTAGACTTGGGACTCCGAGCCTATCAAGGAACCCTGGTACAATCAAATTTACCAGTTCCTCAAAGATGGAGAGTCAGCTTTCAGAGACGAAGAAGGTAGACCAAAAGAAGGTGTCAAAGCCAAGAGCTTGCAAGCCCTGAAAAGGTTGGCTTCCCATTATGTCATTTTAGGAGGCAACCTGTACAAGAAGCAGTACCAAGGACCACTCCTCTTGTGCGTCACTCAAGAAAGGGCCAGAGAGTTGATGAATGAAGTCCACAATGGTCCCTGCGGTCCTCATATGAATGCTAGAGCCCTAATGCAAGTGATCCTCAGAATGGGTTACTACTGGATTTCCATGGAGACAAACTGTGTCCAGCATGTCCGAGCGTGCGACAAATGCCAACGGTTTGCCAACCTCAACCATCTCCCGCCTCATGACCTATACTGCATGACAACTCCTTGGCCGTTTGCAACTTGGGGTATTGACATGATAGGGAAGATAGCCCCGGCAGGAAGCAATGGGCATGAATTTGTGTTGGTAGCCGTCGACTACTTCACCAAGTGGGTAGAGGCCAAGTCCTACAAGGTCCTCACTTCCAAGAAGGTGGCCCAGTTTATCAAGGAAAACATAATGTGTAGATATGGGATGCCCAATGAGATCATTTCTGATAATGGGTCGAACTTTGAAGGAGACTGCGGTATCAGAATTCAGAATCACTCGCCACAAGTCATCCCCATACAGACCTCAGACTAACGGAGCTGTGGAAGCTGCTAATAAGACGCTCGAACGGATCATCCGAAAAATGGCCACCCGTGGTCGTGATTGACCCGAAAAGCTGCACCTGGCACTCTGGGGCTACAGGACGTCTGTCAGAACAGCCACATGAGAAACTCCTTTTTCCCTAACCTACGGGATGGAAGCGGTGTTACCAGTGGAGTTGGAAATCCCGTCATTAAGGGTCCTCCTGGAAAACAGTGTCAACGAAGTAGAATGGCTACGTAGCCGGCATGATGAGTTGGCCCTGCTCGATGAAAGAAGGCTAAAAGCCATGGAGCACACCCGAGCCTATCAGAGGCGAATGGCCCGAGCATTTGACAAGAAGGTCAAGGCCGGGGACATCAAAGAGGGTGACTTAGTGTTGAAAGTGAAGCCCCCTACCGCAGACAACCCCCGGGAAAATGGAAACCCGTTTGGATCGGCCCGTATGTGGTGCGTAAGATACTATCGGGAGGAGCCATGAAACTTGCGTGCACTGACGGCAATCCCTTTGTCCACCCAAATAACGGTGATAAGCTCCGAAGGTATTATGTCTAGAAAAAAAATAATAAAAAATAAATATAAAAAAACGAAAAAAAAAAGAAAAAAATCTTAGGGCAAAAAGAGTAATACTCAGCTAGGCTGAAAACCCAAAAAGGGCGGTCTAGGCAAAAAATAGGATTGCACATAAAAAAAAATAAAGAAAAATCTTAGTGCAAAAGAGTAATGTCCAGCTAGGCTGAAAACCCAAAAAGGGCGGTCTAGGCAAAAAACAGGGCTGCACATAAAAAAAAGAAAAAAAGAGTTCACCAGAATGAACTACGAAGACCTGAGCCCCTTAGTCTTTCTTGTAAAGGGAAACGTAGGCAGCCATTTATGGTTCGGTCTAAACAATAAAAAAAAGGGGCGATTCAGTCTCCATGAAATGCGTCCTAAACAATAAAAAGGGCGATTCAGTCTCCATGAAATGCGTCCTAAACAATAATAAAAGATATTGAAGTTTTCATAAAACGGGTCCTGATCAATAAGACATTTGAAACTTTCAGGAAATTGTGTCTTGATTAATTTCTAAGATAATATCTCTTGTTCATTACAAGTTGAAAACTTCTTGATGAGTTCAAGCACGGTCTACTCTTGACTCTGCTAACCTGCTACAAAGATCTAAAATACAATAAAATGCCTAATAAACTACTGTGTTTGCAAAAATGGCAATAAGGGAATCCTAAGAAAAGATTTGTCTGTCGTCATTCACTGAGTCTTCTTTGGTCTTCTTCCCTTTACCTCGACCTCGTCGAGTTTTCTTTCTCTTCTTCTCCAAGATGTCGGTCTCCCTCATCCCGATCCCCGGTATCCTCACTGGATCCTCCATCAAACCGGTGTCAATAAGTGCCCTCTCAACACGGGCACGAGTCCGCACTTCCTCCTCTCGAGCCTCGCCAAGGGAGCGACTTCGCAAAGCCTCTTATATCGAGCCTCCATATCTTTGATAAGGTCACCCGACCGGTTATGGCGACTCGCCTTAGCTTTCCGCCTCCTCAGTAGTCCTGCTCGAGTCACCGTCAGCCACCAATAAAGCCTGACGCCTCTCTCCCAATATGACCTGAGTCGCTCCCATCTCCCTCTCATACCAATCCAAGTAGACCGTAGTCAAGATGGTACTCTTCCCGCTCCCGAAGATAGCCCCGGGTGGGAAACGGTATGTCCAAGCCCTCGAGAAGAATGAGAAGCCGGGCTGGATCTCTCATATCTAATGGCACCACCTCCATGGTACGGATGTCCTCCCACCGCCCAACGGCTCTCGTAAGGCCCCGAACTGTCCGGGATACCAAGCAGGGGTAATGTAGAAGAATGACCAGCAGAACCCCGGAACCCTCATTATATAGGACTCAAATATCCTCCCGGGTCCGCAGCCTCCAGCCGAGGTACCCACCGAATAATATCCGAAGTGGATAGCCTAGCCATCATCGCCTCCTGGCCACCCCGGTTCTCATTGCCGAGGTAAACCCCTCCGGAAATCACCCAAGGGAACCGAGTCGGCAAAGCCCCCGGCAAAGCCCCGAGCCTCTCCCCGCAGCCACAAAGTCAACACGGCCGGACTCCTGCACCTCATGAAACGGTCTCCTCTAGCCATCCTATCAATGCCATGCGTAGTCTCACCTTAACCAATGGGACAATGTCCTTCCCAGCCCGCAATCCCTAACCATGTCCAAGAGACCACCGTGACAGATCCCCACGGACTCAGCGGTGAACAGAGAAGAGAATATGCAGAGGATAAACGCATCCATAGCCACCGCGGTCGTAGCCATATCCGGAGACCCGAACCTGCCCGGGATATCAGAAAGGTCAATCCTGTCCGGAGCTATCATCATCCCCTCAGCCTCTCCCAGAGATATGTGCAGAAAAGATGCCAACTTTGCCGCCACCGACACATCTTCGATCAGAGGAATCGATATAGCCTCAATTTATGGACCCCCAATCAAGGCTCGGAAGTCTTCATAAGTTGGGACAATCTCATTGTAAGAAAAGCAGTAAACATGTCTCCGGACATCCCAAAACCTTGCTGCTGCTCTCAAAAGGTCCCAATCGGGCGGGAGATCCCTCAAATGCCATAAAGATTTGATCTTGAAAGAAGAATCAAACAGCCCCTTGTGAGATTGAAAGTTATATCTCACCCAAGATTGAAGATCGGATAGAAAGCGGTCTCTTTTCCCCCTTTGCAATCTAACGGGCTTCTCCATTGCAAAATGATCAAAGTTGATGTCTTTGGGTCAAATATGTGCTCTGGGAATAGTTGGGACAAGTCTAGAGTGAAAATGAAATGAAATGGCCAAGCCTTGATTTTATTCTAAAAATAACCAGTCCAGACAGAACTGTGAGCCGCACGGCTTCATTTGCTCTCAGGTCCTGACCGCACGGCTTCATTTGCCTGATGTGAGAAAAAATCTGCAGCAACCAAGTTGCTGCCCAAAGGGAGTTTTCACCCCACTTTTCCAACAAAAACATGTACAAAAATATATCCAAACATTAACCATGCAGTTATGTGTCATCACAAATCATTTTGGCCCAATTTCAGCCTCAATTCCAAGCAAAAAACTGCCCCGAGGCTCAAGTAATACGTATATTCATAAAGCATAAATTTAAAAAGCAAATAAAACATTAGTACATTGTTTTCGCCCCATCGACGCCCAAATAAAGCAAAAAATAAACAAGTTGTGCATAAAACTGTTCATTGTTTGTTTTTCTTCCTAAATCGATTCTAGAGACCTCCTAGGCCTCCGATTCTTCCTTATCACTACTCAACTCATAAAGGCTCGCCTCTCTCATCAAGTCCTCACTGTCGCTCACATCAGAAAGATGAACATTCACATGTTCATACTCCGCTAGATGCTCCAGGATGCCGGTATTGGGTCCCCGTCCCCGAGGCATGGCACTAGAGGAGTACTCTGAAACCATCAGGACTTGACCTGATGGCCAGAGCACTGGGACACCAACACGGAGGTCCTGGGTTCGACTCCCCCCAGTGGTTAGAGTGGATGATTATCCCTCTCTAGTTAATATTAGGCGCCTCTGGGGTGGGGATTTTAAGGGAATTTCAGAGAATTGATGGACTTGTTAGTAAAAAATTGACTTACACAAAAAAAGGGGGCTTGACTCGAGATGGGCAAGCCTCAAAATAAAGAGGAGTACTCTGAAGCCGATGAAGTGGATACCGTACCCCCTACATGCCTCCTTTTGCGCACATGCTCCTGCACGTTCGCTGCGGCCTTTGAAGCGCAAGCCAGCTTCTTTAAAAGGGATTGGCATACATCCTTCCAGCCCCTATTCTGCCTGACCAAGCCGTCATAAGTGCGAGCTGGAACCTGAGAAAAAGAGAGGAAAATCTCAGAAAAATCTCGGAATGGCAAAAGGCAAAGAAGTCTAAAAAAGGGAAAAGACCCTAAAGTGTACTTACAGTGCTGTCCGGTGGCAGAGTATACTGGGGCTCCCTAGTGTCGGGGATAGGTATCCTGAACCTCCTTGGTACCCCATTGACTACATAAGAAAGATGAGCAGGAGGCATCGGCGGGTCAGTAGGCTCAGCCTCCCCATATCCCTGAGTGACAGCCAGCTTCACTAGCTTCTGTGGCATCCTCAGTCTCTGCTCCACAAAGATAGCATAAGGGGTAGCCATGTCAAAGTACTCCTCGCCGCTACGCCCGCTCGATATCTCTCTATGGCATCCGCCAACCAATCTCGGGGCTGCAGCATCCGTGCTGGAGGATCATGGGGGGTAATGGCATCCAATGGAGGGATATGGCCACGCCGCCTAGAGAAACGGTCCCCGATAGATGACATCACATGTCGCCTGGCCAACCACCGCCTCTCGTCTTGTCGCCTCCACGGCCTCTCCTAGAAATATCTCTCGGATACCTCCCCAAGGGTAAAAGTCCACTCCATCGTGCCCATCCACGTTGATGACTCGGCCTAACCATCTTGTAGTCAAAGGTGATCCGGGTCTTCCCGGTGAACTTATCCTCGCATCTCCCGATCAAATGGACCATAGCAGGAAAGATGGTAGCATCGCTTCCGTTGGTTCCACGGAAAGAACCCGATCACCTCGCAAAACTGCACTCGCATGTTTAAAACATCAAAAAGGTCATTTTCTCTCATAAAAGTCTCAAAGACAAGGTAAAAGAAAGGAAAGAAAGTGAGACTACCTCAAGAGCAAAAGAGAAGCAATCCATCGAAGGCCTCTTATTCCTACTGCATGCGGATCCAGGGAAAAGTAAAGCTCCGCCAAACCGGCCTCGCCCCAAGAGACCGTCCTAATCCCATCTACATCCTCCAAGGAGTCGAGAAGTCAAGTCATAGCCAGCGTCCCAGAATTAGCAAAAATGGTGACTGACAATATCAACCACACAAAAGCCCTCGCAAGTTGGGAGTCAGTCACCTCATTAGCAGCAAATTCCTGCATGCAGTTCTGGACTGCCACCTCGACATTCCTAGTCTCCATCCCGAGACCCTTAAGAATAAGATAAAACCCAACCAAAGCTCTAAACTCCTCCGCCGTAATATGGTTCCTCCAGGTCACAGGCCTCCCGGTGAACTGCAGGCCAGTGATAGCAGTGAAATCTGCAGGCGTCACTGTCAGCTCCCCCCAGCTAAGGTGAAAGCTGTGGGTAGTGTCCCACCAGAACTCCGAAAGGGCCTGGATCAAGCCCTTGCTCTTCGAGGTAATGTGAATACCTCTGCCAATAGCCTCAATAAATAAATCCAGGCCGGTAGCCCTCACTAGCTGCTTGGGGTTCACCCTATCCTTCTCAAAATCGGGCATCCTCTCCCATAGTCTCACTGCAATCTCGGAAGGCCCCCTAGACTTGTTCTCCTGTCGACAAGCACAGCAAAAGAAACGTATCAGTCCTTCACCTCATTTCAAGAGCATGCATATATTCAAAAGTGCACATGTTTTCAAAAGAAAAGCATTCAATAAATTTTTTCTAGCATCCTTTGCATGAAAAGCGTGTCTTTCATCACTTGAAACACATCATGTCAAGCACATTGCTATCCTAAGCACAAAATCACAATTTTCAAAATTATTTGCACATATGCATTAATTTTTTCTCAAAAATGGCATGCATGAATCCTTTTCATCATCCAAAATCCCGTTTTAGCATCCATGATCAAAATTTGACCTAGTTCTAGCACATGCAAGGACTCCGTCACATCTTAGACAATTATTTTCCCAATTTATTTTCAAAAATGGGCCATTCTCATTATTTCTTAAGAAAATTGCACATGCATGATCATTAATCTTCTTAGCCTCATAGGTTAATCATTAATATTTCAAAATCATCATCAAAAATCCTAGGAAAATTCGAGAAATTCCTAAAACTCGAGTCAAGCCCTAGAATCAATCAAAATTCAATCAAAATCGACGAAATTGAGCAAATTAAGAATGCTTACCCCAACCGATTGAGGATTCGTTGATTTGTGCTCCCTCCTACCCGGATAGAGCTTCGATGGAGGCGTAAGGAAGTCATACTTCCTCTCTGTGCGGACGAGCTCTTTCCTCCTCCTCCGAGAGGCCTCCGAGATGTTTCTTCTTGCTTGCCTTGGTATAGGATTCCCCTCCGGATCCATTTCAATTGGTAGAAGCAAAGGGAATTGAAGAATTTTGAAGAAATTCTCTCCCTCCTCTCTCTCTTCCTCGGCAGTAGATGGGCGGCAACAATGCCCAATGCCCGTTCAAATCTGTTTTAAATAATCTGGAAAAATCAAACTTCTAGCCGTACGGCTTCTTTTGCCCCATCTCACGTCGGGCGGCCTCTTTCTCCCTGAGCAGAAATTACAGTTTTGCCCCTGGACTTCTCACTTGGACGTATAATTCCTGTTATCCTTTAACTAGGATAACGTCGTCTTCCAAAGGATATCCGTTATCTCCTAAGCAAATAGACTTTCCTCCCCAGTCGCCTCCGTTACTCCCGTTATGACGGAATGACGCTAGGTGACAACCTCCGGATTGTCAGAACTCTAAACTTAAGCTACCTCTATCACGAATAGAGAAGTACGCTCAAGAACTCTAAACTTAAGCTACCTCTATCACAAATAGAGAAGTACACTCAAGTTCTCTAAACTTAAGCTACATCTATCACAGATTGAGAAGTACGCTCAAGCTCTCCAAACTTAAGCTACCTCTATCACAGATTGAGAAGTACGCTCAAGTTTTCCAAACTTCAGCTACCTCTATCTCCTCGATAGTGACGTAAGCTTTAGTCAAATCAGGTGACAACCTCTATTAATTGTCAAAACCTTAAGGATCCTAGACATTGTTCCTAACTATCTAGTGATGCTTGAACTACAACCAAGGCTTGATTCCTCTGGGATACGTAGGTAGCCTTTCATAAAAGGTCTAGCCATCCGACCGCAGTGGTCACCCTTTTTCCATCATCGCTCCTCAGTGGTGAGGCAGCCTTTCATAAAAAAGTCCAGCCATCAGACCATATTGGTCACCTCTTTGTCATTCATCACTCCTCAGTGGTGAAGTAGCCCCTCATAGAGGTCCAGATATCCGATCACATCGGTCACTTCTGGCATATCCCCAGTAGGATCAATCGCCTGACCTCCTAGGTCACTTTCTCTTCTATTTTCCCAGCAAGAGACCAGCTTCTCTCCGCTATTCCCCTGCAGATCTTTTCTGAACTACGTCCTGGCTTGATTCCTCCGGAATACGTAGGTAGCCTTCCAAAGGTTCAGCCACTCGACCACCTTGGTCACCTAATCCGTCTCAGCATTCGCCAGATCGGATCCTTTTCTATCGACAACCCCACTCGCCCTGCAAGTGACGTTGCCGAGGGGATTCTGTAAGTACCCAAATCTGGCTCATGCCTTCCGGTTAAGTTTTCCGGCAATTTCCCGGACTTTCCTAAAGTCCGGGAGCAATTCCGGAACTGTTTCGAACCTTCCGAGGAATGAAGGGACTGATTTAAATTAAAAGGGCACATTTTTCTTAATATGGAAAACCTTCTAGAAGTGCCACCTTGCATGATTCTAGAAACATGCTGAGTAATACAGGATAATGCCGCACGGCTGCATTAGGAGAGAACTCCTAGCCGCACGGCCTCATTAGCCTTATCCAGACTGCCTATAAATAGAGCCCTCCTCTACCCATTTTAAAAATGAACAAAAATACCATATTCAGCATAAAAGCTCTGTTCAAGCCCTGCTGCGAAAATCCCAGAAGTTGAAGAGTGCCAAGAAGTCACCTCCCTCCTCCTTGAAGCCTTCCAAGTTGGTCCATCCACTAGGCAAGAATCAAAGAAGAAGAGGTCACCACCATTGGTAACCTCTCACTCCCTTACCTTGCATCATGCTTTTTTATGTGATATAATTGCTCCTTGCATTCATATATTACTATTATCTTGCTTGGGACTTGGTATTTGTTGTTAAAGATCCTATCTTTATTCATATAAATCATACCCCTCCCCCTTTTGCATCCTTTGCATGAAATAAGCATCCTTTGCCCATAAAAATGTAATCTTTGCATTAAAGGTGCATCCTTTGCACCTAAAACCCCTTTTTTTTACATAAAAATGATATCTTTATGCATCATTTGCATATAAAAATATAATCTTTATATTCAAATTGCATCCTTTGCACCCTAAAACTCAATTTTATACATAAAAATGCATCCTTTGCATTAAAATCATTTCGTTGCATCATAAAAATGCATCCTTTGCATCAAAGATGCATCCTTTGTATTAAAGATCATTTCTTTGCATGAAAGAAGCATCCTTTGCCTAAAAATGCTATTTTCCTATAAAAAAATGCATCCTTTGCTTAAAAATTCTTTCTTTACATCAAAAAGCATCATTTGCAAATCAAAAGCATCCTTTGCACCCAAAAATGTCATCTTTTCACTATAAATGTCATTTTTACATGCATTCCCCCATGTCCCCATTAGCAACCTTTGGAATGGATCGGTGTAAAGATCCTATCTTTACATCGTTTCTTCCATTAAAGGTGTCACAATCTCTTTAGAAAGGGATAAACCTTAAACCTATATCTCCGATTATCGCTTGAGACGAGCATGATAGCTCCCATATAAGCTCAATCGTCTCAAAGCGTAGGATTGATGGGCTAAGGACGCTCCTTTTCTAAAGAACCCCATTTTGGACTATAAAAGAGAGTCCTTCTCTCGATCACGCAAAGACCCAAGGTCAAATAGCGATGATCACAAGTCCAAGATGAGGACGGGATCAAAGTCCCGAACACATAAAAAATCCAAGGAATCCCGAGCGACAACCAACTAAATGGTTTGTACGTCCGGAAGACGACTTGGGACATTTCCCCCCCCTTCTCTTTTCAACACATGCACACAAGAAAGCATGCAAGCAAGCACGAAAAATGGAATCTATGGAGACTTGCTACGGCAAGGCACCTTGGGTGAACGACGATCCATTCTTCCCAAGGGGTAACTTAACCTCCGAACCCTAAAATCTTTTTTTTTCAAAGTTTTGAGGAAATCAAAATGGCGTGGCGACTCCGTTTTTCAAATTAAACCGGATGTTTTCAAACTCGCGTGAATCCGATCTAAAAACAAAAATTTAGAATTTGGGTACACATTCACACCCACGGCATGTTCTAACGAGAGATCATGTCGCTTTGTCAACGTGCACCGACGAGAGGTCATGCCGTATTTTTCCTTGTATTTCTTCAGGAATACCCGTTATGCTGCCCAAATTTCTCCAGAAATTGGGGCTGCTCGTCCGTCCCATAAATGCTTCGGTTTTGATTAGGTACCATTGCCTATTGCTAATTTTGACTCAACGAATTTGGTGTATTTTTGGATGATGTGTCCCTAAGGTTCCCCGAGGTCTAGATTGCGTGAAATAAATGATTAGCCTTTTCCAACCGTCTCTAGGACTTAAAACACCGATTTTTACTTGAAGATTAATAAAATGTTGCATGAGTCCATCTCCTCCCGTACTCTTCCCTCTCCCATACCTTCTCAAAGTTCTCTATCCCCTGCCTTATACACACTCTCACCTCTTCACCTCTGAGGGTCTACGGCAAGTTGGGTATGTGCTCTCGTTCCCGGCACTCATTGGTCCATAGTCCCGAGGCGGAAGCAGTTCAAGTGCCCGAGTGGTCGTCCATCTGATTCGAAATCCAAAAATGCTCGGTGCAGGGAAGATTATGGCCCACCAATCTGGAAGTTCATATCCCATGGGTCAGCAGCAGAGTGCAAATGGTGTGTCCATTGGAAAGTTGCGGGCTACCCTTGAAGCTGTTTTTCCTCACGAGCGGAAGGCCCGGTTACTTGCTCAGATTAGGAAAGCTAAGGAGAGATGTCTTGTGAAGGACAGAAATATGGAGAAGGGTCCTCACCTCACCAATGGCAACAATACCCTTCCTCCCGTCCGAAGTTGATGAAGTCAATCAGTCCTCGTAGGATCTAGAATGTCCGCTGTTGGACATGAGTCTGTCGAGTCCAAGTTGGACCAGTTTTTGCTTTGCAGTGATAAAATCTTTGTTTCTATTCTTGCTAGACTCGAGACATTACTTGCACACCTGTGTTACACTCAATTGAAATGGTCTTATTCCAAATGATCACTTGTGCTGCTCACCGACTAATGCTTTGAAATGACTAATATTTAAATTAATCAGAGTGAAAAAATCAACTGATATCCCCATCTTGCGTCCCATATGCTCACACCTCTTTCATAATCTCCTTGTTCGATGAATTTGCACGGATTTTTCTCAAAGTAAGCTTAAGCAAAGCAATAAAGACTGGATCTCGTTCGGATCATCCGGTAGGGATTGCGTTGAAAGCTTCACCCTTAGGAAAACCATCACCTTACCCTCACTAAACAATACCCCTTCATTTCAAGATCGGCACGTTTTGAAACCCGTCTGGCCATCACTAGAAGAAGAGGGACTATCCTTGAGACTCCCGTGATTCAAAGAAAGATCGACCGGCTCCAAGCTCAAGAACGACGGAAAACAATGATCCATCCTGGAGACTAGCTGAAATTCTCCTCTCAAAGACAAATTTGAAAAAAAGAGAGAGATAAAAAAAAAGAAAAAAAGGGAATAAAAAAAAGAAAAAAAGAAGAAAAGAAAGAGAGCCTAGTCCCCAGCGATCCTCTCGAAAGCAAAAGTCAAAGGATCCGGTCGTTACTCAAGAGGAGTCTCAGAGTGAATAAAGAGACAGCGTGGATGTCCCCTCACCATTACCTCTAACCGATCCCAAGCCGTCCTCTCGATTTTAGAGGACATTCCCACTACCTTTACCCTTTCCCTTGGCAAAGCCAAGATTGACCTCTCATTCTTAGAGGCGTTGAAGATGCAATCATGGATTCCCTCACCTTTGAAATCCCAAACACATACCCAAAAGCCAACCTCTCATCTTTAGAGGTTTAGTCAGCAAAAAACCTAGCCGACCTCTCGTTTTAAGAGGTCATGATATCCCAAATTTCCCGAAGATCGATCGAAACCCTGAAGCCCAGTCGTAGTTCCTACCGGATAGCAGCTTCATTCCAATATCGTCGAGATCCAAAAACAGATTGTTGCTTAAAAAGAAGCCAAGTCCATCCCGGCTCAAAGGACCGTCAAGCAAAGATTGTGCAAATTCCATCCGTTCGTTCGATGTTTCATGTGAGAATATTTCATTTCTCCTCCGCAAACACTTGCCGTGAATGTCCCACTGGGGCTTCACATCTGTGTCTCCCATCGACACTCCAAGAGGACATATTCTTTCAATTCTCAAAATCCTCAAAGGTCCTCAAAATCCTCGAATTCCAACGTCTATTCTTTTCATCCGTGATAAGCCGAACTACGACGACCTGAGCTCCTCCCAAGGAGGGGAACGTAGGCAACCTTAACTGGTCCGGTCGAAATCATAAACAGATCTCAGAAAATCCGGTCTCCTCAAGGACCATGCCCATACACTGTTCATCTTTTCGAGTTTGATTCTCGATATCAGTGGGCTTTCTCCTCAGGATTAATTGAAATATTTGTTCATATCGGCTTTGGTGGTTGAATAACCCGAACATCAATAAAGGGTTTTAAGCAGCTTTGTGATCATCATGAATAAGACAAGTTTTCAAGTGTCTCGAAAAGTCTTCTCTTTCTACATCATAGGAAGATAGAGCTAAACACTGTTTCGGTCAGCAGGGGCTTTCGTACACTTTTCCACACCTTGTAATGCTTATACTCTCCCAAAAGAGTCAAACCCAAAGCGAGGATGTCATACAGAAGTTCAGGATTCATTTCCCACCCTCGAAGGATGTGCCCCTGCACGTAAACACTTTCGAGTCTTGTCCAGCGACTGATTGACTGCGGTTTGAAATGATGGGTTACCTCCTCGGCCACAAGATGACTCTGCCTGCGATGAAGCTGCATGGAATTTCCTCGAGCTGGGGCTTTGGTTAAGGTATCCCTCCGGCTATCCTTACCAGATTTCCCTCCAAGATTGCTTTGCACTGTCAACTGGGGCTGCGCACGCCGGGATCGTTCTCTGCACATTCTCTACTGCTTGCTGTCTCAGACGCGCGATACACTCTGTCCCCACCCAGCAACGGACCTGCTGCAATCTGTACTCCCGGGAGCATCCCCGACTTGTCTAAGCTGCACCGTATCATCCTATAATGGGAGAGGGTCCACCTCATTATAAACACTTTCGTCCCATACACGATCCCTCATAGAGCAACTGATACAGACACATCTGCTCGTCAAGCCGTACCAAATCCCTACTTCCTATTCTCCCCAGCTGAGATGGATTTGTGCAACAAAAGATTAATAATGCATAAACAAGAGTCAAATAATGTGCAAAGTGTCTTGAGTGTCGTGTCTTCCCCCGCAGGGTAAAATAACCAGGTGATCGTAATTTGATCGTGAGGATTGCCCCTCGAATCACAATCTTGGACAAGGATTCCAAACCCTGCAGGTAGCAAACCCCGCCTCTATTATCTTCGTAAGGCCCAGACTCATCATCACCGTCGAAAAGAGCCCCAGTTGCCTCAGCCCCCCAAGCAATGTTTGTCAAAGAAAAGAGCCCCAGCTGCCTCAGTCTCCTAGCAATGCTTGACAAAGAAAAGAGCTCCAACTGCCCCCAGTATCCAAGCAATGATGCTCACCAGCCTTGACGACTTCAAAGCCTATTTTGCAAAGACCGTCCCATGAACGGCCACCCAGCAAGCGTCGACAAGTGGTATAGGTCCCCCCGGCATCCACGGTTATCAACCAGTAGCATGAGACCCTCCGGCAGCTACGCCTATCCCCAACAGAACCAATGGTAGCATGAGACCCTAGACAGCTACCTCCCAACAAGCAGTTATAGCCTAAGACCCTCCGGAAGCTACATCTACCACCGCAGGTACAATGATCAACGGAGCTGCACCGAATCTCAAAGATTACCCCTCAAAGCATAAGCAAGACAAAGAATCCGTGTCTATTTTAGTCTCCCCAGCAGTGCGCACCAAAATCAATGGCCCCGCCGCCAAGGTACCAACAGGAGTCCGATCTCTAACAAGCAAAGTCCTCGGCTTACCAAGCAAAGCTCGGGACACAAAGCCAACCGTCAACAAAGATAGGCCCCGCTGCCAAAGCACCAACAAGAATCCGCTGCCCAGCAAGCAAATTTCCCATCACAGCAGGCAAGGTCCCAGATCCTAAAGTCAACTGTCACAACAAAGATAGGCCCCGCCACTAAAGCACCAACAAGAAATCCGCTACCCAGCAAGCAAATGTCCCGTCACAACAAAGATAGGCCCCGCCGCCAAAGCACCAACAAGAATCCGCTGCCCAGCAAGCAAAAATCCCATCACATTAAGCAAGGTCCCAGACCCCAGAGCCAACAGTCAACGAAAGAGGGCCCCGCCGCCAAAGCACCAACAAGAATCCGCTGCCCAGCAAGCAAAGGTCCCAGACCCCAAAGCAAACAGTCGACAAAAGACCGCCTCGCACCCGGCAACTGTCAACAGCAGTTAGTAGCATAGGACCCTCCGGCAGCTACTTCAATCCCCAGCAACATGAACAATAGCATCAGTCCCTCCGGCAGCTACAGATTTCAGATGATGGGTGACAACCACACAGTTAGATGATGGGTGACAACCGCACAGTCAGATAATGGGTGACAACAGCACAATCAGATCTTGGGTGACAATCGCACAGTCAGATGTTGGGTGACAACCGCACAGTCAGATGTTGGGTGACAACCGCACAGTCAGATGATGGGTGACAACCGCACAGTCAGATGATGGGTGACAACCGCACAGTCAGATGTTGGGTGACAACCGCACAGTCAGATGATGGGTGACAACCACACAAGCCGATGGGTGACAACAGCGCCGGATGATGGGTGACAACCGCACAATGGGATGATGGGTGACAACCGCATGGGATGATGGGTGACAACCGTCGAGATGATGGGTGACAACCGCCTCGGATGATGGGTGACAACCCATGACGGGTGACAACCCACTGATGATGGGTGACAACCGCACAGTCAGATGTTGGGTGACAACCGCACAGTCAGATGTTGGGTGACAACCGCACAGTTAGATGTTGGGTGATAACCGCACAGTCAGATATTGGGTGACAACCGCACAGTCAAATGTTGGGTGACAACCGCACAGTCGTGTCCTCGGGTGACTCCCCTAACAGTCCGAACTACGATTTGGCTTGATTCCCTCCCCGGGATACGTAGGAATCCTTTCTCAAAAGGTCCAGCCATCCGATTCCCCAGATCACCGTCTAGCCCTCCGCCTTATTCCCCAGCCGCTCATTGGGATTGGGTCTTATTTTATCGACAACCTCACTTCTTCCATAAGTGACGTTGCCGAGGGGCTCTGTAAGTACGCCAATCCAATTCACATCCTTTTTTAGGTGCATTTTAAATGATAAAATTGGACTAAGTGGCATTTTGGTAAATTCCCGGTCCGTTCCGAGATTTCCGAAAACATTTTATGTGTTTCTCACGAAGGAAGTGCATTTTAGTATTTTTCCTGGACAAAAGGACCTAAAAGGAATAAATTAGTTTGGACCTCTTGGAAATTAACCCGAAATGTTCCAGAATCTGATTTTGGCGCCATAATCGGTTATTGGCTCGTCCCGTCGTGCGACAGCTTGAGGCATGGAATTTGGAGACGTTAGGTCGTGCGACATTATAAAACTCATTCCAAATTTACGTATAAATGCAAAATTCCATTCATTTGTCAGAGGGAGCCTCTCATTTTCTCACACACAACACACACAGACTCTCTCCTTCTCTCTCTACCCGCACCTCTCTCTCTCTCTATACGCAGACATCGTCTTCTTCCTCACATTCAATCGCTGGCAAGCTCACCAATCTCCCTCACCGTTCCATATCCTACACACCTCTCAACCACCGCTTCATCACCATGCTCAATCTCCCTAATTCCAACCACAAATCGCCCATCTCTCTCCTCTTTCTCTCTATACGCAGAATACGCAGATAACAGCTTCCCCTTCAACTCCAATCCTTCCTCAACCAAACCTTCCCCTAATCTCCTCCCTAAACCGATCTTCTCCTCTCTCAATCTCCTTCTGCACCGAACGCAATCCTTCTCAACCAAGCCAACACCCGTTCCCATCCATCGGCACCTTCCTCACCCCGATCCAAAACCTTCTTCACCAAACCCAATTTCTCCAATCAACTCCACCGGTGGTATCATCCTTCACCAATTCAACCTCCCTCAACCTCAATTGAATGAAGAACAGCTTTCAACGCCGTCAGAACAGCCTTAACGTCGAGCCCTTCTCTGTAACAAATCGGCGTTCACCACCACCGTTGCATCACCGATTTTCGACCACCACATCTCCCAATCCCTTAGTCTCTCTCTGTCCAATTTACAGCGAATTGGAAAAGGCACCCAAAGTCTCCCTCGATTCCCTCTGTTTCTGGTCTATTCATTTCATACGCACGTACTGGAAGTGTCAAGCGACTCAATCTGTGATCCAAGCTCATTCCGTTCCGAAGCTGATTGAAGATCCTTCTACCTAACGTGGTTGAAAGGAGCGTGGACTACGAGGGTAACGAATCTCTTCCCTCACTTTTATCTCGTATTTGCTATTGTGTTTGCTCCGTTGCAATTTATTTCCCGGACTTGATAATTGGACTCCGTCCGTCCTCAATTATCAAGTCCCAACTGCCATCTCTCTATTTAATTGTTGGTTTGGTATAATTGTTATTTATGATGTGATTTGAACTCTATTCATTGTGTGATTGTCAAAGGAGGGTGGATCCTTCTATATCCATACTCCTTTGGTCAATCCTTGTTGATCCGTGGTTATCTGTTTTAAATTGGTATGTTGGTTTAATCTGAATTGCTTGCTGTTGAATCTGTGCTCAAATTGTAAAATCTCTGCAAATGGTAAGGTTATGTCACGCGACACATCAGATCTCATCAGTCCTGTGTAGCGCGACATAACTAAGCCTATGCAGAGATTATTATTTCAGTTGTAATATGTTTCCTTTGGTTTGCTTGCTGTGGTATTTTGCTCATTTGGTGTTGCTGCAGTGTGGGTTTTGTAAAACCTCTGCAGAGTGCTTTGTTGTGTCACGTGACACATTTGATCCCTCAGATCCTGTGTCACGCGACACAATGAGTCCTCTGCAGCAGGTTCAATTTCAGTTGTAAGTATTGTTCCTCTTAGTTGTAAATGGGATGTGGCCTCCCATGGCAAATGGCTTACAAATTGTAATTCCCCTTGTTGAGTAATAAAACAAAGCACTCTTATGCATTTTACACATATCTTGTTACACACATTTTGCACACACATTTGGATGAATTGGATGTTGAACAATAGAAAGACTCGTCTACGGACGAGGCGTGTTGGGTGAACTCTCGATTCTTCCCAACACGTAACCTGACCCCCGAACCCATTTTCTCTCAAAAAGGTTTTCAATGTTTCCTCTTAAAATGGCGTGGCGACTCCTCTTATTTTTTCGGGCGAGCGCACATTCAATAACAATAATGCATCAAACCTGAGAAAATAACAAAAACCTTAAAAATCCGAAATCCTTCACTGCTTCCAAAAGCCTAGGCAAGAAAATAAAATCCAAGGTACCTAAGAAGTCTTCTAAGGGAGTATATATACTCCTTAAATCAGTCCTTCATGATATAGTTCCGTAAATTGTAGATGACCATGATATAGTTCCGTAAATTGTAGATGACCTTAAAAATCCGAAATCCTTCACTGCTTCCAAAATCCCTTCCTCACCAACGAGTCAAATTTCCTACTCGTGCTGGAATTGGATGCGTGAGGGCGAACGCCAAGGACTTCTTGGAGCATGTCGTGAAGATTCGAAAATCATCTCAAAGGGTGGAGATAGATACTCCGGAAGACAACATAAAAATCTCTAAGTCTCTGAAAACTACCCACACCAGCTCTAGAATGAGCTTTATCCGCGAAATGCCAGAAGAGGATCCCATGGTCCTAGAAATTGCAGATGACCATGATATAGTTCTGTCCGTCCCGGAGACAGATCCTGTTCTCGTCAGCAGCCAGAACTCGGGGGCCAACCCTAACTTGAGGATAGTCGATCTGCCCGACGTTGACGAACTGATGGAAGAAGAGGGCCTCAACATAAATGACAATGAGGGTAGAAGACTTAGAGAAGTCATCATTGAATCCTTGGAATTTCGAGACGGTCCAGAAATGGAGCCCGTAGATGAATTGGAAGAGGTAGTCATCAATCCTGACTACCCTGAGCAAAAAATCAAACTCGGGGGCCAGCTATACCCGGAAGAAAAGGAAGAAATCATCTCCCTCTTGAAAAATAGTCTAGATGTCTTTGCTTGGAGAGTTGAAGATATGAGGGGGATTAATGAAGAGGTGGCCCTCCATCGCCTGGATGTTGATCCGTCTGCTAAAACTATCACGCAGACTAGGAGGATCTTTGCAAAAGACAAGAAGGAAGCTATCAAGGAAGAGGTGCAAAAGTTACTTAGCCCCAGAATCATACGAAAAGTAAAATACCCCGTTTGGTTGGCTAATGTGGTGATGGTTAAAAAGCAAAATGGAAAGTGGGGAATGTGCATTGACTTCACTGATCTCAACAAGGCCTGCCAAAAAGACAGTTACCCTCTTCCCAGAATTGACAAGTTGGTAGATTCCATAGCTGGACACCAAACTCTTAGTTTCCTAGATGCCTATTCAGGCTATCATCAGATAAAAATGGCGGAAGAGGAAATTGAGAAGACAGCCTTCCAAACATCGGGGGGAAATTATTGTTATGTCATGATGCCCTTTGGTCTCAAGAATGCGGGTGTTACGTACCAACGCATGGTGAATGAAGTGTTTGGAGAACAAATAGGCCGTAACATGGAGGCCTATATTGATGACATGGTCATAAAGACCAAGGAGGGAAGTCACGCCCCTGACCTGGAGGAAACCATAAACAATCTCCGAGCCAACAACATGAAGCTAAACCCAAGTAAATGTGTGTTTGGGGTAACAGCTGGAAAGTTTCTAGGCTTCATGGTATCTCAAGGGGAATCGAGGCGAACCCTGAAAAAATCAAAGCCCTTATTGACATGAAGGAACCTACTAGCATCAAGGAGGTTCAGAGATTGAACGGAAGAATAGCGGCTCTTGGAAGATTCATTGCCAAATTTGCCGAAAAATCACTACCATTCTTCAAGGTATTGAAGGGGGCCAAAAGCTTCTCCTGGACTCCTAAATGCTCCGAGGCATTCCTCCGGTTGAAGGAGTACTTGGGGTCCCTCCCTTGCTAAGCAGTCCAATTACTGGTGAGATGTTATATGTCTTCCTAGCCGCCACGAACCACGCAGTCGCAGCTGTCCTAGTACGAAATGATGAAGAAACTCAGAAACCAGTCTACTACGTCTCTAAGGCATTGTCAGACGTGGAAAGCAGATATTTCAATGTGGAAAAGATAGCGTACGCACTAGTTACTGCATCAAGGAAACTACGTGCCTACTTTTCTGCACATCCCATCACCGTGTATACGAATGAGCCCTTGAAGAAAATTCTGCATAAGTTGGATGGCTCCGGACGTCTCCTAAATTGTTCTATTGCTCTCACAGAGTTTGATATCACTTACCAACCAAGGAAGACCCTCCTGGCATAGCCTCTGGTTGACTTCATGGTCGAGACTGCCTTCATGGGTGAACACGTCCCCACCTCACGTAAGCATAACACACCGAAGGAAGAAGGGTCCACCATTGAACTCACATCCAACTGTTGGGTCCTATACACTGATGGCTCAGCCACAAAGGAGAGAAGCAGAGCTAGAGTGGTACTAGCACGTCCTGAAGGAGAGCATACCATACAAGATATCAAACAAATAGGCAGGGAAGATAACCAAATCGCGGATGTTCTATCTAAACTAGCGACTATGGATGTGTCTGAGTCCAACTCCAATCCGTACGTAGTTTTTGCCGAAGAACCCGCATATGAAAGACTATAAGTCATGCTCCTAGATGGAGAGGAGAGATGTTGGATCAATGACTACATAGATTACATCGAGAAGAGCCAACTCCCAGAAGATGAAACGCAAGCTAAACTTATCAAGAAGAGATTACCAAGTTTCGTTGTGATGAATGGAGTCCTCTATCGACGATCCTTTACTAAGCCCCTGCTGAGGTGTGTCTATCCCAAGGAAATTGAGAATCTCTTGGGCCGAAGTACATGAAGGAGTTTATGGCGGACACCCGGGGGCCAGAACCTTAGCTGACAAGATCATCCTGCTAGGTTACTATTGGCCAAACCTGAGGGAGGACGCGCAAGCCTATGTTAGAAAATGTGACAAGTGCCAGAGATACTCTGACATTCCTAGACTCCCAGCAGTTGAGCAAACTCTTGTAATACCTACATGGCCATTTGATATGTGGGGGATCGACATCATCGGACCCTTCCCTCCCGCCCGAGGCAATTGCAAGTATGTGATAGTAGCTGTCGACTACTTTTCCAAATGGATTGAAGCGAAAGCATTGGCCAAGATAACGGAAGAAAATGCTATAAACTTCATCCACGACCACATTTGGTGTCACTTTGGGCTCCCACACACAATTATTTGGGATCATGGACTCCAATTCTCCACGACATTCACAGCAGAGTTGGGCAGAGTAAGAGTTCGTCACGCCAAGTCATCAGTAAGTAGACCTCAAGGCAACGGACAAGCGAAGGCCGCCAACAAATTGGTCCTAACAGCCCTTACTAAGAACCTTGAAGGACTGATAAGTGACTATTATATAGTCATTTATCCTTTTATTTCATAGTCATTTCCTTAGTTTTAGTATCATTTAGGTTGCATTTAGTTTATTTTTAGCTTCTTTTGTTATATACCCTCGATTTTACGGTTTTTGGTATATATTGTACAATTAGACAGGTTTTATAGTCTATTTATGATTAAATGGAAGCTTTGAAAATAATCAAGTGTCGAAGCCATGGAAGGGAAAGACCAAAACAAGCAAATAGGCTAAAATCCAGCCAGAGCGGCCGTGCACTAGGCATAGGAGTGGTCGTGCACTTGGCCCTTGCCAAGGCAATTTTGGCCCCAAAACCTGGAGTGGCCGAGTCTTGCAAAATGGAGTGGCCGAGCAATCCTGGCCAGAGCGGCCGTGCAGCTGCAAGTGGAGCGGCCGTGCAAAATTGCTCAGTTCAAACCAAATTTGGCGCCAAGAGGACACGGCCGTGCAGAGCTCTTAGCTCGGCTGTGCAAATGGTGTCTGCAGATTTAAAAGGCACCTTTTAATGGCACCACCTTGAAGAGTCTCCTCCATATTATAAATAGGCCATTTGTAATCACTCTTAGGATATTAGGAACCATCAGAGAATAGCATACCAAATTTTAGAATACATTATATACAATTCTTTATCATTATTTCCAAAGTATTTAAAGATTAAAGTATTCATTGTTCTTGAAGTACTCTTTGGAAGGAAGCAATAAAAGTTCAAGTGTTATTTCCAGCCATCATCTCTTTATAATCATAAGTTCTTCTTCTCTTTATCTTTTCTTATTATTTATGCTTATTTGTTTATAATGGCTAGTGAGTAATCCCCCTTGTTCTTGAGGTTGGAAACTCAAAACGCCTCTTGTTCATAATCCTTTATAAAGTCTTGTCTTCTATCTTCATCTAAAAAAATTCTTTATATCAATCTCAAAATGACTTACATTTTGGAGACGTCCAACTTGTATGATTCAGTCGATCAAGAGAAGTACCTAGCGGAGAATCTCGATTGACGGAACCATATAAAGGAACTAGGTTTCATTGATCACGAGAGTAGTTCAATGGCCTAGAGATATTCCTTGAATGGAAAGTGCATTGACTTTCGAACTTAATGGATCCTTGCTAATTATGGTCATCTAAAGATAAGCCGGAATGTCCGTTCGTGATAGACGGGAATATCATAAACGGAAATCTCAAAGAGATAGGGCATAATTAGTGAAGAGTACAACGCTACTTTCTTGATCGTGAGAAGTAGTGTAAGCCTAACGTACCATCCTTGATTTTTATGAAAACCTATATTTTCAAAGACATGACTATATGATGAATATTTGGCTAAATGATTTCCAATCCCGAGAATGCTTCGTTTATAAGAGTTTTATTAAAGTATTTTTCTGCGTATGTTCTATTCTTTTCCTAAATCAATCTTTATTTCTCCCGATTTCTCTTATAGTTGTAGTAAAAACAATTTCATCCCAAAGTAAACCCTGTCCTTGTGGGATCGACTCGTACTTGCACCCGCTATATTTCAATAGCCCGTGCACTTGCGGATTTTAAAATAAACCGTTAGGTTTCGACCGAACAAGTTTTTGGCGCCGTTGCCGGGGACAACAGTTTACTTTTTGTTTTTGTCTTTACTACATAATTGTGTTTTTATTTATTTTATTTTAGTTTTTTACTTTCGATAATCTGTTACATTTAATCTTCTTTTTGAGTGTTTTTATAGTGTATGAAACGGGCTCGGATCTTCTTTGACAACTTTGATCCAGAACCCGAACGAAGCTTTCACGAGAGATTAAGAAAACTCAAGGAGACGTTAAATAAACATATGGCGGAAGGAGATCCACAAACAGCTGCTAAGACCATACGGGACTTTGTAAATCCAAGTACCCCGGGAACTAGATCCCCAATTGTTATGACGAATGCCAACGCGGCCAACTTTGAGATTAAGCCGCAGCATTTGCATATGGTTATGAACAACCAATACAGCGGCACTGCTTTCGAAGACCCTCATCTCCACATCCAAACATTCTTGGAATACTGTGACACCACTCGTATCTAGAATGTTACACCGGAAGCAATACGGATGCGCCTTTTCCTTTCTTTCTTAAGGATAAGGCAAAGCAATGGTTAAAATCGATCCCTCAAAACTCTACAACATGGGACCAAGTTCAAGAAGCATTCCTTGGGCGTTTTTTCCACCAAGCAAAATAACCCAAATTCGCACGAAGATCACTAACTTTTTTCAAACAGGAAGTGAGACTTTGTACGGCGCATGGGAACGGTTCAAGGAACTTCTAAGAATGTGCCCTCACCACGGGCTTGAAAAGTGGTTAATTGTGCACACTTTCTACAATGGTCTCACATATAGAACAAGGGAGACAATTGATGCTGCCGTAGGAGGTGCACTAATGAATAAGACGGTGAATGAAGCATACGACCTGATAGAGAACATAGCTCTGAATCACTATCAATGGTTCAATGAGAGGGAACAACCACAGGAGATTCCAGGTAAGTACAATGTTGATGTCATTAATATCTTGTCCTCTAAAGTTGATCTGCTTCTTAAAAAGTTTGAAAACTTTAATGTGAATTTCGTGGCCAACATTAATGTTGTTTGTGAACTATGTGGGTCAAACTCAGATAGTGTAAGTACCCAAATCTGGCTCATGCCTTTCGGTTAAGTTTTCCGGCAATTTCCCAGACTTTCCTAAAGTCCGGGAGCAATTCCGGAACTGTTTCGAACCTTCCGAGGAATGAAGGGACTGATTTAAATTAAAAGGGCACGTTTTCCTTAATATGGAAAACCTTCTAGAAGTGCCACCTTGCATGATTCTAGAAACATGCTGAGTCACACAGGATAATGCCGCACGGCTGCATTAGGAGGGAACTCCTAGCCGCACGGCCTCATTAGCCTTATCCAGACTGCCTATAAATAGAGCCCTCCTCTACCCATTTTAAAAAAGAACAAAATACCATATTCAGCACAAAAGCTCTGTTCAAGCCCTGCTGCGAAAATTCCAGAAGTTGAAGAGTTCCAAGAAGCTACCTCCCTCCTCCTTGAAGCCTTCCAAGTTGGTCCATCCACTAGGCAAGAATCAAAGAAGAAGAGGTCACCACCATTGGTAACCTCTCACTCCCTTACCTTGCATCATGCTTGTTTATGTGATATAATTGCTCCTTGCATTCATATATTACTATTATCTTGCTTGGGACTTGGTATTTGTTGTTAAAGATCCTATCTTTATTCATATAAATCATACCCCCTCCCTCTTTGCATCCTTTGCATAAAATAAGCATCCTTTCCCATAAAAATGTAATCTTTGCATTAAAGGTGCATTCTTTGCACCTAAAAATCCCTTTTTTACATAAAAATGGTATCCTTATGCATCCTTTGCATATAAAAATATAATCTTTATATTCAAATTGCATCCTTTGCATCCTAAAACTCATTTTCACACATAAAAATGCATCCTTTGCAATAAAGATCATTTCTTTGCATGAAAGAAGCATCCTTTGCCTAAAAATGCCATTTTTCTATAAAAAATGCATCCTTTGCATAAAAATCCTTTCTTTACATCAAAAGGCATCATTTGCAAATCAAAAGCATCCTTTGCACCAAAAAATGTCATCTTTTCACTAAAAATGTCATTTTTACATGCATTCTCCCGTGTCCCCATTAGCAACCTTCGGAACGGACCGGTGTAAAGATTCTATCTTTACATCGTTCCTTCCATTAAAGGTGCCAAAATCTCTTTAGAAAGGGATAAACCTTAAACCTATATCTCCGATTATCGCTTGAGATGAGCATGATAGCTCCCATATAAGCTCAATCGTCTCAAAGCGTAGGATTGATGGGCTAAGGACGCTCCTTTTCTAAAGAACCCCATTTTGGACTATAAAAGAGAGTCCTTCTCTCGATCACGCAAAGACCCAAGGTCAAATAGCGATGATCACAAGTCCAAGATGAGGACGGGATCAAAGTCCCGAACACATAAAAAATCCAAGGAATCCCGAGCGACAACCAACTAAATGGTTTGTACGTCCGGAAGACGACTTGGGACATTCTCCCCCTCTCTTTTCAACACATGCACACAAAAAAGCACGCAAGCAAGCACGAAAAATGGAATCTAGGAAGACTTGCTACGGCAAGACACCTTGGGTGAACGACGATTCGTTCTTCCCAAGGGGTAACTTAACCTCCGAACCCTAAAATCTTTTTTTTCAAAGTTTTGAGGAAATCAAAATGGCGTGGCGACTCCGTTTTTCAAATTAAACCGGATGTTTTCAAACTCGCGTGAATCCGATCTAAAAACAAAAATTTAGAATTTGGGCACACATTCACAGTTTGGCGACTCCGCTGGGGACATCCCAAAGGAGAAAAGCTTTCATTTTCAAAATAAACGATACCCGGTATATAGGTGGAAACCATTTAACCTTCCTGTATCGCTCCCTAACCCGGGGCTTGGGATAAACGGTGGTCTAACAATCCCACGTACCGGTATCCCTTTTCGAAAAAAAAAATATATAAAAAGAAAGCTTTTTTCCTTTGAGCGGGTTAGACTCCCATCGCGAATTCCAATTATCGTGCTTGCTTTCTTTGCCTTGCATTGCATCATTTGCATCTTGGGAATTGTGCATACTTTGAACAGGAAGCCTTCTCAAGGCTAAAAGGTGCCTAAAATGTTCGGGAAACAACCTGAAATTGCAAAGGAGTGGAACCTGGAAAATTGATCCATGCAGTCGTACGGCTCAATCCTCCTTGGATTCTGACCGGGCGGCCTCAGTGGCAATTCCACCAGGAAAAATTGAGGTTAATCTGGTAGCCTTGGCGTACTGGGGCTATTCGGCCCAAGACCGATCGGGGCTTCCGTAAAATTTACGTGCCTTATCTCGTTGCATTTTCCCCCATCCCGAAAAATCATTCCTTTAAAACACATTTCGAAAATCTCTGTTTTAACTCAAAAGGAACATTTTTAGGAGGCCGCACACTACGCGCACCTTATATATCCCGTACACTTTGCACGCACGTCCCTTTAAACCTGTGGTGGTTTCCACTAGCCACGGACAGCCTTACGATGCTCCCGGGCGCGCACGGAATCACCCCAAACTCCCCATGGCAGCCAGTGTCGACCAATGCAGAGTCCGTGTCACACGTTTCAAAAAACTGTGACTTTTGGTTGGTTTTTGGTCTAGTCCGTGTCATATAGCCCAGTTGCATGTCCCCGTAAAGGTCAAGCCTTAGTCCATAACGGAAGTCAAGATCTTTTGCTCAAGCGAAACTCTGCCGAAATTCCGACAAGGAAAAATCGGTAGAATCTTGACTCCGACATTGACTTTGATCTTGACCTGCACGGAATGCGTAAGAGTCGAGACCGAGTCTATGCCAAAAGTCCAAAGATCTTCCGCACAAGCGGAGCTCTGCCAAAATTCCGACAAAGGAAAAAATGGCAAGATCTTGACTCCGGCATTGACTTCGACCTTGACCTGCCCGGAATGTGTAAGAGTCGAGACCGAGTCCTTGCCAAGAAAATCCAAAGATCTTTCGCTCAAGTGAAGCTCTGCCAAAATTCCGACAAGGAAAAATTGGCAAGATCATGACCCGACATTGACTTCGATCTTGACTCACGCACGGTGTATGCAACGAAGTTCAATGTGACACTGTGTCATCCGGCTTTTACCGCCCGACCCATGCCTATTATCTTCTCGGACATTACCGAAAAGTCAAAACGTCGATCGCGCAAGCGAAATTCTGCCGAAATTCTGTTAAGGCTAAAAGACGAGACTTTCCCGGTATTGCCTTGACTATAATTCGCATCGCCCGTGCGTTAAAAGTTCCTATGACCCGCTGTGATGATGTGTCGCCATTTCGCGGGAAAAAATTCGATTTTTTCGCGTTTCTTTGAAAAAAAATCAAATAAAACCCGGGAAAAAGAACGGAGTCGCCACGCCATTTTTGTTTTAAGGGCCAAAACTTTGAAAAAAGCCCGAGATCAGAAATTTGGGTTCGGAGGTCATGTTACACGCCGGGAAGGACGTTAGTGTGCACCCGGAATGCCTCGTAAAACGAGTCTTCCAAACTGAAAATCATTTGTGTGTGTGTGTGTGTGTGTTTTGGCCAAAATAAGTTGAAACTCAGAAAAGTAAAAATTGGGATATCTTTTTAAGACTTTAAACTGATCCCATGATTTTTTGGAAGATTTTTGGATTGAGATTTGGTACTCAAAAGACCTTTTGAAGTTGAGAGCCACTTCTGCCAGAATGAAAAAGGCAGTGGACCTTTGATTTTGAAATGGATTCAAGGGTCTTAAAACTTCATAATATGGATAAACTCAGAGAATGAAAGTTGTTCCAGACACCTTAAATAAGATTTGTGAGAAGGAATTTTCCATTTTGGAGAAGATTTGAGGGGTCAAAACCTTCTGGAAACCTCAGATATGAGATCTGGATTCCCAGAAGCTGATGAACTAGCCTCTGAAAGAAAATTTGAAAAGAGGAGTTTTACTCACCCAAAAAATAAAGTAAAAATATGTCTGGAAATCTCTGGATGTTGTCTACAAAAAGTGTTTTGTATTCAACACCAAATTCCAAGTTCATCTGTGTCCAAAAAATTAGACCATGGACTGAGGTCTGAGAAAATTGCTACTGGACAGCAACTTCTCAAGAAAGAAAATATGATTTTAAAGGGGGTTTTGCATCCATGCTTGTCCCCATTTCCCTAGGTTTTGGTTAGTGATCACTTGACATTTTAGTGGTGAATCAACTATACCAAACCATCCTTGGGGTACATTAGGACTAAGCACTTCATTTGCTTGGGAAGGGGAATTTTATCCTTTGAAAATGAGATTTGATGCTTGAAAATGGTTTTTAGGGTTTTGAAAATGCATTTGCAAGAAAACAAGAACACATTAAAGAAAATGTTGATCCTTTTAGAAGATCATCCATGGAGATGGACTTCCATGGTGATCTTCTTGGATCTTAAGACAAGAAGAAGAATGAACTACATTTTGTAGTTTGAAGATGCATGCATGGATGAGAGATTTAGGGTAAGAAGAGGGAGGTTATACCTATCTTCTTTGTATTTTGAGGCTTTGGCTTGAATATATGAGTGTTTGAGGCTTGAATGTGTTTAGGGTTTGAATTTGAGAGTGAGTGTGAGTTGGGAAATATTCAAGAGAAAATGGTGACAATTCAAGTGAATTCTCACTGTTTTTTCTCTATATTTCGCCAGAGGTTCAGTGCAAATTGTGTTGTTGCTCCTCATTTTTGTGACTGGAGGGCTCAATTTATAGCCCTCCTGAAAATGCAAACATGTCCGCGCGGATGGATACAGTCGCGTGCACTGTTCATTAATTGTCTCCGTGCTTTGGACAAGAGGAATATTTCTTTTGAAAATTCAAATTAACAGGTTTTATGTTTCCACCATTTCTATTTTTGGTTTTCTTCCTTTGTTTTGCTTTTTAAGATTCTTTTTGAGGTTTAACCTTAAATAACAATGCCCATTTTACCCTCATTTTGTTAGAAATGTTAGGATTGTTAGGAATTGTTAGAAATGTTATAACTTTCGTTAATTTTCTAACGAAAATTCTAACAAGCTCAAATTGGAGCACTTACAGTAGCCCCTCGGCGACGGCGCTTTCGAAGGAAGCGGGGTCGTCGATAAGAGTAAGGCTCCATATTTGGCGGGATGATCGAGTGATCGGGTGGCTGAACCTAGCGATAGGCTACCTACGTATCCCGAATGGGAATCAAGCCGCCGTAGTTCGGGTCTTTGACCCCTGGAGATGATGGCGTTTTAGGTGCCTCGAACTCCGATGAGCGAGTTCTCGCAGTCTGCCGGAAAGAAACTCTGCTGGGATAAGAGATGACCATTTTCGCCCGATGGCTATCCGCTTTCATTGGGATAGGAATGACCATTTTCGGTCTGATGGCTGTCCGCTCTTCTGGGGATAGGAATGACCATTTTCGGTCTGATGGCTATCCGCTCTGCTGGGGATAGGAATGACTATTTTCGGTCTCGATGGCTGTCCGCTTCTGGGGATAGGAATGACCATTTTCGGTCCGATGGCTATCCGCTCGCTGGGATAGGAATGACCATTTTCGATTCGATGGCTATCCGCTCTGGGATAGGAATGACCATTTTCGGTCCTGATGGCTATCCGCCCGCTGGGATAGGAATGACCATTTTCGGTCTGATGGCTATCCGCTCTGCTGGGGATGATTGTGATTTATCGTTTTCCTAGTGATAGCGTCTTAGGTGCCTCAAACCTTGGAGATGGCGCTTTAGGTGCCTCGAACCTTGATGATGATGGCTTTTTAGGTGCCTCGGACCTTAATTTGAAATGGCCTTTCGGTGGACTTCGTCTGCTGCCGAAGGAGAGGGTGACCGTTTTGGTCGAGGGGCTGGACCTAATGATAGGCTACCTACGTATCCCTAGTGGGAATCAAGCCCTTTCGTAGTTCGAGTTCTTCTCGAGATTTCGTTGGCTTTTGGGATTCCGTTAACTTTGCTGGGGATTTTGTTAGCCTTTGGCTGGGAAAAAATTGACGTATTCGCCTGGGAAATCGGTCTTACGTTTGACCGCCGGAAGATTTTGATGAAAGATACGGGATCTCGTTATCTTTCTCGGGAGATCGGTCTTACGCTTTGATCGCCGTAGATTGATTTTTGATGAAAGATACGGGATCTCGTTATCTTTCTCGGGAAGATCGGTCTTACGTTTGACCGCCGGGAATGATTTTGATGAAAGATACGGGATCCGTTATCTTTCTCGGGGCACTCGGTCTTACGTTTACCGGAAGGATTTTGATGAAAGATACGGGATCCGTTATCTTTCTCGGGGAGATCGGTCTTACGTTTTACTGCCGGAGATTGATTTTTGATGAAAGATACGGGATCTCGTTATCTTTCTCAGGGAGATCGGTCTTACGTTTGACTGCCGGAGATTGATTTTGATGAAAGATACGGGATCTCGTTATCTTTCTCAGGGAGATCGGTCTTACGTTTGACTGACGGAGATTGATTTTTGATGAAAGATACGGGATCTCGTTATCTTTCTCAGGGAGATCGGTCTTACGTTTGACTGCCGTTGGATGATTTTGATGAAAGATACGAGATCTCGTTATCTTTCTCGGGGAAATCAGTCTTACGTTTGACTGTCGTTGGGTAATTTTGATGAAAGATACGAGATTCCGTTATCTTTCTCGGGGAAATCGGTCTTACGTTTGACTGCCGTTTGAGGAAATTGATGAAAGATACGGGATCTCGTTATCTTTCTTGGGGAGATCGGTCTTACGTTTGACTGCCGTTGATGATTTTCTTGACAAGGGGCTGACTTTGGTTAACTTTGGTTAACTCTGTCAAGTTGGGGACTGAATTGCAGAGTCCTGGAATTTTAAGGGGCAAAAGGGTCATTTTGACCCTTACAATCCTGTCCGCGCGGAGAGGACTTGAAAGTCAGGGGTATTAATGAGGGCCAACGCCCTTCTCCTTCCCCATTCAGTTTTTTACAGAATTTCTGCAATTACGAGAGAGAGAAGGAGAGAGCCGAGGATTTCACCATTTTTGGCCAAAAAAGCTTCGAAAATCCTTCGTTTTCTTTGATTTTTCGAGCAATGGAACACGGGGAAGGCGCTTTTCAAGGCCAAGGACGTGGCCCGATAGCGGAGAGACGATTGGAGCTCGTCCGGATGAGGAGGCACTATACTCTTTCGCAATCGATTGCGGAGGAGCCCTACCCCGATGCTTGGCAACATTGGGCTTCGGATTCGAATCTCCAAACGGTATACTTTGAAACCCTTTGATCCCTTTGTCGATTTTTGCTTGAAATTGATTTTTAGGTGATTTTTCTTTTCTTTTTTTTTTCGAAAATTATGCAATGTTCATTGTCTTGGATTTGATTTTGATGCTATGCATGTTGCAATGAATTTGTTGGTGTCCCGAATATGCATTTTGCTTGGGAAAAGAATTGGCATTTTTGCCACACATTTTTTTTTTGTATCCGAAAATTGCATGTGAAAATTCGAAAATTGTGATGATGATTTTTTTTTTTTTTGAAATTGAATATTGATATTGATGAATGATGCAATGCATGCATTTTGTTTGGAAAGAATGGGCATTTTGCCAATATGAGATGTATGTATGTTTAGGATTTTTTTTTTGAAAAGTGGGACGGATTTTTCCTCCCGTTGCATGTAAGATGGATGATATGCATGTATGCATTTTTTTTTTGAAAATGGGACGGAGTTTTATTTCCGTCGACTTCTTGTAGGATATGCATGTATGCATTGAAAATTGTTGAATGGGATTTGCTGAAAACTGTCTTTTCTGTGAGAAAAATGGGGCTATGTCTATTGCATGCCGTTATGCTGCCGAAATTTTTTTTTTAATGCATGTGTATGCTTTTTCTTTTTTTTTTGTGCAAATGCAAATGCAATTTTTTTTGACATTTTCTCTCTTTTTTTTTTTTGCAGGGCGGAAACCGTTTTGTGACGGAGCAGCTGAACAAAATGAAGACTCGAGGATCGGTGGAGTCCGTGGTTGACTTGTGGGACCGGCTTCCGAATGCGGGCCGAGGAGCTTTGCCGAGTCCGAGACAGATTGTTGTTGAGACCGGGCTTTGGGAGTTTGTTGAGTGCTTGAGGGGACTGGTCAAGTTCCCTAAGAGCAAGGGCCTGATGTTCGCTTTAGCGCAGCACTGGTGGGATGCGACCCACACGTTTCACTTCTTCTGGGGCGAGGCTACGGTTACGCCTTCCGACTATGCTGCGATCACGGGTTTGTCCTTTAATGGACGCAGCATTGAGTGGCGGGACGGCTATAGCGATGCTGATCTCGTTGTGCTCTTCGGGATTTTCCCTATTCCCAAAAAGGGGATGGGGATGGAGTATGCGGTGGTCTACGGGAAGATTGTGGAGACCATTGTGAGTTACGAGGCCGGGAGGAGAGGATAGGCGCCGATCGATTGCCGTGGCCTTCTTGTGGTTTGCTTTTTCGAGCACCCTCTTTGGGCATGCCGAGGGACGGCAGCCTTTGCCTTGCCGAGGTCCTTGGAGGACATGGAGATGGCCGGAGATGTCTCGTGGGGAGAGGCCGGGCCGGGCAGCTTTACTTTGCTCGATAGTAGGTGCACCGGAAGGCCGTGAGCTCCTTGTATCGCTTTGAGTTTGCCCCTGGAGGTATAAGCTCTCTTTTTGCTTTCCCTCTTTTTTTTTTTGAGCACACACTTTTCTTTTGCACCGGATTGATTGGATTTTTACCTTTCGCAGTACGGGCGTTGGAGTTTTTCCACGTCACGATGTGGCGACAAATGGCGGAGTACGTCGGGGCGTATCCGGCCATGCGCCTCCCGGGTCTAAGCATGCCCGAGAGAAGATAAGCTCCAGGGGGCGTACGACTCTCAGATACGCGGATTGCCTTCCTTTGACGGAGGCCGAGACAGATGAGAGGATGATATTCTTCCCCGGGATCGCTTCGAGGTGGCGCAGCCGAAGGGCGCCGAGATTTGACTGTGGCAATGGAGGATTCTCGAGAGGTCCGACTCGCGATGCCTATTATCTCGGGAGAGAGGGTGACGCGCGCATGGCGTGAACTCGCCTTGAGGACACCGTGGAGCCTCCCGCCGATATGATGCACCCGAGTGACAGATTCGTGACTCCGGGATGATTACCGAGCCGGCCAAGACTTCTCGGCATTTGTGGCGATTGAGCCGCACCCCGTATTTGTTTTGAGGAGGCCGAGGATGCCCTGTGTTCTTGATAGAGAGGGGCTTGGTCCCGCGATACCCTCGGACGGATTTTTCGTATGTCCAAGATGGGGTCCGATTGAGGGTGCAGATCCTCACTCGAGCGGCTTCCACGAGCTTTCCGGCCTCGTCCGGTATGAAGGTATGGCTTCTCTTTCTTCTTTTTTTTTTCTTTTGTCTTTTCTTTTCTTTCCCGTCATCATTTTTCGCTTCAACCGTTTCGACGCTTTTGCTTTTGTGCGTTTTCGAGGTGGTCGTCGAGAAGCCGACGAAGCAAGTGATCGGAGCTAAGAGATTTATCAGGAGGATGGTCGCTTGCGGGCTCCTCGTGCTAGAGCGAGGCGACCACGGCCGGCGCCCGTCGACGGGAGGCTTCCCTATTCGTTCAGAGACTTCTTCAGAGACTCCTCTCGTCTCCTCTCATTGATCCCGCGCGGTGCCGCCTTCGGATCACGTCATTCTCGGGATCCACACGGGCAGTGGACATGTTTGGCAAGCATGGTGGGTCGTCTTCGCACGTCCCAGAGTCCGACGCCTTCACCTTTCGGATACGATTTTTCGCAGATCTCGGCTTGCCCTATCGTAGCGTGCCGGTTGGTCCCGACGAGCCTCTTTCTCGGGAGACGAGGACGATTCCCGAGCCCGAGATTTTCGTGGCTCCTGAGGAGGCGGGCCCGAGTCGCAAGAGGGACCGGGGGCAGACATCGGGCGCCAGAGACTCCGATTGATTTTTTTTTTTTTTGAGATTTGAGATTGAGATTGGAGACTGGGATTAGGACTTGTACAGCTTATGCACACATTTTTTTTTTTGGAATGTAATAATTTAGGATTTTATTTTATGAATGCAATGCAGTATGAATGCAGTGTTGCATGAGCCTTGTTTGTTTTTTTTTTTTTTTGCAAGGGTGTTTGGTATATGGACTGGTTTGGGGAGGTTTTTGCACAGGTTTCAAGCAACCGGGACGGAATATTCCTCTTTTGGTGTAGCAGCTGACTGCTGCAGATTTTTCGATAAATGACAATCATGTCCGCGCGGATGGGGACTCCCGCATCCGACATTGTCCTTTAATTTTGCTTCAGATCTGGTCTCACTTTATTTCAAATTCAAATATCCTCTTCAACCTCCAGTCCAAACAACCATTTCCGGGGAGAAAGAGAGAAAAACCATGGAAAACCTTAGAAAAGCTCCATCAAAATTGTCCCAAGAATCCCAAATGTCATTCTTCAACAAGTTCAAGGATTGGTCCCGGGAGATTATGCATGAGAGGAGGTCCTTCTTTGAAGAAAGGTACAAGGTGAAGTGCTTATGGTCTCTCAAGGAATTGATTCCGGATTATGAGCTTTTGAGGGCTTCTTCCTCATTTTGGGATACTAGGAGGCATGTCTTTTGCCTTTCCTTCAACGAGATTGTTCCGACTGTGGAAGAATTTCGGGCCTTGCTTGGAGGTCCGGAGGTGGAAGAGATAGCGGTTCCTTTGCCCGGAGGGGCTTCTTTTGTTGACAGATTGTGCGTCCTCCTTCATCTTTCCCAGGAGGAAGCGCAAGGTATGATCCGTGGTCCCGATCATTTTGATATTTCCGGCCTTCCTGATAGGTTTAGGGGCCTAGGCTTGGTGGATGATGCCTATTGGGATGCCTTTGCACTTTGTATGTTTGGCACCCTGTTCATGGTCTATTCCTTTGGGATTTGCCATCGGTCTTTGGCCGGATGTTGTCATTCACTGTCGCCCGGCGTAGATGTCGTTCATTTGATTCTGGGGGAGACTTTTCATGCTCTTGAGAGGCTGGCTACCGGAAGACGGTATATGCATGGGGGCAGCCCGTGCCTCTGGACCCTGTGGATGATGGAGCGTTGGGGGATTCTTCGGGAAACTCCCGACATGATCAAGCCTTGGACATTTGCCAGGATGGGGTTGCTGTGGATTTCGATGATCGTGGCTCATGGGAGCGTTGGATGGCTGGTCTCCAGACAAAAGATATCGATGGTCGGTGCCTTGTTGGCGGGTGGAGACTCGCAGAGTGCTTCAGACGGGTCTCATGTGGTTATGCTTTCTGGGGCTTTCTCAGCCCAGCTTCTATATTTCGGCTTTAGTTCTCGAGACAGCTTTGGCCTGGAGCAGGTTCCTTTGGGGACTTTAATGATATAGCCACCAGGTGGTGGTGGCTCCTGCTTCTATGGATGATCCCTCATGTTTCCATTTCTTTCCCGAGCATGGAGGTATGACGCCTTTCCTCCTCGGGTTATTCTCTGCGTCCGAGACCGGTGTACCTGACCACTTGGTACCTGGATTGGTATGAGAGGCATCCGGGAGAGACTCAGGTGGCTATTTTGAGACGGCGTGAGGCCATTGTGGGTGCGGAGGACCCGACGGTTTCGAGAGGAGGAGGGCCGAGGCGAGGGCCAACCCTCATGACAGAGCGGAGACGCTCGTGAACGACTATGAGGCTTACGTCAAGAGACAGGAGAGGAGGGCTCCTATGCTACCAGCTAGGCTACAGGAGATGAGAGATGACGCTAGGGCTACTAAGGCCCTGGCAGAGGCTGGTTTGATAGATCCTGTTCCTATACCAGAGCTTGGTAGGAGGAAGACCGACATTTTTCCGGTTCAGAAGAAGAAGACTCGAAGGGGGAAGAAGAGGGGAGAGGCCAGTACGAGTGGCTTGGAGTGACTCTGAGTTTTCCGAGTATCCCTTTCTTGCCATGGCAGACACATTAGTTTGATTATGTATCTTAATTTCTTTTAGCAGGTTGCCAGTTGTAGGAATGAATCGGGCTTAGACTCATCAAAAAGTTTTTAACTTGTAATGAATATTTGAATTGCTTCAGAGTTTTTCGAGACGCTTTCATGGTCCGATCAGTTGTATTGATGTCAAAGTATGACTTTTATTTGTGTTTTAGACCGAACCGTTTCCGGCTGCCTACGTTCCCCTCATTTTGAGGAGCTCAGGTCTTCGTAGTTCAACCCGATTTTTTTTGTTGTTTTTTTTTTTTGCTTTTTTTTTTTGTTTTTTTGTTTTGTTTTTTTTTTGTTTGTTTTTTTTTTGGTGCAACCCTGTTTTTTACCTAGGCCGCCCTTTTCGGGTTTTCAACCTAGTTGGGTATTACTCTTTTAGCACTCTTTTTTTTTACGCGTAGTATCTGCGCAGCTTGTCACCATTCACTGGGTGTACAAAGGGATTCCCGTCGAGGTCTGCAAGTTGCATGGCTCCTCCGGAGAAGATCTTCTGGACGACATATGGCCCGACCCATACAGGCTCCCATTTTCCGAGGGGGTTGATACGGACTGGGGGCTTTTCTTTTAAAACGAGATCCCCTTCTCGGATCTCCCGATGCTTTACTTTCTTGTCAAAGGCTCTGGCCATTCTTCCTTGGTAGGCTCGGATGTGTTCCATGGCCTTCAGTCGGCGTTCATCTAGTAGGGCCAATTCATCATGGCGACTCTGGAGCCATTCGACCTCGTTGATCTGGTTTTCCAGCAGTATACGGAGCGAGGGTATTTCCAGCTCGATTGGGAGTACGGCTTCCATTCCGTATGTGAGGGCAAACGGTGTTTCCTCGCTTGCCGTTTTGACCGATGTTCTCAGAGCCCCAGAGTGCCAGGTGTAACTTCTCGGCCAATCTGCGCTTGGGCAGCCATTTTCCGGATGATATTTTCCAGAGTCTTGTTTGTCGCTTCGACGGCTCCGTTGGTTTGGGGCCTGTAAGGAGATGACTTGTGACGGGTTATTCGGAATTCCCGCGCAGCCCGTCGCATTCCCCTTCAAAGTGGGATCCATTATCTGAAATGATTTCTACTGGCAACCCGTATCCGCATATGATGTTCTCTTTGATGAAGAGGGCAACTTTCTTTGTGAGGATTTTGTAGGACTTTGCAGAGCATCCTTTCCAATTCCTTCGAAGAAATCACCAATCTCGCGTCTCTTTAGGCTTTTCCAGCTCCCAAATTCACACTCGTCAAAATCACTTCGGCAGCTTGGGCTCGATTTTCCTTTTTCCGGACAACCTGCTTAAAGATTTCTTTTGTTGTTTGATTTTTTTTGTTTAATGTGTCTGCTTCTTTATCTAATGAATTATTATTAAGTGTTTTTTTTTTTTTTAATTCATCATTAGTTAAAGTGGCAATCAAGGGATACTCAGAAAGGTTCGTCATTTCATTGAAAACGAAAGGGAATACAGTGCTTGCTACAGACTCGTAGTCTTCAGGCGTAAGGCCGTCGGACGACCCTAGAGACTCGATCTTAACAAAGAGAGACTGGGAGGACTTGTCCTAGATTGACACAAAGGGACGGGGGACCAATCCAAGCTTGGTGATCATTTCCTCCTTGGTCGCGGACGGGCCTGAGAGGTTTTCCCAATTTTTTAGCGGCTTTGCTGTTGGTGGCCTCATGACTCGGGAACTGTGCTGTTTTTGTTTTCCTTTCTCAATTGCTGCTATCATCTCTTGGACCGAGCCGAGATCAATCAGGTCTGGCACCTGGACTTCTTCTTCGAACAATTGCTGCATAACCAGACCATCCCAATCATCTGAGGGAAATTCCGTGGCCTTAGCTTTTGGCACTGTCAGTTCGAATTCAGGTTTCGGATCTTCCTGGGCAATCGGGTTTGTGGTGGTAAGCTTCTCGAACTGTTCCACCAGGTCAGGCACGCCTCTGAAGGTATACTCACTCTTCATGGTAGTGGTAGCCCCGGGTATCTTGGGTAGGTCCAGGAACATTCTGCGGACCGGGTTGGCTTTGGCTCCCCTGAACTTGTTGAGGCTATCCTGTAGCTTTAGCCACCCTGCCGTAGGAGTGGGTTCTGTGATGTTTCCTGGTTGTGTGGGACCCTTTACAAAGTAGTCAGCCAAATTAGGACTGAAGGGGAGAGATTTAGGGTCGTCGACCGGGACCCTTCCTGTGGCAGCTTCAAATCTTTTTCCTTTTGCAGTGTCCACTGAGGAGGCCTCATATCCCAGGTCGTGGCGAGTATTCTGTCCTTTCACCTCGATGAGTTTGTGAGTTCCTTGTTGGTGTTTCCCCAGACCGAGGCCAGGTAGATAGCTCATCTTTCTCATCATTTTCAAGACCGGAGGGATTTTATCCCGGGTGATTGTCAAATCTATGTTGCACACTTGGGCTTTGGGAGGCTCGACTGTGAAGCCTGTTAGCATGAGACCTTCCTCATCATGTTTGATTTCCAGAATAGGTATTCCGCCCGTATCTGTGCCCTCCAAAGTGACTAAATCCCCGTAAATGGTCGTCAGATCCCCATTCGAGACAAATTTCACACACTGGTGGAGGCTTGAGGCGACCCCCTTGACCTGGTGCAGCCAAGGTCTTCCCAATAAGGCATTGAAAGTAATCGGGATGTCGATAACCTGGAATTCCACAGGTATCAATTTCTGTCCAAACCAGAGGTCCAAAGTAGCAACTCCGAGGACTGCTCGGGATGTTGAGTCGTAAGCTTTGACTGTGAGGGAGGAAGGCTTCAAGTCTGTAGTCTTGATATCAAGCAGGCTCATGATCTTTGCCGGGAGAATATTCATTCCGGACCCGTTATCAACCAGGACCCGAGGGAGGCGTCGTTCATCCAATTGGACTGTGATGAAGAGAGGCTCGTTATGATCAGCCCCAAATTGAGGGAGGTCGAGATCTGTGAAAGTGATTATGTTCCCGTAGTGGATGTTTCCAATCAGCTGTACCACGTCATCGGGAGTAGCATCAATAGGGACTAGAGTGCGGGCCAGGCTTTCTTCCAGCTTCAGCTTATGGGGATAGGACGAAGTGAGTAGAGACCAGAGGGAAATGTTGGCCTGTGTTTGCTTCAACTGGGTGAGCACGGGATCCTCTTTTTCGGGATCTGGAGTTTCAGCTGTCTTAGCATAGGGGCGGCGATCTTCTTTCGGTGCTTGATCTGTGGCCTTCTTATCTGCCTTGGGATTCCCTTGGAAGATCTGCCCAGATCGGGTCAACAGATTAACTTCCTCATCAGTTGTCTCTTGACTGGATTTCTTCAATGCTGCTAAGGTCAACGGGGGAGCCTTTTTGGCTATTGGCCACTGGTTCTGACGGAGCCTAGCAACAGTGAGGGACTGAGCTGTACTGGCTCCTTCCTGGGCGGCCCTTATAACTGCTTCCCAGGTCACCGGCTTTTGAGTCTGGGGTTGTGTTGTTGCCCCTTGGATGGCCCACAGAGCTAGGGCGTCCTCCGATTCACTCTCATGGCCTGCCTTGCTCATAGTTATCATGCAACAAGAGTCGCTATTGTCGGGGCTCGGGGGCTTTTCGATTTCATCCTCGGCATAATGCAGCCATTCTGGTTCCTTTCTGTAATACTCAGAGTTGGAGATAATTATAGCGTTCTGTGTGGGAGGCGCATCCGGTATCATGCCAGTTTCTAGGACTTCTCTGAAAGCTGACATACATTCGGGGAAGGTGACCTCTTCTTGGGTAACCCTGACAAGGAGTGTTACTTTGTTCTGGGGTGGATTTGATCTAACCATGGTTATTTTCTCATTTGGGCGGATGGGAGTTAATTTTCCTCTTTCGATCAGATCTTCGACTATCAGCCTGGATCGGACACCTGAAAACCCTTTCCCCAAAGCATGGTAGGCAGTGTTGAATTCTAAGACATCCACGTGCTCAGATCCATGAAACTTCATGGCCTTCATGTCCTCGGTCTCATATTCGTCTTCCGAAGTTTCTTCGTCGTCGCTTGCTGATAACCAGCCATTGTGCCTGGCTCCCATGGGCTCATTTCCGGCATGATTGTTCCAGATTGTTTCCGGATCGGGGGCCTCAGTTGACTCTTCACTCTCGTCATCATCATCATCATCGCTGTCATCGGAATCTTCTTCCCATACTACCGGGATTTCGGCTGAGAGGGAACGCCGATCAAACCCGTTGGGGGAATATGGGTGCGTGCAGCCGCAAAAATTGTCATATGTTCCCATTCCCGGAAGTGGTAATTGTGACTCAGCTTCTCCTCCCAGAAACTGCGGGGGAAGAGTGAGAGGGGGTGGCACGTATTTAACACCAGGTAGAATGTAGAAGGGTTCTTCCTCCTCTGATTCTTCGCTTCACCGCCTTCTGGTCGTATTTGACTTCTCCAATAGCCAGTTTGCAGAAGTGTACTAGCTCCAGATGCTCTTCGGCCTCTTTGCTGATAAGCCCTAGTACAGGTGCTCGCCGGAAGCTTTCTTGTTCAATTCTTCTCGATTGTTCTAACCATCTTGTGTAAATGGTCCTCTCATATTTTGACCAGAACAGCCCCAGCTCTTCAGTATTGGCCTTCCCTTCCTCCGAGAAATAGCGGGCCTCGTATTCTTGCAAGGAGTCTCTGACATGAGACCAAGATGGGTTGATTCGTTCGATGTCCTCAAGGCTGAGGGGGAATCCGAATTCAGGATCCTCGACAAGGTTGGCTACGGGTATTTGGGGACCTTCATCGGCATCTTCCTGGGCATGCGAAGGTTCTCCGCATTCAATCATATTTATCTGATTATGGTTCCTTGGCAGAGGATTTTTGACTGTATTAGGCCCCTCGGGGCCTTCCAACTTTCCTTGCTCTATTAGCCCCTGGATTGCCTTTTTCAGAGTGAAGCAGTTGTCAGTCAGATGTCCGTGAGCTTGATGAAAAGCACAATACTTTGTAGTATCCACGGGAGCATTCGGATTTCTGGGTTGGAAATTCTCCAAAGGCCGCAGCAAGCCTTCTTTCACCAGTCCCCTAAAGATGTCGTTCAGGGGCATTCCAAAGTTTTCAAGATTCATGACCCGTGGTCTGGGCTCGGCTGGTTTTTTGGGAGTAAAAGGAGTCGTGTTGTTACATTCCTGTCCCGCATAGTGAATCATCTCTTTGCCTTTAGCAGGAGCAGGGGCAGTGTTTGCAGGAGGAGCCCGATATCTGTAGGCAGGTGCAGCGGCCGGTTGCTGATTGTAAGCCTTTTCAAACTTTGCTGCAGAGTTAACCATGGCCCGTAAGTCTGAGTATGGGAAGTGACTGAGGGAGGCTCTCAGATGTGGTTTCAAGCATGACTGGAAGATGTCCAGTTGTTCCTCTTCGGAAGGAGGGATGGCCATTTCACTGAGTTTCAGATTCCACCGCTTGTAAAAGTCCCCAACATTCTCATCAGGACGCTGCACTGTTGTTTGTAGGTCAACCCTATTTGTTTCCCATTCCAAGTTGGCCTTATATTTCTCTGTGAAGGCATTGGTAATCTGGTCCCATGTAGCCCTGGCTTCAGGTTTCAAACGGAAGAACCACTTTAAGGCACTGGACTTCAAGGATAGACTGAAATAGTCAGCCAACTGCTGATTGGTACATCCTTTGGCTTTCATCGCCAAGGTATATGTGTCCAAATGGGTTTTCGGGCATGCAGTCCCATCAAAGAGATCCAGATTAGGCATCACGAATTTGTGGGGCAGAGGAACAATGGAGTCCGGGTCTGTAGGCCGGAAGGCAGACTTCCCTGGCAGCTTCAGCAGCGATTCCGCGCTTTCATTTCCTTGTGCTGCTCCATGAACCAGGCCAGATGAGGGTCTTGTGGCGGAACCATGGCATTCAAGCTAGTGGCTGAGCCAGAGAGAGGAGCTACCACTGGAGGCAGACTGGTGGAGGGAACGGCCGATCCGGGGACGTAGGTGAAAACCTGTCCTGGGGCTGAGTTACCCTGGGGGGCATGAGTAGGAGCTTGGGCGAAGGGATAGAACCTTGCGGCTCGTTGATTTTCAACCGGCAAAGTAGGTGGAGGCAGCCCCGATGTAGCCGGATAACTTGGATTTCCAGAGTGGGGCCCGTAAGTAGGCTTGAGTGTGGGCTGCTGTCCCGGATTGTTGAATTGCATGGCTGCAGGTGAAGGTGTGTAACCCGGGGTACTGCGGTCCTGGTGATTCGGATGACACCGGGATGGAGGCTTGGTAACCCATAGAAGTCTGAGTGAGGAACGGATTTGTGTGAGGAGCAGCTGACTGTGGCCCAGAACCAAGCTGTGGCGGCATTCCGAACTGTAGTTGTTGCTGTGAAGGTCCGGATTGATCGGTTCCGAACTGTGGCGGGATCCCGATTAGCTGTGGCATTCCGAGATAGCCCCAACCATGAGAAGACATTCCGATGATTTTGCCCCCACCGATTTGTGCCGTCGGGCTGCATGGATCCGGTGGTCTCGTGGTCGGGAGCCGCCGACCCAAAATCGAGGAGCATGGGTTCTGGTAGTGGCACCATAGGAGGTGGGTGGCGGCATCCCGGTGTAGTCAGGGCGATTGAGAGTGGGGTTGGCATCCTCGTCTTCTTCCACGGTGAAGGTGCTATCTGGATTGAGGCTGGCGGCCAGACCATGGCTCTTAATAGCCTCCATAAGGCTATTTAGCCGTGCTTCCTGTCGTAACCTCATCTCGTTTCGCTAACCGATTCCACCGTTGCTGCCCGAGGGGTCCCGGGAGGCGGAGTGACGTTATCCCCATCATTACCGGCCGATGCAGACATTCTGAAACCCGGAGTCGGAACAAACGGCGAAGCCGATGACGCGCGACTCTTCCCAACTAATCAAACGATGACCCGATGCCCGAAACCAAGCTTTGTGCGGAGGCTGGGGGAAAGGACACGAAGGTTCAGATGTCCGGGAATGGAAGGAGGGTAGGTGTTTGGGCTTTTGGCTCATGCAACATGCGCTTATTTGTTCACGTTTACTTAAAACATGCTTTATTAACCTAATCGGTTGGAAAAGATTGCTCTTCTTTTCGCAAACTACTCGATTCCTGGATCTGGGCCCCGTCACTACGTCTATAAGCCCCCGTATTCCACCCGTATTTCGACCTCCCAGGTGGATGCCCGGGCGAGGGTCCTATAGAGCAAGTGGGTCCCACCGACCGAAAGAAAACGATCCTAAAAGTCTCGGGTAATCGAGTCTTAACGAGCATTCGATGTAAATTACGGACAAAGCTGACGTCGAAAGTCAAGATCATGTCCGAGGGCTCGACGAAAAGTCGGCATGATTTGGACTGATAAGCGTCCACAATTGATCTTGACTTGTCGTCGGTTAAGCCGTAATTAGGCATGGAATAATCATTAATCCTTGATGACTCAGTGTCAATGCTGGGAGTCAGTGTATAATTTGTGCCAGTCAGAGCCGAAGTCAAGGCGCCGGTCAATATCTTGGTCAAAGTCTGCGGCGGAAAACCGGCAGAACTTCGACTGATTAGGGTCCCCGAAAGATATTGAGTCGGTATGCCGACAAAGGCTTGAAAGGAAAGGTCTATACACAGACAGGGCATGACACAGACCAGACTAAAAACCAACCGGGTCTCGGACAAAGTGTGTCACGGACAAGTGCATGGTCGACACGAGGCTCCATGGGATGTTTGGGTAGTCCTGTGCTCATCCGAGAGGCGTAATAAGACCAAACGGACCGCGACAAGGATTTCCCCGGGTTAGGGACGTAGTGTGCAGTGTACGGTCACGTGCGCGTAGTGTGCAAGCAGTCTATATTCTTTTTCTGAGTAAAATAGAAAAAAAAATTATGTGTCTTAAAAATATGATGCATGATTTTTTTTTGAAAATTTTCTTTTTTTTTTTGAAACCCCCTTTTTTTTTTGAAATTTTTTTTTTTGAAATTTAATGAACACATAAGCACGTAAGCACGAAAATTCCGACAGTTAGGGACATTATTCCGACAGTCAAAATTTTGACTTTCTCCGAGGCGGCCAAAACAACACGAAAACTGTGCAAAAATCAACACACACACAAAAATGATTTTCAAAGCCGGGACGGAAGCTTGACCCTCAAAAGCTTTTTTTTTTGAAAACGGTGATACCGGTACGTGGGATTGTTAAACCACAATTTATCCCCGACTCGTGTTAGGAGGCGATAACGGGAAGTTTAATGGTTTCCACCAATATACCAAGTATCATTTTTTTTTAGAAAAATCTTAAATCCCCAGCGGAGTCGCCACTGTGATGATGTGTCGCCATTTCGCGGGAAAAAATTCGATTTTTTCGCGTTTCTTTGAAAAAAACCAAATAAAACCCGGGAAAAAGAACGGAGTCGCCACGCCATTTTTGTTTTAAGGGCCAAAACTTTGAAAAAAGCCCGAGATCAGAAATTTGGGTTCGGAGGTCATGTTACACGCCGGGAAGGACGTTAGTGTGCACCCGGAATGCCTCGTAAAACGAGTCTTCCAAGCTGAAAATCATTTGTGTGTGTGTGTGTGTGTGTGTTTTGGCCAAAATAAGTTGAAACTCAGAAAAGTAAAAATTGGGATATCTTTTTAAGACTTTAAACTGATCCCATGATTTTTTGGAAGATTTTTGGATTGAGATTTGGTACTCAAAAGACCTTTTGAAGTTGAGAGCCACTTCTGCCAGAATGAAAAAGGCAGTGGACCTTTGATTTTGAAATAGATTCAAGGGTCTTAAAACTTCATAATATGGATAAACTCAGAGAATGAAAGTTGTTCCAGACACCTTAAATAAGATTTGTACGAAGGAATTTTCCATTTTGGAGAAGATTTGAGGGGTCAAAACCTTCTGGAAACCTCAGATATGAGATCTGGATTCCCAGAAGCTGATGAACTAGCCTCTGAAAGAAAATTTGAAAAGAGGAGTTTTACTCACCCAAAAAATAAAGTAAAAATATTTCTGGAAATCTCTGGATTTTGGCTACAAAAAGTGTTTTGTAGTCAACACCAAATTCCAAGTTAATCTGTGTCCAAAAAATTAGACCATGGACTGAGGTCTGAGAAAATTGCTACTGGACAGCAACTTCTCAAGAAAGAAAATATGATTTTAAGGGGGGTTTTGCATCCATGCTTGTCCCCATTTCCCTAGGTTTTGGTTAGTGATCACTTGACATTTTAGTGGTGAATCAACTATACCAAACCATCCTTGGGGTACATTAGGACTAAGCACTTCATTTGCTTGGGAAGGGAAATTTTATCCTTTGAAAATGAGATTTGATGCTTGAAAATGGTTTTTAGGGTTTTGAAAATGCATTTGCAAGAAAACAAGAACACATTAAAGAAAATGTTGATCCTTGTAGAAGATCATCCATGGAGATGGACTTCCATGGTGATCTTCTTGGATCTTAAGACAAGAAGAAGAATGAACTACATTTTGTAGTTTGAAGATGCATGCATGGATGAGAGATTTAGGGTAAGAAGAGGGAGGTTATACCTATCTTCTTTGTATTTTGAGGCTTTGGCTTGAATATATGAGTGTTTGAGGCTTGAATGTGTTTAGGGTTTGAATTTGAGAGTGAGTGTGAGTTGGGAAATATTCAAGAGAAAATGGTGACAATTCAAGTGAATTCTCACTGTTTTCTCTCTATATTTCGCCAGAGGTTCAGTGCAAATTGTGTTGTTGCCCCTCATTTTTGTGACTGGAGGGCTCAATTTATAGCCCTCCTGAAAATGCAAACATGTCCGCGCGGATGGATCCAGTCGCGTGCACTGTTCATTAATTGCTTCGTGCTTTGGACAAGAGGAATATTTCTTTTGAAAATTCAAATTAACAGCCAGTTTTATGTTTCCAGCCATTTCTATTTTTGGTTTTCTTCCTTTGTTTTGCTTTTTAAGATTCTTTTTGAGGTTTAACCTTAAATAACAATGCCCATTTTACCCTCATTTTGTTAGAAATGTTAGGATTGTTAGGAATTGTTAGAAATGTTATAACTTTCGTTAATTTTCTAACGAAAATTCTAACAAGCTCAAATTGGAGCACTTACACCCGCTAGACCCGTTAAGAGCGTTCTTCTCTCTCGGTCGGTGGGATCCGTGTGCCCTATAGGACCCTCGCCTGGGGCTGTCCACCCTGGGAGGTCGAAATGCAGGTGGAATACGAGGGGCTTATAGACGTAGTGACGGAACCCACTGATCCATGATCTAGAGTAGTTGAAAAAGAAGGGCAGAACCCCTTTTCCAACCAAATAGAAATTAATAAAAGACATTGTTTTAAGTAAACTGGAAGATTCTTAATTTGCATATTGCTTGAGCCTTCAGTCTAAACACCTACCCCGAGTCTAAACCTCTCCTATCCCTTTCCCGCAGCGAGAAAGAAGTGGGTGAGAACACCGGGTCAGCGACTTGTTAGCGCAGAATTCTCAGACAGTTCGCCAGAATCCTCAGCTTTGTCAATCCAGAGAGTCAGAATGGCCGATTTGACAGAGAAAAGTACTGGTTTGGGTAACAAGATGACTAGGGAGGAAGAGCTAGCCTATAACCAATGCCCTCCTCCAGTCACATATGATCCTTTGCCAAAGACTGTCCCTTTTCAGTCCTTTGCAATGTCTCAATCCATGAGGGTCTCAACACCCTCTCCTCCTCAGATAAGACCCAGCTTTGTTCTCTACCGACAGAGAACAAACGCCACAGCTATCCCCGTAACGCAGCCTCTGCTTTACCCCATGGGACTCTTTCCTTCCTCTCAGCCTGAGCCAAATTTCCCTACCTTGGAATTCCAGTACCAGCCTGACCTTTCTTACTTTGTCAACGCCTGTGAGTTTGCCTATCTCCCAGACAGTGGCAGTGAAGAGTCAGTCGGAAATGAGAATAGGAATGGGTGGATTTACAGTGATGATGACAGTTCAGTAGAGGGAATGAACTGGGAGTCGACCGAAGTGAAACCCGGAGGGCAAGATGAAAACCACGGACCTGGAATGGGAGATGGTATCACTTCAAAATGTGTCTGTAGCCTGTGTGAAGGTTCGGAAGAGAAAAAGGATACAAGCTCAGATGAGGCAGCATATGAATTCTACATCCTAGAGTTCAATACTCCTTACAAAGACTTGGTCGGTGAATGGAGGAACTTGATCGAAGCTTTAGCTGAAAGAGGGAAGTGGGCTCCACCCGCCGATCTAGAACATGTAAGCGTCATTGAGGCCAAACCCCCGTCGGGAAGAGTAGACTCCATTGCAGTGCTAAGAGTCACCCCTGAAACCTTGTCTGAAGAAGAGTGTATGGATGCCCTGGAAAGAGTCTTAAGGTTTGAAGCGACCCCGGTCCCCTATATGTCCTACGATGACAATGATGTTTTCTTGGTAATTCCCAAGTCAGAGGAAAAGTCCAAGATACCCCTTATATGGCGCCAAGTATCCCGACTTGCTTTTGCCCTCATTAGTCATCAGAGTCAAGATGAGAGTTCTCACGAGAGTTACTGTAGTGATACTGAGGAAGACACAGTTGAAATGCCAGAAGGAACAGTAGAGGAGTGGTTAGCCCAGAAGCCGAAAAGCCCAGAAAATCTTCCTGACAGTAAAGAACAGGAACCCGCCATGAGGTTTGACCCCGTAGAAATCCTTCTCGATGATGGAATTTCCCACTTTAGGAAGTGTTTGGCCAACGTCAAAGATGTCGTCGGAAGGCTGACCCCTAAAGAAAGAAGGGACATGCTTGACAGTGATGAAGAATGTGACCCCACTCTGCTGAAAAAGTTGCTAGGTCCAAGTGAGGAAGCCATTAGCAAACCTCCAGACTCTGATAATTCCTGTTGCATGCTGACCTTGAAGAGCCTGAATGAGACTGTCAAGGCTCTGAGTGAAAAGGATGAAGCTGAAATCAGCAGGTCGCTAAGTCGGTTAAGAATTCCAAACCCCGAGAAAGCGAAAGCCATTAACACGGGATCGGATTCGGGAAGCCGCCTATGCCTCGGTAGCGCTGTCAATCAGTTAATCAGCGAGAATTAGCCATACGCGGTAAGAGCCCGCCTCGACTTTGAAAGAGGCGACGAGAATCCGCCGGTAGGAATGATGATTCGAAAAGTCTAATGTCTATGTGATGACTCGGTCAGGACGGATGAGTATTGAACGGCCTAAGGGTGACAAAAGAAATGCCGTCTACGGCGAAAACAGACAAAAGACCCTATAAGCTAGAAGCAGAAAAGCTAGACTCTGACAGGGAGGATCCGGTGTTGACTCAGTTGAAGTGTACTCAGGCCAATATCTCCTTGTGGTCCTTGTTAACCTCTTCATACCCTCATAAGCTGAAACTAGAAGAAAGTTTGGCCAAGACCATGGTGCCCATAGATGTCACCCCAGATGAGGTCGTCCAGATGATTGGAAGTATCCATTACGGAAACATCATTACCTTCACTGACTTGGACCTGCCAAAGTATGGGGCTAGTCATAACGAACCTCTTTACATCACGGTCCAGTTGGAAGAACGCCGGTTGCCACGGGTATTAGTCGATGGAGGGTCTGCAATGAATGTCCTGCCAGCAAAGATGATGGACTTATTGGATTTGAAGCCCACGGATTTGAAGCCTTCTAGTCAGACTATTAAGGCCTATGACTCTACTGCACGATCAGTTTTGGGGATTGCTACTCTCAAGTTATGGTTCGGGAAAAAGGTCATGGACGTTGACTTTCAAGTGATTGACATTCCGATTTCATTTACCGCTCTGCTGGGACGCCCTTGGATCCACCAGATAAACGGGGTAGCCTCTACTCTGCACCAATGCATCAAATTTCAGTCAAGTGATGGTACTATCACCACTATTTACGGAGACAGTGTCACAGTGGAAGGAACCAGCACTGGAGGTATTCCGATATTGGAAATTAAGCATGATGATGAAAGGTTTGCCTTGACCGGATTCTATGTAGCTTCTTCCAAAGCACAAGTGTGTTGCACTGACCTCACTACTACCTCCGATAAAATTCCCCCGGCCATGAGAATGATGAGAAAAATGGGTTATCTTCCGGGGCTTGGATTGGGCAAAAGACTGCAGGGTAACAATACTATCATTGATGTAAAGGAACAGACTACCAGATATGGCTTGGGATACAAACCGAACTCTCGGGATGACAGAAAAGCTAAAGGCATAGTTCCTGGAAAACGAAGTGAAGGGGTCCATCTCCATCCTTACAGTTTGTCTCTGACCCATTACTTTACAAAAGGTGGGATCCAATACGGTGAAAGTGATTGCCGGAGGAAAACCCTTCTGGAAAACCTTGATAAAGTTAGGGGAAAACCAGCAAATCCTGTTCGAAGAATGTTCATCGACTTGCCAGACATTTCTGGAGCTACCACTACCGTTCAGAACGAGTATGTCATCAAAGGAAACCAGAACAGTGTCAAAGGGTTAGAATCCTTCTCATCCGGGGTAATGGATTTCTCCGCCTTTGAGTTAGCTCTTAGAAGATCGGCCCGGATAGAAGGCGCCGGTAGTGAAGACAGTGAATGGGACTTGCAAAAGTTGTTTGATGAGGAAGCACAGATCCCTGATTTGATCGACTTCAGCTCAGATGATGAGGTAGTTGCTGTAATTGGAGACGGTGGTGAAGAGCCTTTCGATCCCCGCACTTTGGTGACTAAGACAGAGATGCCGTTGAAGAATTGGGAGACATTCTCCGGGCCGATAGCCAGCCGACAACAAATGATCACGGAGCTTGGATTGGTACCGTCCTTCTCAACCCGATCTTGTCAAACACCCTTTCGTCTATACGGTTGAGTCGGGAATCTTTGAATTCAGTCCTACGAGTCATCTGAAGGCCTCACGCTGAGGATTATGAACATGTAATCAATGTCATCTTTCCCTTTGCTTTGAATGAAATGACGAGATCTTTACGAGTATCCTCTTATTGCCAACTTAACAAATGATAAATTAACTCAAAACTTAACAACGATTAATAATGAATCATTTGAACAAGATGCAAACACACTAAACGAACAATACATTAAAGAAATCTTTAAGCGGGTTACGAGAAAAAGAGGAAAACCGGGCCCAAGCTGCGAGGAGGTTTTGACGAGTGTTAACACAGGTGCTTGTCGAGGAACCTAAAGAGACACAGATTGGAAGCTTCTTCCGGGGGTTGAAAGGGACAGGCTGGTTAATCTGCTCATAGAATACATGGACGTCTTTGCTTGGTCGTACAAGGATATGCGGGGCTAGGCAGGTTCAATAGTAGAGCCTGAGAATCCCTCTAGCACCAGATGCTAAGCCGGTGAAGCGGCGAGGAAAATCAAGCCGAGATTGGTCTCTACGGGTCAAAGAAGAAATTGAGAAGCTACTACGGGTGGGATTCATCGAGTCATCGAATATCCGACATGGTTGTCCAATATTGTGACCGTAACCAAGGCCGATGGGAAGGTGCGGCTGTGTAGATTTCCGGGATACGAACAAGGCCAGCCCAAAGACGATTACCCCTTGCCAAACATAGACATCTGGTGGACGCCACTTGCCAACTACGAAGTCAAATCCTTCGTTGACGGCTTTGCGAGGCTACAACCCGGATCGAGATGGCCGAAGAAGACCAAGAAAAGACGGCCTTCACCACAGTGGGAACTTACTGCTATACAGTAATGCCATTTGGGCTTAAGAACGCCGGGGCTACTTATCAAAGGGCAGCGACCGCGCTTTTTCATGACATGATCCACAAGGAGATTGAGGTCTACGTCGACGACATGATAATTCACTCCAAAGGCGAGGATGGGCAGCACTTTGTTGACCTGCGAAAGTTCTTTGAGAGGCTGAGACAACATTCCATGAGACTAAACCCTGCTAAATGCACCTTTGGAGTGACAAGGGGAAAAGTGCTTGGGTATATGGTCACGGAGCGAGGAATCGAAGCCGACCCACGAAAGATCAAAGCCATTATGGACATGAGGCCACCTCAAACCCCGACAGAAGTCAAAAGCTTTATGGGCAAACAGCAGTACATCAGCCGTTTTGTCGACCAGTTGACCACTATGTGCGAGCCCATCTTCAAGCTCATGAAGAAGAATGTAGATACAGAGTGGACCGAAGAATGCCAGGATGCCTTTGACCAGATCAAGGTGTACTTAGTACATCCTCCGGTACTATGCCCCCCACATAGACAGAAACCTCTTCTGCTCTATCTCACCGTCACTGATACGGCAGTTGGGCTATGCTTGCTCAGGAGAAGAAAGACTCTTGGGTAGAAAATGCCATTTACTTTGTCAGCCGGAAGCTGCAGGGAAGTGAGCTCAATTACTCAGCATGTGAAAAGACTTGTGTAGGATTGGTCTGGGTAGTGGGTAAGCTGAAGCATTATATGCAAGCCTACCCTGTGAACTTGGTCTCGAAAATGGACCCCATCAAGTACATCTTTGACAAGCCTTCCCTCTCGATGCGCCTAGCAAAATGGTCCTTCTTCTTGGCTGAATACGACATCAACTACGTGACCAGAAAGGCCATAAAGGGTTAAGCATTGTCAGACCATCTGGCAAATTTTCCTAGTAATGAGGATCGTGGGCCTGAACCCCAATTCCCAGATGAAGGGATCTTTGTAGTCGAGCCTGAGAACCGATGGCTGCTTTTCTTTGATAGAGCTGCTAACAAAAGAGGAAATGGCGTAGGGATGCTACTGGTTGACCCGAAAGATGAGCACACGCCCATAGCCCTTAAGTTGAACTTTCCTGCCACAAACAATGTTGCTGAGTACGAAGCCTGCATTGCTGGTTTAGAAGCTGCCCTAGAAAGGAATGTCAAGGAGCTCGAAGTTTATGGAGACTCAACCCTGATCATCAACTAGGTCTCCAACAAATGGAAGACTGTGGACCCTAATCGCGGTATCATGCCCATATGGAGAAGTTGGTTGGACGGTTCCAAGAAGTGACTTTCCACTACTTGCCAAGGGAAAAGAACGGATTCGCAGATGCCCTAGCTACTCTAGCCTCACTTTGGTAGAGATCCCCGAGGAAAAGCCATAAAACCCTTGAGTGGGTAGAAGAGAAGCCCGGCCTTACATTTGTGAAGTAGACTTGGGACTGAGCCTATCAAGGAACCCTGGTACAATCAAATTTACAGTTCCTCAAAGATGGAGAGTCATCTTTCGAGAGGCGAAGAAGGTAGACCAAAAGAAGGTGTCAAAGCCAAGAGCTTGCAAGCCACGAAAAGGTTGGCTTCCCATTATGTCATTTTAGGAGGCAACTTTGTACAAGAAGCGGTACCAAGGACCACTCCTCTTGTGCGTCACTCAAGAAAGGGCCAGAGAGTTGATGGTTGAAGTCCACAATGGTCCCTGCGGTCCTCATATGAATGCTAGAGCCCTAATGCAAGTGATCCTCGAGAATGGGTTACTCTGGATTTCCATGGAGGCAGACTGTGTCCAGCATGTCCGAGCGTGCGACAAATGCCAATGGTTTGCCAACCTCAACCATCTCCCGCCTCATGACCTATACTGCATGACAACTCCTTGGCCGTTTGCAACTTGGGGTATTGACGTGATAGGGAAGACAGCCCCGGCAGGAAGCAATGGGCATGAATTTGTGTTGGTAGCCGTCGACTACTTCACCAAGTGGGTAGAGGCCAAGTCCTACAAGGTCCCACTTCCAAGAAGGTGGCCCAGTTTATCAAGGAAAACATAATGTGTAGATATGGGGTGCCCAATGAGATCATTTACGATAATGGGTCGCACTTTGAAGGAGGCTGCGATAGGTTCTTGTCGAGAATTCAGAATCACTCGCCACAAGTCATCCCATACGGACCTCGGACTAACGGAGCCGTGGAAGGCTGCTAATAAGACGCTCGAACGGATCATCCGAACAATGGCCACCCGTGGTCGTGATTGGCCCGAAAGCTGCACCTCGGCACTCTGGGGCTACGGGGCGTCTGTCGGAAACGGCCACGGGAGAAACTCCTTTTGCCCTAACCTACGGGATGGAAGCGGTGTTACCGGTGGAGTTGAAAATCCCGTCATTAAGGGTCCTCTGGAAAAACAGTGTCAACGAAGTAGAATGGCTACGTAGCCAGGCATGATGAGTTGGCCTGCTCGATGAAAGAAGGCTAAAAGCCATGGAGCACACCCGAGCCTATCGGAGGCGAATGGCGGAGCATTTGACAAGAAGGTCGAGGCCGGGGACATCAAAGAGGGTGACTTAGTGTTGAAAGTGAAGCCCCCTACCGGAGACAACCCCACTGGGAAAATGGGAACCCATTTGGATCGGCCCGTATGTGGTGCGAGATGATACTATCGGGAGGAGCCATGAAACTTGCGAGACACAGACGGCAATCCCTTTGTCCACCCGAGTCAACGGTGATAAGCTCAGAAGGTATTATGTCTAAAAAAAAAAAAAAAAAAAAATATAAAAAAAAAAAAAAAGAAGAAAAAAATCTTAGTGCAAAAAGAGTAATACCCGGCTAAGTGAAAACCCAAAAGGGCGGTCTAGGCAAAAAACGAGGGTTGCACATAAAAAAAAAAAAGAAAGAAAAATCTTAGTGCAAAAAGAGTAATGCCCGGCTAGTGAAAACTCCAAAAAGGGCGGTCTAGGCAAAAAACGGGGTTGCACATAAAAAAAAAAAAAAAAAGTTCACGGAATGAACTACGAAGACCTGAGCCCCTTAGTCTTTCTTGTAAAAGGGGAACGTAGGCAGCCATTTATGGTTCGGTCTAAACAATAATAAAAAAAGGGCGATTCAGTCTCCATGAAATGCGTCCTAAACAATAAATAAAGGGCATTCAAGTTTTCATAAAAACGGGTCCTAATCAATAAGACAGCTGAAATTTTCATGAAATTGTGTCTTGATTAATTTCTAAGATAATATCTCTTGTTCATTACAAGTTAAAGACTTCTTGATGAGTTCAAGCACGGTCTACTCTTGACTCTGCTAACCTGCTACAAAGATCTAAAATACAATAAAATGCCTAATAAACTATTTTGTTTGCAAAATGGCAATAAGGAAATCCTAAGAAAAGATCTGTCAGTTGTCATTCACTGAGTCTTCTTTGGTCTTCTCCCCTTTACCTCGACCCCGTCGAGTTTTCTTTCTCTTCTTCTCCAAGATGTCGGTCTCCCTCACCCCGATCTCCGGTATCCTCACTGGAGCCTCCATCAAACCGGTGTAAATAAGTGCCCTCTCAACACGGGCACGAGTTCGCACTTCCTCCCTCTGAGCCTCAGTCAAGGGAGCGACTTCAGAAAGCCTCTTATATCGAGCCTCCATATCTTTGATAAGGTCACCCGACTGGTTATGGTGACTCGCCTTAGCTTCAGTCTCCCTCAGAGTCCTGCTCGAGTCACCGTCAGCCCCCAATAAAGACTAACGCCTCTCTCCCAATATGATCTGAGTCGCTCCCATCTCCCTCTCGTACCAATCCAAGTAGACCGTAGTCAAGATGGTACTCTTCCTGCTCCTAAGGATAGCCATGGGTGGGAAAACGGTGTACGACCAAGCCCTCGAGAAGAATGAGAAGCTGGCTGGATCCCTCATATCTAATGGCACCACCTCCATGGTACGGATGTCCTTCCAATAGCCCAACGACTCCTGTAAGGCCCAGACTGCTGGATACCAAGCGGGGTATGTAGAAGGATGACCGGCGAGAACCACGGAACCCTCACTATATAGGACTCCTGAAATGTCCTCCTGGTGCTGCAACCTCCGGTGAGGTACCCGCGTGAATATCCGAAGTGGATAGCCTAGCCATCATCGGCTCAGTCACCCTGGTCCTGTGTCGAGGTAAACCCCTCAGGAAATCACCCAAGGGCACTGAGTCGGCAAAGCCCCTTGCAAAGCCCCGAATCTCTCCTGTAGCCACAAAGTCAACACGGCCGGACTCCCAGACCTCATGAAATGGTCTCCTCTAGCCATCCTATCGATGCCATGCAGAGTCTCACCCAGAACCAATGGGACATTGGCCTTCCCAGCCCTGCAATCCCTAACCATGTCCAAGAGACCACCATGACAGATCCCCACGGACTCGGCGGTGAACGAGAGAAGAGAATATGCGAGAGGATAAAGGCATCCATAGCCACCGTGGTCGTAGCCATATCCGGAGACCCGAACACTGCTCGGGATATCGAAAGGTCAATCTGTCAGGAGCTATCATCATCCCTCGGCCTCTCCCAGAGATATGTGCAGAAAAGATGCCAACTTTGCCGCCACCGGCACATCTTCGATCAGAGGAATCGATATAGCCTCAATTTCTGGACCCCCAATCAAGGCTCGGAAGTCTTCATAAGTTGGGACAATCTCATTGTAAGAAAAACAGTAAACGTGTCTCCGGACGTCCCAAAACCTTGCTGCTGCTCTCAAAAGGTCTCAATCGGGCGGGAGATCCCTCAAATGCCATAAAGATTTGATCTTGAAAGAAGAATCAAACAGCCCCTTGTGAGATTGAAAGTTATATCTCACCCAAGATTGAAGATCGGATAGAAAACGGTCTCTTTTCCCCCTTTGCAATCTAACGGGCTTCTCCATTGCAAAATGATCAAAGTTGATGTCTTTAGGTCAAATATGTGCTCTGGGAACAGTTGGGACAAGTCTAGAGTGAAAATGAAATAAATGGAAAAGCCTTGATTTTATTCTAAAAATAACCAGTCCAGACAGAACTGTAAGCCGCACGGCTTCATTTGCTCCAGAGACCAAACCGCACGGCTTCATTTGCCTGATGTGAGAAAAAAATCTGCAGCAACCAAGTTGCTGAGTTTTCACCCCACTTTTCCAACAAAAACCTGTGCAAAAATATATCCAAACACTAACCATGCAGTTATGTGTCATCACAAATCATTTTGGCCCAATTCCAGCCCCAATTCCAAGCAAAAAACTGCCCCAAGGCTCAAGTAATATGCAAATTCATAAAGCATGAATTTAAAAAGCAAATAAAACATTAGTACATTGTTTTCGCCCCATCGGCGTCCAAATAAAGCAAAAAAATAAACAAGTTGTGCATAAAATTGTTCATTGTTTGTTTTTCCTCCTAAATCGATTCTAGAGACCTCCTAGGCCTCCGATTCTTCCTCATCACTACTCAACTCATAAAGGCTCGCCTCTCTCATCAAGTCCTCACTGTCGCTCACATCAGAAAGATGAACATTCACATGTTCATACTCCGCCAGATGCTCCAGGATGCCGGCATTGGGTCCCCGTCCCCGAGGCATGGCACTAGAGGAGTACTCTGAAGCCGATGAGGTGGATGTCGTGCCCCCTACATGCCTCCTTTTGCGCACGAGCTCCTGCACGTTCGCTGCGGCCTTTGAAGCGCAAGCCGGCTTCTTCAAAAGGGACCGGCATACATCTTTCCAGCCCCTATTGCACGACCAAGCCGTCATAAGTGCGAGTGGAACACGAGAAAAGAAGAAAAGAAGAAAATCTCGGAATGGCAAAAAAAGCAAAGAAGTCTAAAAAAAGGGGGAAAAGACCCTAAAGTGTACTTACAGTCTTTGTCCGTGGCGAGTATCTTGGGGCTCCCTAGTGTCGGGGACAGGTATCCACTGAACCTCCTCGGTACCCATTGACTATATAAGAAAGATGAGCGGGGAGGCATCGGCGGGTCGGTAGGCTCGGCCTCCCCATATCCACAGTGACGGCCCGGCTTCACTAGCCACGTGGCGTCCTCGGTCTCTGCTCCACAAAGATAGCATAAGGGGTAGCCATGTCAAAGTACTCCTCACTACAGCACTGATATCTCTCTATATCATCCGCCGACCAATCCAGGCTGCGGCATCCGTCTTTGGAGGATCATGGGGAGGTAATGGCATCCAATGGAGGGATATGGCCATGCTGCCTAGAGAAACGGTCCCCCAGAAAGATGACATCACATGTCAACCCGGTCAACCATCGCCTCTGCCTCGTCGCCTCCACGACCTCTCCTAGCAAAATCTCTGGATACCTCCCCCAAGGGTAAAAGTCCACTCCATCGTTCCCATCTCTGTTGATAACTGGCCTAACCATCTTGTAGTCAAAGGTGATCCGGGTCTTCCCGGTGAACTTATCCCTCGCATCTCCCCTCCAGCGGACCATAGCGGGAAAGATGGTAGCATCGCTCTGTTGGTTCCACGGAAAGAACCTGATCACCTCGCAAAACCAGACCTGCATGTTCAAAACATCAAAAAGGTCATTTTCTCTCATAAAAGTCTCAAAGACAGAAGGTAAAAGAAAGGAAAGAAAGTGAGACTACCTCAAGAGCAAAAGAGAAGCAATCCATCGAAGCAGCCTTATTCCGGCTGTACAGATCCAGGGAAAAGTAAAGCTCCGCCAAACCGGCCTCGCCCCAAGAGACCGTCCCAATCCCATCTACATCCTCCAAGGAGTCGAGAAGGCAAGTCATAGCCAGCGTCCCAGAATTAGCAAAAATGGTGGTGACAACATCAACCACACAAAAGCCCTCGCAAGGCGGGAGGCGATCACCTCATTAGCGGCAAATTCACGCATGCGGTTACGGGTGCCACCTCAACATTCCTAGTCTCCATCCCGAGACCCTTAGGAATAAGCTCAAACCCAACCAAAGCTCTAAACTCCTCCGTCGTAATATGTTTCCTCCAGGTCACAGGCCTCCCGGTGAACTGCAGGCCAGTGATAGCAGTGAAATCTGCAGGCGTCACTGTCAGTTCCCCCCAGCTAAGGTGAAAGCTGTGGGTAGTGTCCCACCAGAACTCCGAAAGGGCCTGGATCAAGCCCTTGCTGTTCGAGGTAATGTGAATACCTCTGCCGATAGCCTCAATAAATAAATCCAGGCCAGTAGCCCTCACTAGCTGCTTGGGGTTCACCCCATCCTTCTCAAAATCGGGCATCCTCTCCCATAGTCTCCCTGCAATCTCGGAAGGTCCCCTAGGCTTGTTCTCCTGTCGACAAGCACAGCAAAAGAAACATATCAGTCCTTCATCTCATTTCAAGAGCATGCATATATTCAAAAGTGCACATGTTTTCAAAAGAAAAGCATTCAATAAAATTTCTAGCATCCTTTGCATGAAAAACGTGTCTTTCATCACTTGAAACACATCATGTCAAGCACATTGCTATCCTAAGCACAAAATCACAATTTTAAAAATTATTTGCACATAAGAATTAATTTTTTCTCAAAAAATGGCATGCATGAATCCTTTTCATCATCCAAAATCCCTTTTAGCATCCATGATAAAAAATTTGACCTAGTTCTAGCACATGCAAGGACTCCGTCACATCTTAGACAATTATTTTCCCAATTTATTTTCAAAAATGGGTCATTCTCATTATTTCTTAAGAAAATTGCACATGCATGATCATTAATCTTCTTAACCTCATAGGTTAATCATTAATATTTCAAAATCATCATCAAAAATCCTAGGAAAATTCGAGAAATTCCTAAAACTCGAGTCAAGCCCTAGAATCAATCAAAATTCAATCAAAATCGACGGAATTGAGCAAATTAAGAATGCTTACCCCAACCGATTGAGGATTCGTTGATTTGTGCTCCCTCCTACCCGGGTAGAGCTCCGATGAAGGCGTAAGGAAGTCATACTTTCTCTCCGTGCGGACGAGCTCTTTCCTCCTCCTCCGAGCGGCCTCCGAGATGTTTCTTCTTGCTTGCCTTGTCATAGGATTCCCCTCCGGATCCATTTCAATCGGTAGAAGCAAAGGGAATTGAAGAATTTTAAAGAAATTCTCTCCCTCCTCTCTCTCTTCCTCGAAAGTAGATGGGCGGCAACAATGCCCAATGCCCGTTCAAATCTGTTTTAAATAATCTGAAAAAATCAGACTTCTAGCCGTACGGCTTCTTTTGCCCCCGTCTCATGCCGGGCGGCCTCTTTCTCCCTGAGCAGAAATTACAGTTTTTCTCCTGGACTTCCCACTTGGACGTATAATTCCTATTATCCTTTAACTAGGATAACGTCATCTTCCAAAGGATATCCGTTATCTCCTAAGCAAATAGACTTTCCTCCCCAGTCGCCTCCGTTACTCCCGTTATGACGGAATGACGCTAGGTGACAACCTCCGGATTGTCAGAACTCCAAACTTAAGCTACCTCTATCACGAATAGAGAAGTATGCTCAAGAACTCTAAACTTAAGCTGCCTCTATCACGAATAGAGAAGTACGCTCAAGTTCTCTAAACTTAAGCTACCTCTATCACAGATTGAGAAGTACGCTCAAGCTCTCCAAACTTAAGCTACCTCTATACATATATATATATATACATATATATATATATACATATATATATATATATACATATATATATATACATATATATATATATATATCATCAACCGCATAAAAGAGCATCTTTATTTGTTTCCTTATTTGTTTCCTAAATTGACTTCTAATGGATTGTGAAATAGTTTGGGATGTGTTTCTATTTTTGATGACCTAACCAAGTAGATTACTATGAGTGGTAAAAACTAAAATAACATCAGTGGGTTGTTGTGTGTCTTATTTTTTAATAATGCTATTTCTTGATTAATTTGGACATTTATTTTGGAATGGAGGGAGTAGAAAAATAAACTATTTATAGTTTGAAGGGGATGATGGAATGATGTTGAGCCTTTTCATAGACATGGTGGGAGTACTTTTCAAAAGAAAATACTCCATCCGTCCCAGACCAAGGATATATGGGGGGATTTCACGCTTTTTAAGAAATTTTTTAAAAAATGAATAAAAGTTAAATGTGAGATAGGGAATAGTAATTAAATGTGTGGTAGGAAATATGAGAGATAATGTAAAAGTTAAATGTGTGGTAGGGAATAGGAGAGAGAATGTAAAAGTTAAAAATATTTAATAGGAGAGAGAATGAGTGGGAGGAATAGTAGTTAAATGTGTGGTAGGAAATAGGAGAGAGAATGTATAAGGATATAATGAATGGTTTTTTTGTAAATATATGAAGATGATAAGGGTATTAATATATTCAAAAACTTGCCTTTTTTGGAAATGAACTCTTGATGCAGAGGCGTCAAGGGAAAGATGAGCGCTTGATGCAGGACGGAGGGAGTAACATCTTTTTTAATGTACATAGAGTAGCATGGAGAATCTCTTCTGTGTCGGTGTATATAAAATGATGTTTTACATGTCTTGCAGTATGAATTATTTAATGCAATGATGGACTTCGGTTACCCTCAATATATGAAGTACTCTCTCCGTCCCACCCAAGTGTGTACCAAGATTTTGGGCACGCAAACTAAGAAATACTATTAAGATAATAAAAATGTGTGGTAGAAAATGAAGAGAGAGAATGAGTGGAGTTAATAGTAGGTTGGTTGAATAAATTGTATGGTGAAGAATGAGTGGAGTTAATGAGTGGGTGGGGTATGGAGAATATAAAATATTAAAACCTTTTCCATTTTCGATAGTTCACACTCGGCTGGGACGGACCAAAAGGGAAATAAGTGTACACTCGGCTGGAACGGAGGGAGTATGTATATACATCACTGAACAAATAATCCGATCAGATGTTGTTGGGGCATTGAAAATGAGAACACATTTAAGGTGTTGAGACAATCTTTCATTTATGCTCAAGCATAATTAAGGTGCTGAGATAATCTTCATCATGAAATATGAAAATGACAGAACCATTCTTTTTAAATATTAACCTTCTCAATGATAGTAACCAAGTATTGACTCTTATAGTGGTATGCATGAGTGCAAGCTTGGGCTTAATGAAAAAGTTCTATTGGAGGCTCAAGGTCAATCTAAGAAAGAAAGAAAAATTCATCGATCTTCTTGAGTACATCAAGTGTCATCAGTAAGTACATCAAGGATCATAATTAAAAAAAACAAACATTTGTTTCTTTTTTTTCTTTTTTTGAAGAAAAAATCACTAAAATTTGTTAGGACACCACTTTTTAGTTTTTATTATATTTTTTTTTTGAGTACACCTGATGCTACCATGAGAAATCTTGATTGCACAGGGACTGAAGTGACAATGGATACTTCGGCAGCTTCCTCCTTAACAGCTCGTCTACATACAAGAAACACACGTACACTAGGCCGGGGGTGTCTCCGGCGTACCCCCTCCGGCATGAGAATAAGGTTAGATGGACAAGGAAGAGAGTACAACAATGGAGGTTTAGAAAGAGAAGGTAGAGAGAGAGATCTTACCATGCAATGAGCACTATTCACCCTTTATATACTCCTAAGCCCCAGTGTGCTTTTACGTGGGATACGCATGTCAATCATCCAAATGAGGTCTCTCAACCAACCTCAACTTAGTGGGATTTCACTATTCACCTTGTCACATCAATCATCCATCACAAGTATTTAGGGTTAGGGGCGTAGGCGACAATCAACGTAACATCCTGGTAACGCCCTAAGTTCCATGTCGCTCTGGCGACAACCTGATTATAGGCGACATCAACTGTCATGTCGCCCTAACCTAGGTAGCCCGCGAGCAACGTACTCCTCTTACTTATCAGGTAAGCATGAGCTCGGCCATGTCTTTCGCATGGCCCCATTGCCCCAAAAATCTGTATCCCCACGTCCCTTCTCGCTGGGGCCTATCTAAATAGTTCCAAGGAGCCTATTCCTTTTATGTTGCTGCCAGGGCAAATTTTCTTGGGCGGCCCAAGCCCAGTGGGCCTGGACCTTAATTAGCTATTGGGCCTAATTTCTTATTATTAGGGCCCAATATATTTTATAGGATCGTATCAACACCATTTTTATATTTAAAGTATAGTACAGTTGAATATATTAAAGCAGTCAGATATACTTGAAATGTTAACGAGTAAATAGTAGCACTCCTCTGTAAATTTAAGAAAATTTAGTTGACTCTTTATAAATGTAAACCATTGGGTACAAAAATAGCCGTCGCTCGGACAATATTTTTTATTCAAACTATAAATACTGTCACTTTTTTGGAGTTGGTCTTATAAAAAATGCATTTTTTTTGGCACTTAGAAAAAATATGTTTTGTGTTTTCTCGTTTATGTCAGTTCCAGTTTAACAAAATGTCAGTGTGACAAAGTGCCAGTGAAAAAAGTGTCAGTACCAGTTTAACAAAGTGCCAGTGTAAACTGGCACCGGCACTTTGTTAAGGCGCGCAGCACTTTGTTAAGCGCGCAGCACTGTAGAGCACTTTTATATACATGGCTGGCACTCTTCACACTTGGCACTTTCTGTTACAGCTAACACGGCACTTTGTTACACTAACATTTTCTTGGCTCTCAAAAACACAAGCACTGGCATTCAAAACACATGCTTGGCACTCAAAAACACATACACCGGCACCCAAAAATACGGTAATCATTTTCTTGGCTCTCAAAAACACAAGTGGCACTCCAAAATACATGAAGGCCCGACACTCAAAACAACATGAGCGGCACTAAAAAAAAAAAAACATACACTGGCATTAGTTTACTGGCACATGACGAAGCCCTCCCTAGGTTTCAATTTCAGTAGTAGCAAGTTTCCATCATCAATCGCCGTAGTTGTCTTCTCCGTTGCCGTTCGTCGGGTCCTAGCCACTAGGTATCTTCGTTTCCACTGAGTTCAATCCAACTATTGGCTTTGTTTTCCGTTTTTACTTCTGTATTTTTTGGGGGGGAAATGAAATTTCACTTCGTTGATTCGAAAATTTCAAATTCTTCTGCGATTCCGGAATAATTAGATTGTTTCTCATGAAATCTCGCACTTCACGCAGTAAATACGTACTCCGACTGACGAGAAATCGTAAGCCGGATTTGAAGATTGATTTGGCTCCGGTGAAGAAATCGGAGTGGATTCAATTCGGGAAGCGGACTACGACGGCCGAAGACGGATAAAGTTTTACGGTAATTTTAAAACACGATTTTTTGTAAGCTTATGAAAAAACGCATTTTTTACAAGTTTTTGGCTCACTTTTGATTTAATAACATTTAAATTCGTTTTTTATCTTTACATTGAAAATTATTTTAAGTTATTTAATATAGAGAGGGGTAATGTTAATTTGGTCATTAAATTGTACTCCCTCCGACCCACTTCAATTGAGCCATGACATCTTTGCACACTTTTTAAGAATTTTTTTAAAAAATGAGTAAATAATTGAAAGTGGGTAGAAGATAAGAGGAAAGAGAATATAAAAGTTAAAAACATTTAATAGGAGAGAGAATGGGTGAAAGGAATAGTAAGTTAATATTGTTTTTTTTATAAATATGTTAAAATTATAAGGGTATAATGAATGATTTTTTTTGTAAATATATAAACATTATGAGGATATAAATGTCTGAAACACTATTCACTTCTTTCTATTTATGGAATGACTCATTTGAAGTGAGACATCCCAAAAAAGAAAGTAGCTCAATTGAATTGGAACGAAGGAAGTAGTAAAAAATGTTCTATTAAAATTTGCGACAACACCCTTCAAAATTTGGACCTTATTTCATTTTATCAGTTGACATAATATCCCAAGCAATTTTAAGAGACATTGTATTGCAAGTTCACATTGAAATATTTGTTAAATTTAACAACTTCTTTAAAAATGGACCTCATTTAGGAACTGAGGATCAGCAAGACAGCAACACGGGAGCGAAAACAAGAGTTAGATTTTTTTATTTTTATTTTTTGGAAAACTGTAAGAAATAAAGCTATTTTCACAACACATGAACTCAAAAAACAAATCATAAGATTAACCAAAATCCATGAAATAACTTAAATTGTCACATATACCCTCAGCTTCAACTATCGCCACATTTCACTGGGTTAAAACACACTGTTTATCTTTCCCCGCGTAAGATATTATTCAAGAAATTCTAAAATTACAGGCTTATCTAGTCATCCTCTTTCACATCCATTTCTAACAAGAAAAGAAATGTCCAAAACAGCAAATTTGGCATCCGGCATAGTCCAAAAACGGAATTTGGCAACAGATACTAACCTAATAGGTGTATCCTTTGACGAACATTCCTTTCTTAGCATCTTCACTTTCGCCCTCAGCAGAGTACTTTCCAAGCTGAGCTAGGGAGTTTGCTTTGGCACGAGTCAAGAGTGCTCTCTGTCCAGCTTCTATGTTGGCAGGATTCCCTTGCCATGCCTTGAGCACGGAGTTTTGTAAAGCACGGGCATATGAGAAGGATACGTGCCATGGGTTGGGGCTTTGGTTCATGGCATGGAGGTTTAGAGTAGCTTCCATTTCAGATTGCCCACCCGACAAGAACTAAAACAATAAAAAATATATATACCCCTTTAGGTGATCATTGTGAAATGTAAAATGAAACTCCCTCCGCCCCTAACTGAATGTTCAAATTCCATTTAAAGGTCTGAAATGAAAATGTGTGCTTTTAATACATTTGAATGGCAAAGATGCATATATATTCTTGTTATTCACTTTCTAGACATTTAGTTATATGATAATAAAATGAATAGCGAAAAAAATTTGGTACAAAAATGTTCAGGGACAGTTTTTTACAAAAAATACATTCATTTTGGGTTTAAAAAATTTGAATTTGAACATTCATTTAGGGACAGGGAGTAATATATTACTGGAAACTAGAAACCTTGCAGCTCGTGCTTTTATTCTAGGCTACACTAGCTCTAACTAACATATCTCTGACTAGGACTACAACAATCAATAAGAAAAATGATGACTCTTGAAAATAATGCAACAACACTAGTAAATGCTTTCAAATTTATGCTAGGAAAAAAATCAGTAAACTACCAAGAACCCATTCCTTTGGTCCAACAGAACTACTCAGGAAACCCATCTTAAGATAAGAACTCCAAATTTTATCATGTAAAGCAAATCAGTATGTTCCTAAAACAGAAAACTTAATCTCGTAACCATATGTTTTCGACATGCCAACCTATTTGTGCCAAATATCAAGTCACTTAAGTACACAATCCTGCGGTTTTGCTTTGTTAAAAAATAACAAATCTTTGGAAGGTTATGTTCACTGGGTTGAAGAATTTTAGAAGAAACTGATTTAATATACAAAAAAAGAAAAAGAAAAAGAATTCAAGCTACGTACCATGATTCCGGGGACTGAAGGGGGTACCCTCCTCTTCAGCATGGTGAGAGTGTATTTAGCAACGGTTTCTGGGGAAGCCTTTTCCTTGTGATCAGCTCCTGGGGTCACCATACTAGGCTTAAGCAGAATTCCTTCATAAGTAACATTGTTTTGTGCCAAGTAGTAGAACACCTCTGCCCACACTTGTTCTGCTACTTCAAGAGTCCTCTCAATAGGATGATCTCCATCAAGAAGGATCTCGGGCTCCACAATAGGCACCAAACCATTGTCCTACACAAAGAGTCCCAATCTCAGAATAAAAACTTTTAACCATTTTTTTGCAACACACTTGATTTTCTTGAGTAATGCAACATCAACTGGACTTTCCACAAAATTCATCTGCCAGAGTACATTGCAGTGTGGTACCTTGTGTGAAATTACAGACTGCACAAATGGGTGATGAATTCTGAGAAATCTCCATTCACCAATTTTGCTTTTTTTCTTGAGGTGTGTTTCTCAACACATTGAACCACTAATAATAGACAAATCTATTTTGACCAAGTTGTTACTCCCTCCGGCCCATAATAAGAGTGACAATTTCCATTTCAGTCCGTCTCAAAATAAATAATGTATTTCCAAACAAGGAAATAGTCTTGGTGAATTTTATTATTGTACAAGCAATACACAAACAATTATAGCACATTCCTTAAAACGTTGACAAGTCAAATGTAACATTTATTAGGGGACGGAGGGAGTATTAGTTTGTGAAAATAAAAGATAAATTTCAAGCAAAGCCTGCTCACACATATGAATTAACTCCGTAGTCAGCAGTAAAGTTCTGGTTCATTAGAAGACATCCACTCATGGATGGAAAGTAGAATATGAGAGTCTGGATCATATCCAAAAAGTTACTCTCGTAATAGTAAAGTAGACTTTGTACACGTCCATTGGTCTATGAAAGAAACTTTGCATGAATAAACTAGCAACCTATTGCACAAACCTATGAAGTGTATGTGACATGGATTAGTTTTACAAAAGTATATCAATACCAGTGGCAAGAATGAATATTGTAGACAATCCTAGATAATTGGGACAAAGGTTGGGATAAGCTGACTACAATAACTGACACACACATACACAAATCGTCCATGTTTCATAATATTTAAATATAAAATGCCGCTATTGCCCTAGCATTAGAGTTTTGTTGATAAATGTGTCCCATTTCCAAACTTCAATTAACTTGATCATCCATTTTCAGAAAATGATAAATAAGAAGGCCATCAAGTTTGACAGTGTACCTGAGAGATGGCAGCATAACGAGCAAGTCCCCATGCAGCTTCTTTTACTGCCAATGCGGATGGACCACAGGGAATGCTGACAACTGTGCGCCTGCAAAAATTCGAGTAAGCATGCATTTAGTGATATGTCAACTACATATTCTCGTTTAGCCTACTTTTAAAATTAATCATTGACCCAAAATACTAGCAAAGAAAGGCACATTAAATATAGCTTACCATTTGGCAAAAAGCGAGCCCCTTGTTTGTAGTATTCAGCAGTTCTAGAAGCCAAACCGTCCAACCCTTGGCACCAAGATTCATTGTTGGATCCGGGTAGAGGAACCAAACCCTGCAAAAAGAATCGTTGAAGAATTGTTTGATGGAAATAGTTACTTCAGAAGGCGAGTAAACATTTGAATGAAAGCATACCTTATCAACTTTGATTCCGGGGACAATCTGCTGTTCACGTAGGACGTCCACGAAACTTTTCCCGTCAGTTGTTGATTGGTAGAGGGTCTCCTCAAAAAGAATAGAACCAGAGATATATTGACCCAAGCTTGGAGTTGTCAGCAAAAGTTGTCTGTAAGCCTATCTGTTAACCTCGGTATTATCTAATCCAATAGATGCCAATCTCTTTCCAACAGTTGCACTTGATTCATCAATGGCAAGAATACCACGGCCTGGAGAAGCAATAGTTTTCTACTCACAGAAAACAATCATTGGTAAATCAGCAAGGAGGTTTAAGACCTTAGAATATGAACCTCGTAGACAAGGCACAAATACGTTTAAACTACCCGGTTAAAGCAGAATATTATTCCTAAAGTTCCCGAGTAAAGAAAGGGTTCATAGAAGATTAAGCATAAAGTAAAAAACCAAGGATAATCCAAAGAATACTCAATGGCAAAATGTAAGTGCTTAGAAAGGAAACTAATGTTTGTATCCATAATAAGGAACTCCAAAAAGACGAATGTAGCAATTTGAAGAGAAAAGGGTCAGGTGGATTTAAAATGTATACTATACTTTTTAGTAGAAGTGACCTACATATATCAAAAAAACAAGAGGCAAAGGGAAATTCCATGAAACTTGACACATAAAGCCGTCCAGCAACACATCTTGCATTGTTTAGCACAAGCATTTGGGAGCACAACAATTTTGTATGAAACAGGAGTCTTCATTGTCCTCTTACGGTTTGTAGCTACTACTCCCTCTGTCCAGAAATGATCTTCCCACTTTTTTGTTGTTATTGCGAAGGAACTTTGAGCAATAATTTTTGATTGATTTAATAATTTGAATGAACATCAAAAAATTGTTATTAATATTATTTATAATGGTGAATTGATAAAATTTCAAATTTCATTAGCATAATTAAATCAAGCTAAAATTATTGTTCAATGTACCTTTACATCAACTTGAAAAGTAAGAAGATCATTTTGGGATCGGAGGGAGCACCTGAAACTAGAGTTTATGTTGTGGATGACATTTTTGATAACTCATTTTCTCAAAAGTCAAAACCATGATGATATGCAACAATAAGGATTTCCTTATGAAGCAAAGCCTAGCTGATCAAGCATAAATGTCTCATGCCATCTCCTCAAGAAGGTTTTGCTCTAATTTTCAAAATTCCCTTTCAAAAAAATTCATTTCGAGCAGGTAACAAAATTGGAACATCGGTCCCCTAATGCATGAATACGCCTTGTGTGTGAAAAAGAAAAAGAAAAAGAAAAGAAGCCAATCAACCTTTACTACAATGCTTCAAAAACAAGTTCTTTCACTAAAAGTAGCCAAACTAGGTCATCAATATTTCTGCTTGCCACCAAATTCAACTTGATCATACACCTACCCACGAAGCTAATCAATTAAACGCTCAACACATCAATCCAAAATATTTTGACATTTGAGATCCTGGCACTACTTTAGGAATATCACAATGATTAATACTGATTATTACCACCTCAAACATGAAACGAAGGACAATCATTTCGGGATGGAGATAACTTTCAATGCATTAGCAAAAGTAAACCTCTTTTGTGATCGAAAACACAAATTTAAGCACTTAAATGTAAAAACCACCAACCAATCAACAGTGAGAAAGCCACTCAACTCAATTAACATTAAGCAAACAGTCTACAAAGTTAAATTCTCTAATCACGATGTAATCAAGTCCCAAGTCCATCAGTACTGAGCGATCAGGTAAACAAATCTTAAATCAAATTAATCAAATCAATCCAAAAGTGTAAAAAAATCATCAAAACTGCAATCGAAGCCTCTCAACAATCCGATAGATTATTGTAAAAATAACATGGAAAAAATTAAAAACTCACGGCGGTTTGGACGAGTTCGTCGGTGTAAGATCCGGCACGGATGGCGGGAAGACGGCGGCGGAAAGTCAATTGAGATGAAGAGCGTTGATTGAAAGATTGTTGATGGCCGATCCAGGGAGTGGATGGTGCGTTTAGCTTTGTGAAACTCGCAGAAGCCATTTTTTTTTTTTAAGAAGAAGAGATCGATCGAGAGGATTCTTTTTCTCTCTCTAGAATCTCCAGACGAATGTGGAGAAAAGGAGACTTATTTTTTTAA